>JARVLU010000103.1:28604373-28624311 GCA_031762415.1 Simpsonichthys santanae | reverse complement strand
GGTGAAAGGGATTCGGTGCTGTTGAACTTTCACCCCAAATTCTTGATTTGAGATACTGTGCAGTTTCTAAGATTTAAAACTTATTTTAAAATATGTTGGTACTCTTCTCACATGGGAATAAAATAATAATAATAATAATAATGTGAGTAAATATATGGCTCTTACCCAGAGACCCAGGCCAATTAAGACAGAAGTACTCCAGTGATGTGGTGAGCTAAAATCAGCTTTTTGTGCTGGGGTTTGTGCTCATTATGAACATGCAGAAAATATGCATGTTATGGGGAGACCAAAACTGTCAAATATATTTTGTTAACTAAAAACCCAGGCCTGTTGATTAACAAGATTTGTAATGCATCGAGAATTCACTTCTGCAAATTCGTTTCTTAGACCAGTCAGTGACTTTATTGGGTAAACAAGTGATATGCCTATGGCCCCTGTGGCTGAATGATTTAAATAGTGAATGTTTGTATTTTGAGAGTGTTTTCCTGGACTGGAATTGAACAGGAAATGCAAGTAAAGTAACAGTGATTGTTTTTGGTGCAAGACAAAGTGGGTAGGACAAAGTGTGTATAAGAAGACAGGTGGGTTTTCTCATTTTTGCTTGTCTGTGGCAGAATGACAGATCAGGTGAGTAGAGGGAGCAATTTATCTACCACCAGGTGCTCCAGTGGAGCCAAGGGTTGACCAATAGTGGCCTTGGTTACCATAGATTAATCTTTGGCCACCCCACCGACCACACTAAACATTTAGGGAAACTACCTTTTGAGACAATACAAAAACTAGAAAGCATATACCGTACCTGCCATTATATATATGTCACACTGCCATATAAGTCGCATCAGTCCAAATATGTCTAATAAAGTGGGAAAAACTCTCTCTCTCTCTGAACTGAATGATTTTATTTGAACTCTGCAGTGCTTATGTGTGTTGTCTCTGACTGCTCACCGCCCTTGCGTCCCCCCCACCCACCCCAGCCCCACATAATGTCGGCACCATTATGTGCTAGAGTGCAAGATTTTTTTCATTATCACGCTGCTGACCTTCAAACAGACGTTAAAAAGCATATTAGGACTTTATTATACTCTTCAAACCTTATGTGTTATTTTTCACCACTTTTATTGTCTGTCCAAACAGTTCTCACTTGTAAATGAGTCTTCTGGCCTCAATGTGACTCATCTGTTTAAATAAAGGATGAGTTAATGAATTTTAAGACTTTTGAAGCAGTGGTGCAGTGGATAGAAAAACATTTCAATCCGATTTCACAGCTAATATGCATGCCCTCTCCCACAGACATATTGAATTCAAACTTATGCACCCATGTATAACTATAAAAATAATATAAAGAGAAAACTCAGTTGTTCACCTTTGACTGCACTTCTCCAGCTAAAGAACGGGCAGATAAATCTAAAGCTCAGGGGTTAAGTGGAAAATTAATATTTTGATAAATGTAGCAGGAAGTCAGGAGAGCATTGCACTGATCTCTCCCATCAGTGAAGATTTAATTTGGGTTTAAAGTTGCTTCACCCCGCCCCCAATTCAGCAGGGAAAACGAGTGTGGAAGTTATTCTAAGTTTAAATACTCCCTGTCTTCTTTACATTAGTTGTTGCTATGGCCTATAACTCAAAGACAGACTAAAGAGGGAACATACCACACAACATATTGAGCTTTGTGTCTGGAAATCACATAATCTATAAAGAAATTAACATCACTTCAAATAATGCATATTGCCCACTGTCTTCAAAGACAGAGTTTTGGACTAAAATCATCATTTCAGCCAAACGTTCAAAATAACAGTGTACGCAATCTTATACTGTACTAGATGTTTCTCTCAAAATGTACACATTTTAATTGACACTCAGCAACTATGTCAACTATTTTGCTCAATAGCTGTAAAATCTATTGACATACAGTAGCTATTTTGTGTTTTCTAAGATTAGTTGGGTGAAGTGACAATATAAATTTGGATTGACTCTACAAGTTAATCAGTTGTAAAATTGATTACTTTTTAGAGGATTAGTTAAAATATATCTTCTAGATCACAAGATATTTTGCTAACAGACAAACGCTTTTTAGAAGATAAAAGTTCATGTTCAATAATCTAAGTTAAAAAAAATCCAACAAATTTTTCAGGTCATCTGGACAGTTTCTTTTGTTGTTGTTGTTGTTGTTGTTGAACAGTTCCATTCTTCATCCAAATAACTTTTTAGAAGCTTTATTAAAACCCATCCTCTAGTTCATGATATATTTTGCTAACAGACAAAGAGGATTAACACCAAAAATCAATGATAAAGTTTTAAACACATATTTTGCACAATATGTAGTACTTTGAGTATATGTTGCTACTGATTTTCAAATACTACCAAACCAATTTTTTGCAAAATGTCACTAAACTTGGCTGAATTATAGTGATTTTTGTATTTTGAAAAGTGTTTTGGTTCTGATTTCTATTTTAAGATGAGGTAGCTTTAAAACTTAATCAGCTGTAGATGCATATAAAGCAGTTATTTTCTGAAAGTTTGAATAAAATCTGTCCTGTGTTTCTTGTGATAATTTGCTAACAGACGATCAACAATAATCACTGACAACATTTTAAACAAAGACTGTAAACACCAAAGTTCATTTTCAATAATCCAGGTAAAAATCCAACAATGTTCAGTCAAGTCATTTGAACGGTTTCTTTTTTTTGCTGAGATGCTTCGTTATTCATCCAAAGGACTACTTCAGTCTGAGGAGCCACGAACAAACTGAGTCCCACCACAAACAGCAATCCCAAAGTGGAAAAAAAAGTTTGCTGGTGATAAGCTGGCCTTCGGGGCACACCCAGTCTACCCCGTCAACTCCTCTGAAGCAGCCTTGTTCGGATAAAGGACGAAACATCTCAGCAACAAAAGAAACCATCCAGATGACCTGACTGAACATTGTTGGATTATTAGCTGGATTATTGAGCATGAACTTTGATGTTTTGAACCTCTTTGGCAAGACTGACTCAGAGGAGTTGACAGGGGGCCAGCAAACTGTTTTTTTCCACTATGGGAGTGTACTGTCTGTGGTGGGGACTCAGTTTGTTGGTGGCTCCTAAGAGTAAAGAAGTCCTTCGGATGAAGAACGAAATGTCTAATAATAAAAAAAAAAAAAAGAAAGTCAAGATGACCTGACTGAACATTGCTCAAAGATTGTAAACTTTCTGTTAGTGCTCAGAATAGGTAATCAGGATCAGTGTCAGCTACTACCACACCAAAGGTTTGGTCAATATTTGGTCAATCAAACTAATTATAGCCATGCATTTTTAAGTAAGTTGGCTGTGGTAACCATCTTGAATCAAGATGGTTGGGGAGGCGTGAGGCGTTTGGTAACAGACAGACACACAAAGACACTATTGTCCATCTTCGCCTTTTTTGGCGAGTTGAGATAATTACTTTTACATGGGGCGATCTAATTCTTCTGCAAACTTTCTGTTTATGTGACGTACAAATCAAATATGACATTATAAAGCTCTCATTGGCCCCATCAGGCCAACGATGTGGGCCTGCAGCACATCTACCTGCTTTGTGAGGCTGCACTCTGGCACAGAGTTGTGCTTAAGTGTTAAAAAGTTTCAGATTGTTATCCATCAGTACCAACAGGGACGTGTCTGATCCTTCCCAAATTCATTCTTTAGCCCCAAACATTCTGCCAGAGTCATAAAGAAATGTCTTCAGAGACAAAAAAAAAAGAGTCCTGCAGCAGATGGTGTGGCCCCTGCAGAGTCCTGATCACAACCTCATCAAGTAAGAGTGAGACCACACAGAGACAAAAACAACTGAGGCAGCCACAGAAAAGAGAACAAAGTTCTCTGATCAAGTTTGTAGAATTACTTGTTGAGTTTTTGTACATACAAAAATATATGTAAGTGTATTTGTTTTTAATTAAAAACTGAAATAAGCCACACCCCCGAAAAAGAAAAAAATAAATCAATTGTAACTTTTATTAAACTTATATATTGTGAACAATCTGCCTTTTTTCTTTAACAGCGGATTTTTCCAGACCATTCTTCTAACTTTGCAGCTTATGTAGAAGCAGAAAAAATAAAATTAAATAACTATTGTGGCTTATTTGCACTGCTCTTATAATCAGCCCCAACTCTGCACAGTCCTGCACACCATTGCTCAGCCTGGATTTGCACCTGCACTCAAATCTGATGAACCAGATGCTACAAAAACATTTATATTTAAAATTTTATATTTTTCTTCATCATTTAATGTAATTGCACTCATTGTGGTTTTGTTTCTTGTATTCAGATTATTTTTTTCCTGTACACAGATTACCGGTCCTCCCGCCTGCCAGGGCTCAGAATCCAGCCTTTGTGAGCGTGCGAGGTTGGGGATCGGAGTCCGGCCTCGTGTGCTTCAACGGGTTGGCAGCTCATATGATTCTCCACGGTGACTCCGCTCGCTCGAATTTTGTTGTCGGTCACCAAACACAAAAAAAACGCCTGGACTTCAGAATCAAACATGGCGTCGTCATTATTGTTTTTAAAATCTTAAAAATAGAACAGAATAGAAACATCCTTTATTGTCCCACGGATGGGAAATTCAAGTAGAACAAAAATGTAGACTAATTCAAATATATCCAGCCGCTTCTTCGCGTTCCGAGAAAGTGCAAATGGCGGATTGGTGAAAAGTTTCCGAGATCCAGTGACTCCTCCACCTGACCAATCAGTGTCCTGCATTCACGTTTCGGTCCAGAGTCAGCTCGACTCAGCTCCAACGGTCCCACCAGAGAAGCAGGGATGAAAAGAGGTCCTGAATCAGCCTCAAATCAGCTCAGACTTTTTGCTAAAGTATTGTTGCAAAAGGATTCTTTCCATGGTGGGTTTAGCAGAGATGGGGCTTATTATGGGCAGTGCAAAAAAGGCGCTATAACACAATATTAGTTCTAGCTTAAACAGCTCAGAAATAAGTAGCCTTATGATTTAACAGGATCAATAGTGAAAGTAAATAGTTTTGAAACTTTTATGATTTCAACTTTAAAGTCTTCAGTTGGTCCAAAATGCTGCTGCCAGAGTTTTAATGAGAGTAAAAGAGATCATATCTCTCCAGTTTCAGCTTCTCTCAATTGGCTCCCTGTCAAATTCAGAATAAAATTCAACATCTTGCTTCTGGCCTACAAAGCTCTCAACAACATAGCTCCATCTTATATTAAAGATCTTATTGTTCCATATTTTCCCAAGAAACCACTTTGCTCTCAGACTGCAGGTTTACTTGTGGTTCCTAGAGATCCCAAAACAGAATGGGAAGCAGATCTTTCAGTTATCAGGCTCCTCTCTTGTGGAACCAACTTCTAATTTCTGTCAATGAGGCCGACACATTGTCTACATTGAAAACTTGGCTCAAGTCTTTCCTTTTTGATAAATCCTATAGCTAGGTTTGGCTTGGGTTTCCTGACTTATACCTTAGTTATGGTGCTATAGGCATAGACTACTGGAATACAAATTAACCTTATTTCATCACAAAATCATGCTCAATAATCCAGGTAGTAATGGGACTCAGTTTGCTGGTGGATCCTCAGATTGAAGAAGTCCATTGGATGAAGGAGAAAACATCTCAGCAAAAAAATTAATCGTCCAGATGACCTGACTGAACATTGTTGGATTATGACCTGGATTATAATCATGAACTTTGGTCTTTCCCACACTCCTACAAAACTTTCCTACCTCTTATAAACACTTCAAATACTCTTAAACACTTGAGCGATGGGGATGAAGACGATGACGATGAGATGAATGTAAAGTACTGCACAGCACAAAACTATATACAGTATATATATATATATATATATATATATATATATATATATACAGTATATATACAGTATATATACAGTATATATATATTATAATTACATTTTTTCCCATAAAGTAATAGCAAAAATATATTTCATCATCAAAGCTTAGTCCCAACTGTCGCACAGGCACATTTATTAACAAACACCGTGCATACTGTACAAAATAAATGTCTCAAAATAGTTTTTTTCCTGAATAACAAAACTAAAAACACAGCTGTGCACTTAAAATTTAAACAGAAAACATACAGAGCAAAAAGTCTGATTTTAATGAAGTATATTCATTCAACCTTTATTAACAAATCTGTTAGAAAGTCCACATTGTTGTGTAGTTTGCTTGTTTACTGAGAAAGGTTCTGTTTGGTTACAACTTTTTTTCTTTCTGCATTGAATAGTTCCTATGCTCTTGAATGCACCGTGGCTGTTCCGACGCCAGTGAACGCACCGCTCTGTTTAAAGTGCCTTGCTCAGTTGGAGTTTTTTTTTTTCTCTCCTGACATGCACGGAGCCTTGTTGTTGTTCAGGCTTGTTTGCACTTTACTCGTTTACTGCTGTGTGTAAATACCAGAAGAAACACAGCAAATAAATTGCTCTAAACTGGATATATGTCTCTGTGATCTTTAATGGGAATAACGTCATACCTTGCTGCTCTAACCAGTTCATGTCCTGGAGAACACAAAACCTCTCATTTTAGCAGCTACCGTCATTTTCACACCTATTGGGAATTTACAGTGGCTCCACTGTGAGTCAACAAAGACCTATTGTAATGATTGATATCTCCACATGCATCTAGCTTGTTCACAGTGGAAGCTGCAGCGTGCAGTCGTCACACAAGCGGCGGGAAAAACTGGCGGATTTTCAAGTATGATTATAACCCTACGTAGAGTATGAGATATCTATATAGTCTCATTCTGTATCGCTTATGAAATTATCCCGATATTTTAAAAATATCGAGATATCGCCCAGTTCTACATCGAGTATATTCGATACATCGCCCAGCCCTAATACAGTGTAGCTCATTATTAAAATCGTCCTTTTCATTCATCACTTTTGATGTTTTTGTTTTGTTTCTCTTATTGAAATATGTTATGGAAACACTGCTAATCTGTTCTTCTTGTTTAGCATCTCCTGATTTACATGCTCAGCTTTATGAGATTCCCCAAAAGGCTTGTTAGCAGCTAGCAGCAAATAAACAAAGCTCTTCTGGTTTGATTTGGAAATCATCTTAAGCGTCACGCTTTGATAAAGCCTGACTTAGATAAATGAATTAATTGTACTCAGTACTGTTTAATGTGTGGTTGAATCGGTAGCGTCAAATGAAGTTTTGTCTTTACTTACTCTTGACAGGCTCAAATTACAGTCATTACAAGTTAAAAATACTTGAACACAGCCAATATATTGGCACATTCCTGTCACCGCTCTTTAGAAAACCCATACTACAACGTAACTGAGGCAAAATAACAGACCATGAGTTGAACTTTCTGTTCTCTGACCCCAGACTACACTGATTCAATACTTCAAGTCACATCAAGACATTCGTAGTGTTTATACGTCTACATGTTGGACTTGAGATTCTCTGATTGAAATTCTTAGACTAAAATCCCTTAATACCATTTTGTTTGTACTATTAAGTAATTTATTTGCAGTAGCTTGCATCTAAGGCATTAAAATAAAGGATTCTTTGTTGAATAACAACCAGCTGAGTCCCCGAGGGTCCAAACAAGGATTCAGACCACGCTGGCTAGAAGAATGTGCAGTTGTAAAACAAGATGGTTATCTGTACAGTGTAATCATTGTCAGGTATTTCTTTTAAATACAAACAGATTAAGATTTTTTATTTTTTATTTTTTTTTTTTGCCCACACTGACTGACACAAGAATATTTTAGCTGAAAGGCAAATTTAGCACTACAGCAGGTCTTTATGTTGTGTTAATCCCATCGTATCGAGCTTGTGCTCAGATTCTTTCAGTGGTGTATCTGCTGCTCGGTGGCTCAGAGGACGCTATGCCGATCTCACTCTTTCATCATCATTTGACCATTTCTTGTCACAGTTTTTCTGGCTTTGGCAGAGCAACATGACTCCTTCATAGTCAGTTCTGTCCACAGAGCCCTAATTGATTTTCCAAACGGGGAAACGTTTGCAGACCTGTTTGAAGCACTGAAAGAGTCTGAGGTGGCGGCAGCCGTGCAGGAGTCTGCCACAAGGTTGCCTTTTACCATTCACAATGATATATAATCATCTCGCTATCAATTGTTTTTTTCACACAACAGATGCTTTTTTGATTGGTCAGTAAAATATCCTTTGTTTTTCAGATTCCTCACCTACTGCCCCAGTAAGAGGATCTTGGCAGATGACGCTCTGAAGCACGAGTACTTCAGAGAAACACCCCTCCCCATCGACCCCTCCATGTTCCCCACCTGGCCTGCCAAGAGCGAGCAACAGAGGGTGAAGAGAGGCACCAGCCCTCGTCCACCCGAGGGAGGTCTGGGATACAGAAACCTGGTAGGGACATTAAGCTCCTTTTTCTCCATTACACACAACTACCAGTCTTTCTGTTTGTGTTAAATAGATTACAGACCTACAGGCTTCTGCTTTGTGTCCGACTAGTTCCTTCTTGTGTTTTCCAAGAGGAGCCTTTTAAACCTCCTAATGTTTTCAGCAGCAGTCCTACTCACCCATAAGTCTATTATTGATATTTTTTTGTTCAGCTGTTTCAATATTTTCCACTTTACACACACGTTAGAGCACGACACAAGAATGACCGGTTTTTGGATCTTTATTCTTGTCAGTGCTGAAGAGGTTATGTAACCTAATAAAAACTCATAAATATTCATTAAAATGAGTGGTAATATTTTATTTGTGCAATTTTGCAGTCATAAATTAACTAGTGCCCTGACATCTCAGTAAAAGTGCTTAAAAATGGAAAACGACCTTAGTATGTGATTGAGTAAACAAAAATGTAATTCTTGTATTTTCTTTATTTTACAATGATTGCAAAACTATTATAGATATTGGTTTGTATTCTTAAATAGACTGTTAGTTAGGTCTGAACGATATATTAAAGATTTATTGCATTGCAATATTACTGAGCCCAATATTAATTTTGCTAAGGATTGCTTGGACTGCAATAAATCATAAGTCACATCTGTTCATGTTTTGCAGGCTGATGATATATTTAGTCAATTCAACAGGTTCTTGCTGGCCTTTTTGCTAGAGCTTGTTGAAATCATACTGATGACACAAGATAAAATGTGATGTGAGAAAAATGTGGGTTTATTGCAACATTCAACAAGAATTTTGCACAACACTTTTCTTTTTCTATTACATTGTTCAGCCGTACGGGTAACCCTTGTATTATAGTCATGTTTCAAACTACCGTATTTCCCGCCATACACATCGCTCTGCCCAATAAGTCGCATCAGTTCCAATATGTCTAATAAAGTGAAAAAATCCATAAATATGTCGCTTCGCCATATTCAAATTCAATTCAAAAATACTTTATTAATGCCAGAGGGAAATTAAGTGTTGTTGTAGCTCTTCATCCTGGTTTCTTTGAAGAGTTGTTGTAGATGCTGATAGCTGTGGGCAGGACAGATCTCCTGCAGCGAATCTGAAGAATCTGGCCACAGATCCATCCACCTGGATCCAGCTTGCTGTCAGATCCGGCGGGTGTCTCAGTCCTCCTGGGCAGCAGGACTGCTCGAATGTCGAGCAGAATTCCTTCCTGAGCGATGGTCACTCCTCCCAGCAGTCTGCCGAGCTCCTCGTTGCCTCGGACAGACAGCTGAAGGTGCCGGGGGATGATCCCAGCCCTCCCGTTGTTTTTTATTTTTTAGTGGGCCAACCAGACTTACCTGAGTTTTCGAACTATAAGTCGCATCTTTTAGCATAAATTAGCTAGTCCTGCGAATTATAATTCGAAGCGACTAATTTACTTAATTTTGCCGCGCCACCCAGGCAAAATGCAGCTGATTTGACCATTAAAGTGCATTTATTAAAGAAAAGTCAAACTGAGACAAAGCTTTACTCTAATTTTGAGCAAATAAATAATAGATTTTGAGTGTTAATCTTGTTAAATTCTTGTTAAAGTCCTCCTGTGCACTCTCCGGTGGCAGACAATCTACTTTTGGCACAACACAGGCCTGCGTTTCTGGGTGGTCAGCATGACTCATAATAGATGCGACTTATATGGCGAAGTGACATACTTGTTTTTTTTTTTTCACTTTATTAGACATATTTCACTGATGCAACTTATACGGCGATGTGATATTTAAAGTGGAAAGTACTGTACAGATAGTCCTCGGGTTACGACGGTCTCGAGGTTACGACGCATCTCCTTATTTCGAGTTACGCGGCTTTACGTTGGTTTTACGTCTGTTTTATGTCAGTTTTACGTCATAAAACCGCGGCAGAAGAATACATACTGTCTTTCATTACTAAACGTAATGTACAGTATTTTGTGTTTTTCATGTAGGGTACTGCGTTAGGATAGGCTAAGTGTTTGGTAAAACAGGTACCATACATGTATATGGTACGGTAATTACGTATGTTACGATTTACGTCGAAAATCGGTTTACGCCGCCACGTAGGAACGGATCTACGTCATAAGTCGAGGACTACCTGTACTCGTACTTACGGTACTCAGATAAGGTTGGCCCACTGTGTGAGTCAGCCGCTTATGGGACTGAGTTTGTTGTGGCTCCTCGGACTGATGAAGTCCTTTGGATGAAGGACGAAACGCTTCAACAAAAAAGAAAGAAACCGTCTAGAGGACCTGTCTTAACTTTGCTGGATTTTTTTTATCTGGATTATTGAGCGTGAACTTCGATGAAGCAGAAAATGTCTCAGTAATCGTACAGGTCAAGGAGTTTCCAGTGGAATATTCATAAGGTCTAAAAGAAAAGTGTAGCAAATCAGAAAATAAACTTAGTTTGTTCTTAAATCACCTGTTTGTGTTTGTTTCCTTGACTTTTAGGGCGACGATGACCTGAAAGACACTGGCTTCCACCTGACAACCAGTAACCAGGGAGCGTCTGCAGTCGGACCTGGATTCAGCCTGAAGTTCTGAACGTGACACTGCAGGACACTTTGCTGCATACCAGAGAAGAAGGACGCAAAGATTTCTGGGACTTGTTTGAAGCCAGACATTTTGCAGTTCAAGGCCAGATCAGCATCTGATTGATCAGCTGTTATCAGACACTCGGGACTGTCTAACACAAAGACTCATGACTTTTAAATATGTTGAATTTCAACGTCTCTGTTATTCTTCAGCAAATTCACCATTACAGACGGTTTCTGCTCCTCAGAAAGAGACAACCAAAACCCTCAAGTTTAGCTTTGTTTCACTTTCTTAGATTGGTATTTCCTGTGTGCTACTGTATAATAAATGCAGCGTTTGCTGTATGTTCCATTCGGCATTATGTTAGAAATATACCGGGAAACGTCAGCTGACAGGTTGGCGATGTTTTTGTAAGAAATAAAGTTTGAAATGTTGTTTTGTCTGCACTTTTTCCTGTGTTTATAAACTCTGTCAGAGCTGTGCAAACACAACTGCGCGCTGCCAAAACTCAAGTTTAGCCTCAAAGACGTCCATCCTTTAACCCCCGTCCGCACTCGTCGTCCAAAGGTGATGTCATTTCTCGCACCGCATTCTTTGTCTCGGCACATCTTCCAAAAAGAGAAGCGCCAGAATTAAACCAATAAAATCTCTGGATTGTGAGCCAAAGAAAAATAAACAAACCCAGCTCGGGTCCCTGCAAGACACCGTGCTACTTTCACTGGATCAGGCACCGAGACGTCCTTTCTGCCCTCGTGCTTCTGCAGGCAGCACCAAATGGAAATATTCATTAATCAGTTTTATCTGTCGCCTGCCTCCACCAGGGCCCCTTCTGCAGATTATTACACCTGATGTGTTGAATGAGTTTGGAACGAGAGCTGTGAGTGGAACCGACTGCTCAGTCTCTGGAGGCAGACTGCTGGCCTCGAGGTGAGACCAGTAAAGTAAGCTAGACGTCTGAGACGTTCCATGTGCGGCTTCAGGCCCAAAGATCTCCAACTGCCGTACTGTAAATATTGCTTACTTTACTTTAGTGACTGTCGATACGTTAATTATTATGAAACTTCTCATCCAGAAGTAACTTTCAAATGTTTTATTATGCAGACCATTTTTGTGATTTATGTTTTTGTTCACCTGCTGCTTTTGCCTGTAGTGTTGGCAAAATGTTAAGAATCAAAAATCACTTGATGTATCCACACTGAACTAATTCAAGATGGACACTACAAGCTAGAAGTTGGTGTGATAAAAGCTTATTCATAACATATGTATTAATGGATCACACAAAATCATTATATTAATACAGTAATTAATGAAATTGTGTATAAAATTTACAGGATTTGATCCAAATTGCTATAACTGACGTTTTATCAGCATAAATGACTAAAACATTGTTATTCAGGCGTTAAGCGTTCAATCAAGGAATTCCAAGTCTAAAACTGAATATTAATTTTTGTAGATACACCTGATTCCTCACAAATGATAACGTGACCAGGATAAAAATGGATCCAGCCATGTCTGAAAACCCAAAAGTGTTCAACACCAAAGGTCTCTTCCAAACTGGAAGTTGGTACTGGGCCTCGTTCGTTTGGATTCAAGTCCCTCAAACAGGTCCAGGTTGAATAAATGTTTTTGTGCCAGACGAGTGAAGAGGCAGTTTAGACCATCGGTTCACAAACTTCAGGTTCCGGCCCACAAAAGTAACAGCAGCAGAAACTTAGCCCAGCTATGGCTGGTTGAAATGCTGCTAAAAAAAAAAAAAAAAGACAGCTGAAACAGCCTAAACAACAAATAAATGTATATTTTTATATTTGTATATAGACTATTATGGCAAAATATGCTGTTCCATCATCTTTTTAAATTTTATTTTATTTTGAACTCTCAGGACCCCTCGCTGGTTGACATGACACCACTGTAGGGTCCTGACCCCAACTTTGGAAACCACTGACTTAAACTGCCAAATGACAGATGTTGCACATCACATCTGGCAAAAACAGCTTTCCACAGACCAGTCTCCACTCTAATACTGGAATTATTAAACGTTTATTGTTTATACACAGAAATTTAACTTAACATGTCAGTCACAAGAAGAAGCATTTTATATGAATGATACAAGAAAGAAGTAAAAAATAAAATTTAAATATGTGCCCCCAGTGTCCTGCGTTCTGCAGAGGCCTTCAGAAGCGCACACGCACTCTCCACGAGTACTTTGTAAGAACTTTGTCCCGTCTCTTCACGATGCACGTGTATGTGCCTTCGTTGATGGCGTTTGCCACTATGGTGATTCGGTCATCCTTCAAGGAGATGTAGTTTGGGTGAAAGTTCTCCAGCAGCTCCCCGTCTTTATACCACCTGAAACAGGAGTCAAACTTCAGACGCCATGCCGTCGTATCACCGGAGCCACTAAAGTCACGAAACTTTGACTTACTGCACTTTGCCTCTCTTTGATGCAATTTTCTTCCCACAGCTAAAAGTCAGCTTCTTCCCTTCGATAACCAGCTTGTGTTTGGTCCTTAAAGGAGTTGGAGTCGGTGCCACCGTTGGGAAAGGGAATTCTGGATTGAAAGAAAAATACTTTTTAGGTGTGCCAGACTGGACAGACTTTGTGCAGACTGGTGAAGCTCTGCCCGTCTTTCCTTCTAAGAGATTCAGCCTCTCTAAAACACTCTTTTAACACCCAGTCCTCTTACTGACCTGTTGCAAACCAACCTAAACTAGAGAAACTGCATTTCCTGCAAAAATACAGTGTGAATGCTTATTGCTGAAGAACTTGCTGAAAAATAGCTGAAATTATCTGAATCTGGATTGAATGAAGATTGAAAGATTCGCCTATGGCTATGTGTCATTTTTCACCACTTTTATTGTCTGTCAACAGATCTCACTTGTAAATGAGTCTTTGAGGCTCAGTGTGACTTATCTGTTTAAATAAAGGTTGAATGAATGAATGAAAAATTGTAGCTGAAGAACACGCCTAAGTTAAAAGAAGAAAGCAAGAATAACAAATATTTGCTGAATTATGTTTAAAAAAGCAGAATGAGCACAACATTTGGGAAGTTAGCTAAAAAAAAAAAGCTGGAAAAAATTGCTGAAAAAAAAAAATAAGACAGAAAGAAGCTAGAATTACAAAGGGAAGTGGAAGGAGCTGAAATGATCTAAAACAAATGTGGAATTAGCTGAAAAAGCTAAATTTAGCATAAAACAGCAAATGGTAGCTGAAATAGCCAAAAAAAAATCTGAAACTGAAGCTGAAAGGAACATAACAAGCCGAAAGAAGATAATTAGGTTGAAAGTAGCAGAAAGTAACACCAACAAATTGAATTTATCTGAAAACAGCTGAAATTAGCTGAAAATGCTAAAATGTAGCTGAAAAAATATAAATTAGCATAAGAAAGCAGAAAACGTGTTTGTCCAGTTAGGCTGAAATAAGCAGAAATGAGTACAACAAAGTGGAAATGATCTGAAAAAAAAAAATCTAATTAGCAACAACAAAAAAACAGCTGAAAAGTAGCTTAAAAAGCAGAAAGAAGCTTAAATTGCCAGAACAAAGTGGAGAGAGCACATTTTTGCTGAATTAGGCTGAGAGAAGTTAAAGGAGAGCAAAAAATGTGGAATTAGCTGAAAATGCAAAAATTAGCATAAAAAGCTAAATACAGTACTGTAGTAGCTGAAAATTCAGAAAAAGACGAAACTTGCAAAAATAATCTGAAAGGAGCATAACTAACTGAAAAGACAAGAAATAGGTTAAGAAGCACAAAAATGTTGTAGTTAGCAGAAATAATCTGAAAGAAGCACAAAACAGCAGAAAAAACAGCTGAAGTTAGCTGAAAGTAGTGGAAAATTTTTACATTTGCACAAGGAGGCTGAAGCAGAACAAAATGTGACAGGAAAAAAGTGGCAGAAAAGGCTAAATATTTCAAAAAGCTAAAGTTGCACAAATACCAAAAGTCATAGCAGGATTGCCCTGAAAGAGCTGAAACTTTTGTTATATGATTTGTTGAAACAGCTTGAAAACTGCGGGATGAGAATCGTGCCAAAAAACGTACGTACACAAATAAACTGGATCTCAGTAGAGTGAATGCTTCATCAACATTCACTCTGTTGCAAAATGCTCCAGTTGTTTCTTAATTTACACCTCTTACTTTTACAGCCTTTTCTTGCTCTATCCTATTTCATTTAATTTGCATCTGTCGAGAAATTCAAGATTACCCTATTGTTTCAGAATAAAGTGCAATGTCTTAGTTTAAACTGTTGGTCTGTGTTCCACCTTAAACGATTTATAAGATTAGGAAATCATTGCAACCTCTTTTTTTTTGCATTTACATCCCATTTTTTCTTTCAGAATTATAGTCATGGAATTTAAATATATTGCTTTATTTTATTTTTTGGACACATTCATTCAACCTTTATTTAGACATACCTTTTCAATAAACTTTTGATGTGAGCCTTATCAGACACATCTATATTGTGATCTGTTCAAGATGTGGCAGTCCCATCAGTATACTGGTAATTTCTCCCATCTGGTTTCTGGCAGACACAGCAGACCAGCTTGTGATCTGATCTTAGCCTGCCTAAAAACCAGTCATTCTCGTTAATGCCGCAAAAATCCAAATTGACCTTGTGTGTCTCTAACCCTCAAGCCGCAGTCTGAAATTCCAGCAGCTTGGAGTCGCGCTGGAATTTTCCACAGCCGTCCAACGTCTCCCAATCAACGAGGAGGAACACATTACTGAAAGCCACGAATCGTATCTTCGTGCCTGTCTCCGCACTGTCCCCCGATGCTGACAAAATTCAGAGGAAGCTGAAGCCACCAAAGGGCTCTGGTGGCTTAGAGAAATCATTTCCGGTTGTGCAACCAGAGACCTCGGCACCGGCGCGTCTCAAAGTGAACCTGAAGAGGCTCGGGGAGTCAGGTTGCTGTGGAGTCGGCTCACATCGAGACAGCGGGCCTCCCTGGAGACGCTACCGTTTTATGGGAACACAATACGGTTCCCCCTCAAATCAGATTCTTGAAGCCATTCATCACAGCTCCGTGGATGAACCTGTTGCCTCCTGTTGCTTCACAGGAGTTCACAGCAGCTCCTTACAGCCGCAACTGAGAGAAACCTTTTCATTCTTCTTCTCCCAAACTGCTGCTCATTATAGTTGCTGCTGTCTTACCATAACAGAAATCACAGCTGGAGGGGCAGTGCTTCTGCATCAGCTTGCGCCTGCTGTCGCAATAGCCTTTCCGAGCCCAGCCAGGACATATAAAAAAGCGGTCCAAACATCCTGGAAGAGACAGACGGGATTCAGAGGGAGGGGGGAGGATCAGACCGCAGTTGTCACTTAGCAACAAAAAGAAACTGGTTCACCAATCTGCTTCTGGTGCCAGTGAGAATGACTCACCACAACACACGTTAATGATGACTCATGGGTAGTTCTGTACAGTTGGCATTAACGCCACGTTGGCTTTTGCGCATCACAGACAAACACAGAAGTCCAGTTTCCTGCTGGTTTGGACCAAAATGCACCACCACAGTTCAGCTACTGCCAAGATCAGACTTTAAAACGTGCCACTGTGTCAGAAGAAACACTCGTTTTGAGTATTTTTTTCGCCTGATTTGGCCTACTGTCGTGGCAGATTGCCTTCTAGACTGCAGCGAATGGGAACTTGCCATGCATCATGACAGCTGATTGGGCTTTTGGAGTCACAGATCTGTCCTGATGCCAGAACCAGCATCGGTTTTTTTTATTTAGCACATTATTGAAACAGTTGTCACAGCAGGTAGAAAACAAGATCGTTCTCTTGCTGGCCTTTTAAAGAAGTTGTTTGGCTTTAAAATGTCTGTAGTTATCTTTATACTTGGCACTTTGCACCAATTTCTGCCCCAGATCTGTCATGTTGTCTGATTCCAGGAAGAAAACTGGACTCTGTCTTTAGGTTCTGTTCATTCAAGAATGTTTTACATGATTAACAGACTTAATGAATCCAAAATACTCAACTGTTTTTTTTTTTTACACACACACAGAAGAAAATGTGTTTTCATAAAAAGATAATTCAGTTCAGTTTATTTATATAGCACCAAGTCACAACAGAAGTTGTCTCAGGGCACTGAAGAGAAACATTCATTAAAAAAAAAAACATAAAAACAAATAAATTCATAAAACATAAAAAAAAAGACAAGAAACACGAGGGTTCTGAACATACCGTAGAGACGGTGCAAACCCCACACCTCATCCTGTGTGATTAGCTTGCGCCCTGTCCGCGTTGCATTCAAGTGCATGATAGCGTTTGGGTTCATGGAATGCATGAGTCCAAGAACGTGACCTATTTCATGAGTTGCTACGTGGACAAGATCTGTCAGCCAAAACCCTGCGAGATAAAAACACAACTGGTTACTTTCCTTTGTAGGTTTCCAGTTGAGATTCAAATCCATCATGTTATGACTTAAAGAATCCTTTCTGAAGAGATGTTCAGTCAAATAATTATCAGTAGTTGGTAACTTTTCAGCCATGACATCAGTCAGAGAGCATTGAGGATTGGGTGACTATTTGAATAGTACAATTTTTTTATTGTTTTAAGGCTGAAAAAATGATATACTACTGTAAACAAATGCTACATTAGCTAATATTAAACTTGATTTTTTTTTATTTTATACAGTATTTTTATTGGAGGTTTCAAAATGGTGCACTTCTGCAACCAACTACATTGGACTGTGGACCAGAACAATAAAAAGGAAAAACCTATAATCTCTCAAATAAAAAGATGTGCTTTAAATAATTTATCAATCCTCAATAATGTTTACTTTGAGTAGTTTGTTGGGTTAAGTCAGCCACATCCAACTTTATTTATTTTCATTCAACCTTTATTTATACAGGTTAGTCTCACTGAGTCACGACTCATTTTCAAGAGAGACCTGTTTGGGACAAGTACACAACATTAAACAGCCATAAAATGCATATACAATAAAATAAAAGTACAGTAGTGATAAAACAAAATAAAAATAAGCTACATTATGAAACTATGAAAAATACTAAAAATAGGAACATGTCTGCACTGATTTTTGCTATTGTTTAAAATCTCTAAGAGGTCAAAGTCGACAGCTTCAGGTCTTTTTGCAAGGTGTTCCAGGAAACAGGAGTGAAGTAATAAAATGCATTTTTTTTTTTCTTTTCAAGTTTAGTCCACACTGAAAACACACTGCATGATGGCTTGAGAGTGCACGCAGTAGCAACTGTTTCAGCATGACAATAAACAACTGTGTCGTCGGCATAGAAATGAAAGGATGTGTCGGTAATGTTCTGACCTATGTTACTTATCTAGATTGTAAAAGGAGTGGGTCCTAAGACTGATCCTTGTGCCACACCATTATTGACAAAGAAGTACCATTGTGTTGAACACATTGCTTTCGGCCTGAGGTTTCAGTTTTAGTTTTAGCAGCTAAACATGACAAAGTAAATACTAATTAAGTTAAAATTAGTTGAAAAATAAGGAAGTTTTGGTAATTTTAGAGGAATAAAAAATACATTTCTCTAAAAGAAACTCCGATTCTGGAGCTTTAAAGAAAACTTTTAGGTCAACGTTGTCATGGAAGTTGCTGAGATGGTAGAAGAACTTTTCTAAATTCCTGCTTTCCTTTTGAGTAATCTTTCACTTGCAATGTGCAACTTTTGAATATGTGCAGCTAGGTTTTGCTTTAAATTATAATCAGGTGTATTTGCTCAGTATATTCCTGACAGTGTTAAATAACATGTTCAATTTTTCCATCCTGAGTATTTTTGACATTTTACAGAAATGTAGTTTTATTTGTTTTCTTTCGAGAATGGGTCCAATCTGCACTCCATGCCAGTTTTGTGGTATTTGTTTGCTAACCACCTGCAAAACTGAAAATGGAGAAAAGTGTTGAGGTTTAATATTAGCTATTAAAGAATTATTCCACACCGGTGTGCAGTTTTTGAGAAAGAACTGTTTTTAAAGACTGAAAAACAACAAACCATGCTTTCTCTTTTGGCTAGCCGTTAGCTTAGCCTGGACTCCATGGCTGATGTCACAGCTGATAAGGTACTGTTGATAACGACTGGACAGAACATTTGTTCAAAAATGACCAGACTATGATTTTAAACATTAGTAGCTTCAAAATATTCCTGCCTTTCTTCCAGCTGTAGCGCATGTTTCCCAGAATCCAATATTCGTGGTCGTCAAAGTGGATCTCGCCTGTTGGCGGTAAGTACGCATGGGCCAGTTCGCCTGTGTTGCCGTCAAAACAAGGGTGCAAGTAGGACTGCAGACAGTCTGTGTGGACGATAGGGTAGAAGCCTGCCCAAACAAAGAGAGACAAATCTGAGTGCCAAAAAGGAAAGCCCTCCCTCCATTATATCTGCTCGGTGTGTAGACTGCAGCTGCAAAATGATGAATTACAGCCACAGAAAGCTCAGCCCTGCAGAGTAACAACCAAGACTCTCACTGCCACTGAAAATTTATGCTGGGGTCTCCAGTTTGGACCAGAAGGGACACGTAAAGCATAACTCAGGATGCTTTGCCGTGCACGGAGCTTTCTTTCATTCAGGATTATAAATCACCCTGAGCAAAAGCTTGGTAACACAGTCACGCTAGAGTGATTTAAAGAGGCTCGAGTCAAAAACACTTTTCTTATTCAAGTCCCAGCTGGAGGAATGCATATCGCCCGCTGCCTTTCGTGCCACAGATTTAGTACCAAGATCATCGTCTGTTGAGAAATGACTGAGGTGTAGCTGTTTGGCAAAAATAATAAGAAATAACAATAGGAGTACAGTAGTCCCTCGTTTATTGCGGGGGATCCGTACTCTGAAGCCCTGCGATGAGTGAAAAACCACAAAGTCAGAATAGTAGTACAAGTAGTAATAGTTTATTTTAATTTATATGTGTACAGGTTGTCCCCGGTTTACGGCGGACTTGGTATACGACGTTTCGCGTATACGGCCGTCGCGCCCCAGTGACCCTCGCAGACTTTTTTTGCAGCATTTTATCTTTTTTTTTTTTTTTTTTTTTTAGGGTATTTTGTTAGCTAACTGCTTGGAAACACATTAAAACACATTTAGAAACAT
>JARVLU010000103.1:28583874-28598517 GCA_031762415.1 Simpsonichthys santanae | reverse complement strand
TTTTTTTTTTTTTTTTTTTTTTTTTTTTAGCAATTCTCTAAATATTGTCTGAAGTAAAAATGTGGTTCTCCTCGACTCCACAATTCCAACACCAGTGGTAGCAAATGTTTGATAAAATAGCGTTTTATGGAGATGACGTTCAGCAACGGCCAATTTTTTTTAAAACGCTTGAGGTTGAAATGAAATGTGAAAGCTTCGGCGTGTCCCAACAGCTGAGGCATGTCAGACGTGTTTGTCAGGATCTCAGGGGGCCGTGCTCGTTCTGAGAGGGTTTGAATCTGTCTCCTCACATCTACAGTTTACATGAAATAACGTCACTGGGTTTGTTTTCAAATTAAAGGCTCAGCTCTCCTCGCAGGAGTCCATACAGTTCTGGTCGCTTTGATCAAACCTTGTAAAAGTGACAGTGTGAGATCCTGTGAGATGTAATAACACTCAGGTTATTGCTGTAAATTTCTACCAGCTTCCACCACACTGATTTATCTCAAACCTCCTCGCACTCTGACTCAGGTGGAGATGAACCACGAGGACTAAAAGTGAACCCTTCAGACTAAACCTTAAACCCAGAGGAGGTGCAGAGAGAGCAGAAACGTCTGAGGAGGAATCTGAGGATTCTGACGGTGAGTCTGGAATAGTTTAGCCTCAAACTGCTAAACACGGGATAAGAACTGTGTGTCCTAGCCTCAAAAACAAAGAACTGTCTGCTTCAACAAAGGACTTTGTTCTAATTAAAAACACAAAGTGTTTGTTGGACTTTTCTTCAGTCGGCTGAGTGGGTTGGTAAAACGAACGTGACATGTTAATAGGATTTTAGAGGAACAGATGGGGATTTTTATGCTTCTGCATTGACTTTTACATCATCTGGATTGTTCAAACACTTCATTGTTTTCAGTTTAAATCTAATTCGGCAGCGTTGGTACTTTAATTTATCCACTCAAAATATATATTTTTTTTACGCGTGCTGCCTCTTCATGCTATAGCCTGACAGCTTATCTGAGGCAGCTATCCAGCCGCCAGCCGTCTTCTTGACTGACATGTAATGAGAACGTGTGGCGAAGGAAATGACAGAGCTTTCCCTCGGGCTCACTAACACAGTGGGCGGTTGGCAAGGATGGATGTGGAGGAACACATTTAATCAAGCCGCTGAAGATATTACCAGCTTTAACTTCAGCTCATCGTCCTATTTCATCCTAACCTGAACTCAATCTGGTGTCTGTTAGCAGAACTTATTGATGCCATCTGCTGAGGTCTTACCCCAACTCCTACATTTGGATGTATAAACGGTATAAGAGGCGTCAAGAGAATTAATGTGTTGGCAAAATGAGTCAGAATGAGAATTTTTACTATGTTTTGTTGTTGTTTACTCTCCATCTCAATTGCATTTAAAGAAAAGTTATGGCAATTGCTGTATTTTTTGGTCTATAAGTTGCATTTGTTTGCATAATTTGGTGACTTACACGCCGAAGCGACACATTTATGGATTGAATCCCATATTTATAAACCAATTTTTATCTGAGATATGACCGTTTTCATTCATTCTGACTGAAAATACGGAACACTACCATGTTCAGCTGCTAGATGGCAGTCCAGTAGTATGGCATGCCGTCGCATCATGTAATAGGTAAAAGTGGCTATTAATGACGCAATCGACTTGCCATAGCCTGCCACCGTCGTCTGCTTGGAGCAACCGTCAAATTAGCTGCATTTCACCGCCCCGACAAAATGCAGCTACAGTAATTTGACCATCAAACTGCATTTATTACGGAAAAGTTCAACTGCGACACACCTTTAATATAAAGTCGAGCTAAGAAATAATTGTTTTTAGGTGCTTATCTTGTTAAATTTCTAAGAAACGCATAGCGAGTCGCCCTCTGTACGTTCATGTTCCCGCGTATCAGCTTTTGAAAATGCAAAAAGAGTTTGGTTTGAAAATGTTTTAAATATTATATGCAGTTCAAAATTTAAAGTGTGTGACATCATCAAGATGTCAAAACCTTAAGAAATCGTCACTCCTAAACTGTTATTGTGTAAAAGTTATATCGAAGCGTCAGTTCACACACGTGAAGCCCAACTTTCTTTGGCCCGTTTAAACTTTTAATGACATTACTACAATGAATGAAGTGACTATGAGCTTCAGAGCTCCAAATAGATGGTTTTCTTATTTATTTTGCCAAAATCTAAGTGATCGTCATAGTTTTCTTGCAGTTTGTTGTTGCAAATTTTGTTTTGTTTTACATGCTACGCACTATTTGCTAATCGAGCACAACTTTTGATGTATAACTTGCATTTTTACTTTTTATTTTAAAACTATGTACCAGTAACAAGACTGGACAAACTAATTGAAACGAACGGTAATAAGAGCGTTTTAATTCCTGTGCACCTTTATTTTTAACATTAATGAATTATTAACAATTAAACAGAAAAAAAAAATCAGAGCATGAAACAAAATCCTCACAATTTCCTCACAGCGAAGCTTAATGTGTCTTTTAAATACAAGATAGAAAAAAAAATAGTGTCTATTATACCTAAACAACAGAAGTGGCTGAAAACAGGTCAACATGTCTAGGAGAAAAATTTGACATTGACATATATGTTTAGATTTGCTGAATGAAGTATGCAAACAGAAGTGCTCTGTTTACATTAGCATTTCAGAACCGCATATCATTATATCTGGAAAAGGAATAAAACTTTCTTAACCGCACTATCTGACATAGTTCAGGATAACTTTGATTAATTTTTATTTCACAGCTTGCAGTACCTTTAACTCCTATACTGCTGGTGTTGTGATGTGATAGAATTATCAGTTCATTAAAATTCACAGTTCCTGCAGAGTGAAACTAAAGGGAATTAAAATGCAATACTTGCTGTAAATGATTGGCTTTTAATAAGAGAGCTGACAAAACTGTTTAGTTTTGCCCTTTAAATAAAACTAATTAGACATATAAAGTTTGGAGTGTGCACCAAAGTCAATAATCCTCCACAGTGTGGTTTGGTGGTATTTGTGTGTACCTGTGACCTCCAGGAGGGGAAGGCTGTGGTTAGTTGCATCCCTGCGAGCAGCAGGCTGAGCAGCGCAGTGAAGCTCCTGGCACCGCAGCACGCCATTGTTTTGTGATCACACCTCCAGGAGGGAAAGAAATCTACTAGATCTCTGCGAAGGCAGCGTTTCCATCCATGCCCGCGGCTCTTACTTCTTCCTGACCATCGTGGCACGCGGCCGTCGGATGGTGGGATGAGGAGTTTCCTTCAGGGCAGACTGCTCGACTCCTCTCAGCTGCGCCGTCCTGCAGCTGGGACTTGGGGTCAGAGTCGAGACTATGTAATGAAAAGCAAACCGTCCCACTCAGAGCTCAGTTAAAGCAGAACCACACCCGTTGTTTTTTTTTTTTTTTTTTTTTTTTTTTTCAAATTTATGCAGAGGCGCTTCAGGAAAAGCGGCGCAAAGACTCTGAGGCAGTGGCGTTGTTAGGATCTGTACGCGCTGGGGGGAGACACCCACCCTCTTGCAGAGAAACCCACTTGCATAATTTATGCATTGTTTTTTTAGTTTCTCTTACAGTTTATATCCTCCCCCCACTGTTGTCACCGTCATTACAACTTGAAAATAAAAAAAAAATTAAAATATGTAATGAAACTGAAAATTCAGAGTGAATGCTGGATACCAATAAAACTAGCCGAAAAAGGTAAAACTAAGCCCTTGATGGGAAAAAGAAACACTAGCTAAAAGCTAGAAAAAAAAGCAACCAAACAAACAAAACAGTTAAAGCTGAAAGCAACAAAACGCATGCTAAATGTCTAGCAAAAGTAAGACTATAGATAAAATCTAAAAGTAGCAATAAAGTGACACAAAGCTAGTACTTAAAGCTAAATGTAGTAAAAGGCTTTCTAAAAGCTGAAAGTGGTAAAGGCTAGCTAAAAATCAAAATTATCCAAAGACAACAGAAGTAGCAGGAAACCAATCAAATGCTAAAAGTATAGAACGGTAGCTAAAAAATAATGATAGCAAATATAGCTAAAAGCCAGTGGTGGGCACAGCTAGCCAAAAGGTTAGCTTTGCTAACTAATATTCTGATGGCTGAAAAAAATAGTTTTGCTAATGCTAAACAGGTAAACTAAACCTTAGCTAATGCTAATGCTAAACCCCTAACCATAAAGGCACTAAAGCTGTGTCCCAATTCAGCGGCTGCATCCTTCCCACTGAATTGGGACACAGCTTCGTATAGGTAAAAGCTCGCCTGACTCGTTGAGACATGCCCACAACAGACACGAGCATAGTGAAGAATTTTAATAATGAACCTAACGTTTGGCAGAAGCTAATTTTGTTTCCGTAATTATGGTTTCAGGGTGTCCCCCGCCTCTCGCACTGAGGCTGGATATGGGCACCAGTGACCCCCATGACCTGAAAAGGAAGAAGTGGGTAAAGATGATGGATGGATGGGTAGTTTCCAAAGTTAGCAAAAACGCTAATCTGCTAAACAAAAAAATTAGACAAATGTCATAGCTCATAGAACATTTTTGTATATGAATGGCTAACATAACCTTCTCCTACTTCACTCCTGCTTCCTGGAATGTCTTATTTCTAGTATCTTAAAGATCTGAAGATCTCAACCTTGACTTCTCTAAATGACTTTAAGAATCTGTTGGAATCCTGGCAAAAACCAATTCAGACATGTTCCTGTTTTTGGTTTTCTACATTTGCTTTATAATCTATCTGTTTTGCTACTTTAACATATTTTTTAACTTGTTGAAAAAATCTGTATGCCTCTCTTATGATTGTCTATTGTTGCTGTTGTCATCATTCTTTGTTGAAACCAGGTCTCTCTTGTAAATGAGACCTCGAGGCTCAATGGGATTATTAACCTGCCTAAATAAAGGTTGAATGAATGAATGAATAAAGTTTGATTGCAAAACATATAAGGAAAATCAAACAAAACAAAACAAGAAAACAAGCTTATTTAACACTCAAATATTAAATGCTTTACATTTCCACGATCAAAGGAATGTTAAACAATTAAACTTGTTTTCTTTATACAATTGCAAATGAAATGGTGATTTTGATGTTTTGATTTTTGTTTCAGTAAAAATTCCATTTTGATCTACGTTATAATTGATGTATAAAATTATATTTAGGGATATGAGTGTCACAGACATGCAACCATTTGACATCGTCTTCACTGTTAACAAGACAAAACATTTTTATTAGCAGCAACACTTTATTTGTCAAACAGTCTACATTTCTGGACAAAGTACCGTACATTGTAAAACAACATGAAAACATCTGGGCTGTAACATCTGCCATTCAAAAGTCCAGACAGTTAGTCAGCTGTCACTGATTACTTTCTGCACGTTTCATTACATTTTCTCCAGCAGTTCGTTATACATTTGTCACAGACTCAGAGGTTTGAACTGAGGAATGCAGACTGATGTGAGAAACTCAATAAAAGTTGAGATTTATTCAACACACACACACACACACACACACACACACACACACACTAAGCTGAAGTGGCGGCAACTGCTTACAAAAAAAAAAAAAAGTCAAGGAGACACAGAGGAGAACCGAGCGTAATATAAAGCAAACACATGCTTGACTGAATGCAGAGTGAAAAACGAGACGACATGGACATGAGCAGATGAACAGATTGGACACATCTGGGCAAAATGACAACTGGGAACAGGTAAAAGGAGACAAGAGCTGAAAAGCAAAAACTGACAGATGAAAAATGACTGATGACACGGAGGAACTGAACTGAACACAAAGAACAAACAAATGAAAACACAAGGAGCACAATATGACTTAAAGCACATCATCATCTAATTAAATAACAAATGCACAAAAAACATCTGCAAGAATCTCAAGATACTGACACAAGTTTTTGAAATGGACACACAAAAATAGTTGACGTTTAATTATTGGCAATTTCCCACAAATAAGTGATGAATTCAATAGAAATCGTAACACAGAAACTGATACATTTTTCATGTCAGATTATGAATCACAGCTAAACCTGTCAGGCAACATACAGGGCCGGACCTAGGCAAACGGCTGCTTAGGACCCCTGGGCCACTAGGGGACCCCCTAAGTGGAATTTTTTTTAAAGTAATGATTTCTATATGATTCTTTTTAACATTTTAAGTTCAGCTTTTGCAAATTGTTGCACACATTTACATATGTAATTTCTGGGTTATAAACCACTACTTTTTCCACAGGATTTGAACACCGTGGTTTATACAATGCTGCGGCTAATTTATGGATTTAAAAATTTTTTTTGATGGACTAACGAGCTTCATGTCACTAAAACATTTAGCTTTGTCACACCCAGGCGCTCACATAGCTGCCCAATACTCATTTCTCTTGTTAGTGCATCAGGTAATTAATTACAGGATACATGCCTACTACTTACCCCATATACACCTAGTCTAGACATACCTGCAGGGTACATACTGGGTAAATGAGGCAAGCATGTACCTTATAAGTACCACTGAGTGGTACGTATTGCTACTTTTATTTTTAAACTCATACAACTACTTCCTTTCTTTTAATTCTTTATTTATTGCTTTTATTGGGATTTTTCTATTTTTCAATTTAAATTGCACTTTTTTAACCAGCTGTTGTCATTTATTTAAACATATTACGTTTATATCCTGCTGGACGTTCAAAAAAAAAAAATTAAAAAAAACGGGCTTGAACTACTGTCTAGCAACTGCGCCACCACTCTCCCCATGTAAAAAAATGTTTTTAACATCTGGAGTTCTTGTATGAATACAGACATTAATGTTTCTGCTTTTTTACACTCGTTTACAAAGCGCTGTGTAAAGTCAAGTTGAGGGTTTGTATTCACGCCGGAACCAATGTATGTGAGATGCAGTTTCTTCGAACCGTAGACGACGTTGCACTCGTGACGGAGGAAATAGGCGAAAAGTGTCCATGAAGTGCAGCAGGACTGTCAGCGGGCTTCTGTCACGAATCTTCGAAACTGACACGTAATCTGTCTCAGTCCGTGTTTTTTTTTAGAAATATGTTGGTGAGTGAGAAGAACCGGAGCTCGAGTGGGACTTTGAGGACGTAGCAGGTACGAGAGGCTGACGTCAGACATTTCCTCTGTCCCTGAACTCCTAACGTTAGCTCGCTAGTTAGCCTATTAGCTTTAATCCTATAAGCTCAAATTGTCTCTGTCTGTCTTGGCTACTCGACAAATCTCATGTCTTTTCTTACAAATACGTTCGTTTTTATTTGAGTGTGAGTTCGGTGTAATGTTCAGTAGCTCGCAACACAATGTAAATACAAAAGCCCCCTAATATAGTTTAGATGTTTATTAAAAATCGACGGTATGGGTTTATATAAAACTTAAAATAAAATTATTACTGGCCAAAATAAAAAATCTACATATTTGAAATGAAAAGTTGTTTTAAGTTTTTTTTTTTTATTTTTTTTTTTAATATTAACATTTTGTTAATGAACAGTATCTAAAATACATTTGCAACTATCTTGGGAAATGGGAAGTATGACATTTAAGATAGGAACATATTGATTGTGAATGAGGAAAGGCCTTTAGGTTATATGAACTCTTATTTATTTTTTACTTGGAAGTTATGCTTTTATGTTGTTTTACATGCACAGTCAAGAAGTTGGTAAATGTTAAACACATTAAGGCCAGTTTTCTGAATATAATCTGTTTTTGAGACAAAATGTTTTCGTTATCTTTATTTAGTTTGAGCCTTGACTAGTATACAACGCATTTTGATCCAGAGGATTGCCGTTATTCCATCCATCCATTGTCTTTTACTCGCTTCTGCCTGTTTCGGGTCACTGGTGCCCATGTCCAGCCATCACTGTGCAAGAGGCGGGGGACTGGACAGGTCTCCAGTCCATCACATGGACACAGAGAGACAAACGAGACAACCATTCACACTCACTCACACCTAGTGACAATTTAGAGTCACCAATCAGCCTAACATGCATGGTTTTTAGGCTGTGGAAGGAAACCGTAGTATCCAGGGAAAACCCACGCATGCACGGAGGGAACATGCAATCTCCACCCAGAAAGGTCCCCGGCCGGGATTTGAACCGGGGCAACCTGCTCACTGAGAGGCAGCAGCTCTACCAACTGTGTTGCCTGATTGCCATTATCGATATGTAAAATAATAAACAGAGCTAGTAGTATGTGTTTTTATTGTTAAGAGTTTGACACTTACCAGCACAAGACATTTTAAGTATTAGCAAGTTTTTTTTGTCATCCAGTTAGTCTACATTCCTCCAATAAAGTGTAATGCAAAAACAACATAGGACTTTCAAGTCTGCAGGGCTGTAAACACATGTCATTATCAAATATTCTGATACTGATCAGAATATAAACAGATCACTGAACACAGGCTCAAGAACTTGAGTTTTCACAGGGGTACCTGTAGACAGTTTTAACTGTAAAATATTCAAACTCTTATTAAAAAAGAACACTTTTGAGTCTATAGTCCTGAGAGTCCTGAATTTATTGTAAATAAGATGTTTGCTAGTCGATAGGAAAGCATTCTTGTTCAACCCACAGTTCTGACACTTTTAATACACAAGTGTTATAGCTGTATTTGTACAGAGTGTGAACGCCATGTCCAAAGTGTTTGAACTTACCTCCGCTGTGTTTTTCCCCACACAGAAACTCCAGACTAAAACTTGAGAACATTGCTCATGCTGTACAGTCCTTGCAGAGGAATGGCTGAAGAGCAGAAACAAAGCAGGGCGGAAACATTGGTACTGGCTGGATCAAATGGTCATAATGGTGCACAGTGGGAACCTGATGTGAACAACTCGCAGCAAAGCCACCCTGCTGCAGCGAAGCACACGTTGAGGATGCCCCGCGTGGCCTCAGACGTCAGACATAAGTGTGCAGCCTACGTGCTGGCTCTGAGACCTTGGAGCTTTAGTACTTCGCTCACGCCCGTGGCTCTCGGTAGCGCCTTGGCGTACAAACTGGAAGGCTCTGTTGACCTGCTCGTCCTGATGGTGTGCGCCATGGCTGTCCTTGTTGTCCACGGAGCAGGAAACCTTGTAAACACCTACTATGATTTCTCTAAGGGAATCGACCATAAGAAGAGTGATGATAGAACTCTTGTGGATGAAATTCTGGTGCCGCAGGATGTTGTCATGTTTGGCGCTTTGCTGTATTCTTTTGGGTGCTTGTGTGCCACTCTGCTCTACTTCCTGTCTACACTTAAATTGGAGCATCTCGCTCTTATTTACTTTGGAGGACTCTCCAGCTCTTTTTTATACACCGGAGGTGAGTAAAACCTAAACCTCTTGAAATGCTGTCTCTCAGCCTCTGACATTTATTATCACAACACTTACATTAAACTGTTCTAGGCAGCACAACACATTGTGAGTATCTAAATGTAGGTATTGCAGTAACGTGATTAAAAACATGTTTAGTCATTGTTGAGTTAAGAAAAAACTCCAACTGAAAGTGTTTTTATTCAGCTGCAAATATTTTTGAAATGCTTTTAAGTACCGACCGTACTTGCCACCATATAAGTCTCATCAGTCCAAATATGTCTAATAAAAACAACAAATATGTCGCTTCGCCGTATAAGTTGCATCTATTATGCGTGATTTGCTCGAAATTATAGCAAATGTGTGTCTCAGTCTAACTTTTCCTTAATAAATCCACTTTGATGGTCAAATCAGCTGCATTTCGCCTGGACGGCGCAGCGAGATGCAGCTGATTTGACGTTTGCTCCTGGATTTCCGGAGTGAGACGAAGGTGGCTTTGTATGGCAAGCCAAGTGTCTCATTAATAGCCACTTTTACTTATTAATGAGACACTTGGCTTGCCATATTTGTTGAGGGCCCTCTAGTGGCTGAAAATGGTAGTGTTCAATATTTTCCATATCAGAATGAATGAAATTGTCAGATCTCAGCCAAAAATTGAGTTATAAATATGGGGGGGAACGTATATTAGTTGCTTCTGTGTATAAGCCGCAGGACTTGCAAATTTATGCAAAAAGGTGTGACTTATACAGCAAAAAATATGGTACATTTTGCTCTTGCAGCACACAATGTGGGATCTACATGCCCCATCTGAAAACACTGGAACGTTTGGTAAAATGTAAATAAAACAACGTTTTATTCAAAATGGAACTTTGTAAACACACACAACAGTTTTGAGAAAAAAATGGTAATTTGGAATTTGATGGCAGCAACACATCTCACAAAAAAGTGGGACAGGGGCAACAAACGGCTGTAAAAATGGTAATAATAAAAAACAACTGGCGGAAGATGTGGGAACAAATTAGGCTAACTGGCAACAAGGTAGTAAGAGGACTGGGTACAAGAAAAAACATTTGAGAATGGACAGAGGTTCACTAGGCAACAAAAACTGCATCTCAAACAGTGGAACAAATTCTGAAGAATATTTTAACAGAAAGTTGGAAAGATTGAATATTTCTTCATCTACAGTTCATAATATGAAAAATCCTCAAGGATCTGAATGAGTCTTTGAGCTCAAAAGACAAGACTGAAAGTCAATATTGACTCAGGCTGCACTGCATTAACAACAGGTCTGATTCTGGTGGACATCGCTGCATGGGCTCAAGAACACTTCCACAAATCATCATCTGTAAACGCAGCTCACCATGCCATCTACAAATTCTGCTTAAAGCTCTATCATGCAAAGAAGAAGACATGTGTGAACACCATCCAGAGACAATGACGTTGTTGTTTCTCTGGGCCAAATGCTCATCAAAGATAGACTGAGGCAAAGTGGAAAACTGTTCAGCTGTTAGACAAATGTTTGTTTGTTTGTTTGTTTTCCTTAACTACAGATGCCCTCAATACTGAAAAGAAGAGGGATCATCTGGTCTGTTATCAGAGCTAAGATGACTCAGGATCAGATAAATCCTACATCAGACCAGAAAGAGACAATATTTCCCCTCCAGATATTCTGGTCTCTTCAGATCCTAGACTCCATTCCTGGTCCCTGAGGGCCACTATCTTGCATGTTTTAGTTGTTTTTCTGCTCTTTAACAGGTCTTCAAGCTCCGCAGAAGCCTATCACTCATCCATTGGGTGTGTCAAAGCAGAGAAACATCTCCAACTTGCAGGATAGTGGCCCCTCGAGGAGCAGGGTGTTGTTTAAAGGAGAGGGAGATGCTCCACGGTGATAAACATGGCCTTGTTCCACCTTTTCAGATGTGATGATTCCAAAGTTTACAGAGTTCTACTGAAGACAAAATGTGAGTTTATGAGTTACAAATCATCACAACTAATTTAACTTGTGTACAGTACAATCAATTTCGAGGCTAAATTCAGCTCAGGTTTTCCAAATGGGTGACCAGGACATCTACAGCATCTTGCTGCCAGATTTATACCAATACTGTAGTCTGAAGCAAAAGTACAAACTTAACATGATCAGGCTCTGATCGGCCTGATGGAACTGAAGAACCACCATTTATAAGGCTGTTGTAACAACATGAGCAAGACCTGAGAGGAAACCAGAATTTCACTTACAAAAAAATACCTTGAACAATAAAACATGTTCAATTTGTTCAGTGAAGGTGGTAATTAGTCTGGCTTCAGAGGCATCTTAGATGGACCATCACACAGTGGAAACCAGTATTGTGGTCAGATAGATCAGTTTTCAAGATCTTTTCTGGGAAGAACTGGACACCATGTCCTCTGGACTAAGTTTACAAGTCCATAAGCACTGTTTTGTGATGTATGGGGCTGTAGTGCTTCTGTGATGGCAACATTAAGGCACAAAAAAAGATTTTAGACCACATGAGCTGCCTTCAGCACCACATTTTTCTTTTTGACCATTTTTCTGTCAACACAAACATTCTGCATTCTGCACACATAGGACCATGGAGCTGCTAACAGCCCCGGCATTTCCCAAATGCAGAACGCAAAGTGACACATAAAGCGCAAACCTCAAGATCAAATGATCAAATGAAACGTTCCAACACTGGGATGCTTGAATGTCTGAAGTGCTGTGATAAAAAATGGCAACTTCACAAAGTAGTAAAGTTTTCTGTCTAACATATTTTATGGGTTATAGGCAGGAATGGATCTATTTCAACAACTGAAACTAGAGAAATTGTGTTTTCTGCAAACATGCAATGTGAATGTTTATGGCAGAAGAAGTTGCTGAAAAACAGCTAAAATAAGCAAAAACATGCTGAAATTGAAGCTGAAATGGAAGAACAAGCCTAAATTAGTTGAATAAAGCAGAAATAACACATATTTGCTAAATTATATTTCAATAAGCAGAAATGAGCAAAAAAAATGGGAAATTAGCTAAAAAAAAAAAAAAGGCTGAAATTAGCACACAAAAATAACTGAGAAGGCAGAAAGAAGCCTAAACTAAGAAAGCAGAAAGAGTTGAAATGAGCTATAAAATAGTGGAATTAGCTGAAAAGGTTAAAATTAGCATAAAAACAGATAAGTAGCTGAAATTGCATAACATTTTTGAAATTAAAATTAAAAAATTGAAATTAGCAGAAAGAAGTTAATTTGGTTTAAAGTAGAATAAATTATTAAGAAACTGAAAACAGCTTAAATTAGCAATTTTTTTAAGCTTCAATTAATAGAAGAAAGCAGAAAGAACACATTTTGCCTAATTAGTCTGAATAAAGTGGAAATGAGCACAAAAAAGTGAAAATTAGATGAAAAAAGTTTAAATTAGACAAAACAGCTGAAAAATAGCTAAAAAGGCAGAAGAAGCTGAAATTACAAAAAGGAAGTGGAGAGAACAGTTTTGCTGAATTAGGCTGAAGAAAGTTTAAATCAGTGCAAAATATGTGGAATTATATGAAAAAGCCAAAATTGCATAAAAACAGCTAAATAGTAGCTGAAATAGCAGGTAAAGTTGAAAATTGCAGAAATAAGCTGAAAGGAGATAACAGGCTAAAATTAGCAGAAAGAAGTTAGAAGCACAAAAATGTTGTAATTAGCAGAAAGAACCTGAAAGGAGCACAAAACAGCTGAAATTAGCTGAACACATCTAAAGATATGAAAGATGTAAAATGAGCTCAGTCATTTTATATGAGAACAAAAATGTCAGAAAAGGCTAAATATTTCAAAAAGCTAAAGTTGCACCGATACCAAAAGTCACAGCAGGATTGTCCTGAATAAGCTGAATGTTTGATGTACAATTTGTTGAAGTAGCTTGAAAACTGCGGGAAGAGAATCGCGCTGAAAAATGTACGTAAGAAAAACGGATGATAGTGTGAATGCTTCATAAACATTCACACAACGAAGCCAACGAGACACAAAATGTCTCGATGCCACGTGACACAAAGTTACGATGACAATCATTGATTCAGTTTGTTTTTACCTCATTTGTCTCAACTAGGATACACACAGCAGCAACCAGGATAGATTTCATTTTCTGAATATTCTGTTCATTTTATTGTATTTTTTTTTTACCATACATCCCCTTTTTTTTAACATAAGTAAAAAGGAGGTACAGATTCCCTGAATTCCCCATTTGCTGCTGTCACCCAGTGCCTATGTTGCACCGAGGGGCGCGATGGGTAAAAGCCGTCCCCAAATTGTGATAAGATGTAGTGCAGTGTAAGATGTGAGGCGGGGGGGGGGGGGGGGGTGTTGATAAGATAGGGGAAGGTGGGCAGCAGGGGGAGGAAAATACGTTAAAATGCAACAGCGGGGAAGGTTTGATCATTTCTCTCTGGAGGAGAGAGATTGTGGAGTGAACTGAGTGAAGGAGAAGAAGCCAAAAAGATACTGACAGAGAATCTGAGGCAGCACATGAGGGGAAACAAAAATGGACAGAAAAAGACTTGAGTCAGGAACAAACCAAATATTTAAAGACAGAAACAAAGAGACAAGAGTCAAAAGGGTGCAGGAAAGACTTGCAGAGTGTGTACGGTATGTGTGTGCTGCATAAAGAGGATGAGGGTCCAAGTTTCTTGGCAGGATGCGGCTGCAGAGCTTGGCCCACACCCTAATGGAGATGTGTTTGAATTCAATCACGCGCACACGCATGCATGGAAAACTTCTTTCACACCTCCATCCCGTCTCCATCAGTCTGGCTCCAGACGACCTCGATGCGTTGACGCCGCTCCTAAAACCAAACTAAAGCCAAAATTATGAGCTAAAGTTTACTACATGAGTCATGTTCAACTCTAGATTTATGCAAACAAGCTACTCTGCTTTTGAGTTGAAACATTGTGCAGAAATTACTTCTTTTTTTTTTTGTTTTTTTTAAACACTAATCAGTTACAGAAGGCCGATGAAACTTAGGTTCATAAACTATAAAAATACTATGATTTCCATTAGTGTTTGTTGCAGAAGGAACCTAAAATCATGTTTAAAATATTAAGCAATCATAATACCGTATGAAAATATTTAGATTAGAGATGAACGATATTGGATTTTTGGCCAATACAGGTTGTCCTCGGTTTACGGCCGAGATCCGTTCTAACAGCTTGGCCGTATACCAATTCAGCCGTATACCGGATCCGGCCGTATCCGCGGATTTTCGGTCGTAAAACGAAACCGAAACTAAACGGCGATTGGTAACGTCTTTTTAAACACGTTTTTTCAATGTAAAACAACTTATAACGGCCATATTAATGTTTCTAAATGTGTTTTAATGTGTTTCCAAGCAGTTAGCTAACAAAATACCCTAAAAAAAA
>JARVLU010000103.1:28542604-28558742 GCA_031762415.1 Simpsonichthys santanae | reverse complement strand
ATATATACAGTATACAGTATATAAATTTCTCTATAAACATTTTATTGTCATTCACAACACATGTGGTACATGAGGTGGAATGAAACTATGTACATAGGGTCCCAGTTGCATCCAACAAAAATGCAAATTGTAAAGAAAAAACAGGAATAAGATCCAAGACATGAATAATAACACTAAACCAAGAGTACACTAAATACACTAATCTAATAATACACTACACTAATAATACACTAAACTTAGAATACACTAAGCACTACTAGTACAAAACAATGCGCCAAACAGCAGCACGAACATGAGTCTGTGTGAGCAGATGAGTACGAATGAACACTGCAACATGAAATAAATCAGCAGCATGAGATCAGCAGCATGGATAGGCAGAAGCACATACCGTATCAACTTTCAAGTGTCATCACAGTGATTTTTTTTTTTTTTCACAGTAATTTTCACAGTGATAATTCTGACCTGGGATTCATGAATCTAACAGCTTCAGGGTAGAAGCTGTTCCTCAGTGGTTCTACACTTAATGCTCCTCAACCTCCTGCCTGAGAGGAGCAGGGCATAAAGTGTGTGTGCTGGGTGAGGGAGGTCCTTCATGATGCAGGTGGCTCTCTTCCTGCATCTAGATGTGTAAATATCTGTGATGGTTGGGAGGCTGACTCCAACAGACTTTGTCACTCTTAATTAATGCATAATGAGTTGTTAATGATTTATAGAGACAAAACTGACACGTTTCTTGCCAAATAGTGAGCCAGATCTCTTCACTTATCAATTTAATCGAGTTGTTATATTAAACATTTCAGACTAAGTTACTACCTTGTGAGCACAATAAATATTTGTAAACTTAATCTTTTTTTAGGATATAATGTTTTTTGTATATACTTATAATACAGTGATAAAGTACAATATTAAATGCTAAAAAATAGGTTTACAAATGCTTTTAGTGCTTACAAAGTAGTAACTTAGTCTGAAATATTTCATACAACAACTGGTGAACAGATTTTGCTCACTATTTGGCAACAAACGTGTCAGTTTTGTCTCTGTCAACCTTAATTAATGCATAAGAAGCAGTTAATGATTTATAAAGTGTTTATAGAGGATTTAATAACGTATCAATAAACTATATTTATTAGCATCTATAAGGGGAGCCTTATTGTAGAGTGGTACCCATATTTCTTTGTTACTTTCACTTTCAGGTGTGGGGTCCATCCTCAAAAGTTCATACATTTATAAAGTTAAAACAATAACAAGGGAAGGACAATAAAATAAGTGAATGGCTGAACGACTGGCCATAAACTGCAACACAGATTTCATGATGATCTGCACTAAGAACAATCAAGTAAAGATTGGGTTTGTTTGTTTGCTGCAGGTTTAAATCTTATGCTGCGTTTGCTTGTTTAGATGCTTTCAGTGTTGAGAGTAAGAATGAGGCCAGTGAGGTTAGTGGATTGTGTAGGCAGTGTGTAGACGTGCGTTTGTGTCAGGTCAGGGCTTGATTAGCGCAGCAGGGCATAACAGTCGAGTCCAGCTGCTCCCTCCAGAAGTGTGCCATGACACACAACAAGGCCTCCAGTGAACGATCCACCAGCCAAGACGAGAGCGCTGCCCTGAAATGAATAAGACATATGGCGCATCGAGCAGCCGCTGACATCTGCACACAGGTTGTTTTAAAAAATGGTGGAATAGATTTAAAAGGAATCACCTGTTTGTTATTGTTAACCTTTTTGCCTACACTCCTACAGTTATTGTTGCATTTTCCAAGTTATTTTTTGAAACTTTTGTCCTCTTTCTTCCAGTCACCCCTGATCTGTTTCCAGAAACGACACTGGTGCCGTCTCTGCCCGTGATCCCATCGGCGCGGTCCGGCTCCTTCTCTCAGAGGCCGCGGAGGCGCAGCAGCGGCGGAGGCGACAGCGCTGCCAGGCCCAAGCCGTTGCCCTCAGCCCGTAGGCCGGGCCCCAGCAGAGGCGGCATGGAGGTGGGCATGCGCGTGGTGCGCGGCCTGGACTGGAAGTGGGGGAACCAGGATGACGGTGAGGGCCATGTGGGCACCGTGGTGGAGATCGGGCGGCAGGGCAGCACCACGACCCCAGACAAGACTGTGGTGGTTCAGTGGGACAGCGGCACACGAACCAACTACCGGACTGGATACCAGGGAGCCTACGACCTGCTCCTCTATGATACTGCTCAAATTGGTAAGCACTCAAAAACCCAAGGTCATTCTAAAATATTAGACTTTAACATTATTTTAAGTAATGCTAATTTTCACAAATAACAGGCAAGGCTGTCAATTTATAATTAATAACAGAAAAGGACAATATACCAGGACTATCAAACATGGTTCAAAATCATACTTTTCATAAAGCTGAACATCTGTGTGGTCAGATTCAATCAAGTGGTGGCTCCCGGGCAACTCACGATCCACAAGTTCATTCCATCTGGCCCACGAGCTAAACAAATTACACGGAGTCTCAACACATGGCTCTGCTGTAGCTGACGTTGGAAAAGGATAATAATGGTGTTGCTTTAGTCAATCAAACCTACTGAAAATGTGAGATCTGAGCCAGAGCCACGTTTACTTATTTTCAGCTAATTAAACATTAAGTTGACATTTAAGTTTAGGTGTGTACTCATCTTTCACTTTTTAATAATTTCTTGGCCTTTTTTTAATAGTTTAGATCAGGGCTATTCAACTGGGGGTAACAGATCATTGTAAACTTTGGTTTATTTACATAATGATTTTAATTGCTGGATGCCCAGACCCCAAGCTGTTGGCTTTTATCAGTTGTGGCCCCCTGAGCAGTTTATTTGAATAGCCCTGGTTTAGATGTTATTTAGACATCTTTTTCAACCCTAAAATGCTCCCTGTGCTTCTTTGACTCAAAACTTTTTAGCTTTTTTTAATTTTTTTTATTAATGCCACATGACCTTGCTTAGCATTTATCATGATTTGTAAAAAAAAATGTATATTTTTTTTACATCATTAATGTTTCCAAACATGGATTCAATTTGTGTCACAAGATAAGAAAACTGTTTAACTCTTTGGGCAAATTACAAAGCAAGAACAATTCTAATTTTGATCTACATCTACAGTTGAACTCAAAATGAATAAAACAGACCTTCCATATATATTTCAAGCTTACCGTATTTTTCAGACTATAGCGCGCACTTAAAATCCTTTAATTTTCTCAAAAAGCAACAGTGAGCCTTATAATCCGGTGCACCTTATGTATTAAATCTGGTTGTGCTTACTGACCTCACACTGATTTTATGTGGTGCACGGAGCTCAGAAATCTATCAATATGTTTTTGTTTCACTTAACGCGTTTTATAATCCGGTGCGCCTTATAGTCCAAAAAATACGGTAAATAAAAAAAAAAGATGGCTTTTGAACTGTTTGCTTTGAAAAATGCTACTACCAGTAATTTTTAATATCAGAATATAAAAACTGGAAAAAACTGTTTTTGTTAACATCTCCTCTTGCTGTAATTTTCTCATTCTCATATAATCTTGCATTTTTATAATTGCTAGTCATTGGTGCTCACAAAACAGCCGCAAATCCAATTTTAGGGTCTCGTCATCAACCGTCCAGTTCCATTTTGCTCTTAAAAAACAACCATGAATGTGATGCTCATCATTTCAACCCTTCAGTGAACTGAAAATGAAGAGAAATGAGGAACAAAGTGGCTGGGAGTATTTTTCTCATGGTGTCTGTTCCTCTTTGTTGTTTTAAAAGATTTATTTTCATATTAGAGACTTATAAGTCACATCAGGAACACTTTGGATGTTTTGTGGCTTCACTAGTGTTATTTTACACACTGAGACATGTTGAAGCTAAAGTGTGTTTCTCTCTGATGGAAGCAGAAATAAAAATACGTGAACTCCTAAACACCGTTTTGAAAGCTTCTTTCCCTCCTTCACCACTTCTTCTTTTTTCGCAGGGGTGCGTCACTCCAATATTATCTGCGACAGCTGCAAGAAGCATGGCATCATGGGAATGCGTTGGAAGTGCAAAGTGTGCTTCGACTACGACCTGTGCACCCAGTGCTACATGAACAACAAACACGATCTCAACCATTCCTTTGAACGCTACGAGACGGCCCACTCCCAGCCGTGAGTACCACTCTGGCGGCTCGCCTGCACCCATCGTACAAATTTAATCTTCAACTTTATTTTGGTCAGCATCGATGTGCACAACTTGGACAATCAACTTAAGACAGTAAGCTTTGCTTAGTGTTTTCTCCTGCTGTCAACTCGCTGGACAGATCAGTGCAACTCATACAGACCAACAAATGTAGTCCAAGGTTCATTTTAATTGTTCTACATCCAAAATAAAATGTGCCTTTTTTGTTCATGTCTTCATTTCCAAGCTTTTGATTGAAGCTGCTAATCAGTATTAGTTTTTATACTGAAGAACTGGAGGATTATTTAAAATAATTCAGTCTGTAGACAGAAACGTTAGTTTGCTGAACCTTGCAGTGATGCAACTTCCAGCAAATCAATAAGCATCCTGCGTTTGTGTTTTTCGATCCTGAATTTAAATAAATATCAAAGTGAAATGGGAATATGACAATTTTGTAAGCAGTTTTTTTCAAACTACAAAAAGGTTTTTCATTTTATTAAATGTAAATGTAAACATAAAACACTCACCAATCTTCTGAGTTCCTGTATGAGACAGTGAGGCTTGATCAGGAATATTGAATTATACAAATAACTTGCCACTGTGCTTTAAAAAAAAAAAAAAAAAAAGCATTGATTACATGATACACCTGCTTGCCATACAGGCACCTTTCCTCTGTCCACTGCCGCTGTCAGTAAATCTGTGGCACCATCAAGCTTTTCTTCCACAGCTGATTTTCACCAAATAGACAGGTCTTCAAGCTTTTGTTATTCTGAACAGCTTTTTAAAAAAAATTTTTTTTCCCATTGCATGTTTTTGGTTAACAAATTACCATATTTTTCTGACTATAAGGCACACCAGATTATAATGCACATTAGGTGAAATAAAAGAGTCAGATAAGTCGAACTTTATTCAACTCATTCACAATAACTCTCAACATTGTTCAGTTGTACCACATAAAATCGGTTCGAGGTCAGTGAGCACAACCAGAATTAATACATACGGCGCACCGGATTAAAAGGCTCACTGTCAATATTTGAGAAAATTCAAAGATTTTAAGTGCACCTTATAGTCTAAAAATATGGTAGAGTAAATGAAATGTGCGCCCGCTCTGGGAGCAGTGATCACCTGTTTGTCCTCAGTTCACTCTCCTTGTCCAAAATGTCGGTACTGAACTGTCACAGTATGAATATGTTTACTATAAATAAAGATGACTTGACTATTACAGCTCTAGTTAGAAGGATTATTCAGCGTACAGCAGCTTCATACAGTTGAAACAAATAACAAAAGCTGGATTTATTTTGTGCTCTCATATCCTCATATACTTCTGAGGTGCTGCAGTAGCAGAAATCTCTCAACACACTCTTCTAATAACATTATTGCAACAATTAAACATTTATTTTATGTTTTTAGTCAAACTCCATGTGGCCTAGATTTAAATACACGTTTAGTGAGCTGATTTCCAAGTGTCCCATGTATCCAGATTTACTGGAGTTAGTCGTCCCTCCAGAATCCGCTCTTCTGCATCAGTTCACAGTAAAGCTCCAAGCTGCTCCAGGCGCTGTCTGAATGTCAGCTGGATGGCCCCGCGCTCATTTTAACGAGGTGATATATATGACCCAGATTTCTGCTATAGTTTAGCCCGGGCCACGTCCAAAACGGTTCCATTTGTTTTCCTTGATCCTGCTGTCCCGATGAATGCTGGGAATAGGTGAAGGGATCATGACTTATTGCTCATGTCATGCTTAGTTTAAAATTTCCTACCCTCCAAGGATTGGAGAATAGTCGGAGACAAAAGCTACAGAAAGTACTGAAACTATTTTTATGCGAGGCTGGACTTTCCAGAGCCAGGACCCCAAAATAGGATTACTGTTTTTGATGAATTGATGGATGCCAGATTTTATTTATTTCCATTGAAGTGACAGCACACATCACTGGGAATAATTTTAACTTGTTAAACAATTGCCTAATAGTTGTAGATAGGTTTCTCCTTAGTTTAGTTCACATTTTTTACACATTTAAAACCAATATTGTATTACTAATTTCACTAAATAACTTTACTTTGTGTAATTTTGAGTCATAATAGTTTGTAAATATTATTGCTTTGTAGAAAAGTGATGCAGTTAAGTTTTACTGTATTTTCTGCCGTACACGTCACACCTCCCTATAAGTCACATCAGTCCAAGTGGGACAAAACATAAATACGTCACATTGCCATATAAGTCGCATTTATTATGCATCACAGCTGACACATCGCGTTTGTTATGCGTCACCGCTGACAACACGGAAATGTGGGCCGAAGGCTGGTGTTGACCCAAAAATCAATTGGCTGCCAAATGGCGGCCGTGGGAGTGTGCACGGGAGGACGTTAACAAAAATTTAACAAGATTAACACTTAAAAACAATTATTTGTTTGCTCAGAATTATAGCCAAGGTGTGTCTCAGTTTAACTTTTCCTTGATAAATGCACTTTGACGATCAAATCAGCTGCATTTCAAAAGCCAATTTAAGGAAGTAGGTGAATGCACGGGAGGACTCTCTGTGCACTTCTGTGAAATTTAACAAGATAAGCACCTCCACAATTATTTGTTTGCTCGAGGTGTGTCTCAGTTGAACTTTTACTTAATAAATGCACTTCAATGGTGAAATTAGCTGCATTTTGCCGGGGCTGCACAGTGAAATGAAGCTGATTTGACGGTTGCTCCAGGCGAGCTGGATGAAGGTGGCAGGCTGTGGCAAGCCGATTGTGTCATTAATAGCCACTTTTACCTATTGCATGACACAGCGACATGCCATACTACTCGAGTGCCATCTAGCAGCTGAAAATGGTAGTGTTCAATATTTTCAGTCACAATTAATGAAAACGGTTATCTCAGCCAAAAATTGGTTTATAAATATGGGGAAAAAAATCCATAAATATGTCGCTTTGGCGTATAAGTTGCATGGCATGCAAATTATGCAAAAAATAAAATAAAATAAAATAAAATTTAAAAAAAAGTGACTTGTAGGCCGAAAAATGCGGTATGTAATTTATCAGTTTTTTAACCATTATCTTATGCAGAAAAAAAATAATAATTTAATGGATTTAAATTTATATCAGGCAACCTAATATTTCACATAAATTAGGATTTTAGGTCAGTTTTTTTTTTTTTTTTTTGATGGATTTGGGCCAAAAAAGTCTGGCCCAGCCTTAGCCCGTATATATTTTTTCTGAGCCTGACCCGACTCGACTAATTAATTCTAATTAAAGGTCCGAACCCCCCAAAAAAAAAACCAACGTTTTTGTTTTTTAATTAAGCTTTTACTGCTTTTGTAAGCAAATCAGTTTGACATGATACTGTAGTTTTAAAAACATATTTCAAAGAAAGGAATATATAAGATTTCTTAATCCACCAAATGGAAATTAACAAAACAAATGGCCTAAAAAAAATCAACTCTAACGATGATGTCGTGTTTTTTTTTTTTTTTTGTACCTCCTTTCAACCAGCCATGCGGACCTGAGCGTGCACCTGACACACATCCCCTGGTTTACTGTGCTGGCTTTGTAGAGCGAGTTCTCCTGTTTTTAGCTTTTGTTTAATACTTTCCAGCTCCATTATGTCACTTGTTGTGGGTATTTAGTTTTCTTTGTGCTGTGTGATTCGTAAAACTGCATCAAAAGTCCGAGACCGACCCGACCCACCCATCAAGTGTATAAGTTTGGCCCGACCTGGCCCAAATTTCGTGTTGGGGGCTCGGGCCAAAAATCGCAGCTCTAGTTTGATGCATTCAAAACAAAGTTACTTTGCTCTACGTCATCTCAAAACTTTAATTTAAAGTGTTTATTCAGCCTTTAAAACAATTGTTGCAGAGTTATGTTTGTTGTTTGGCTTGCTGATATTTTGTATCTTTACCTTTTTTGTTTTGTTGCCATAACTATTTTTGAGTTTAAATGGAGAAACCGGTTAGCTCCTCTTGTGTTCTATAGTTTTTCTGTGCTTCAGCCAAGAGCTCTGATCTGCTTGTTTGTTCTAGTCACCCCCGTGTTAATCTACACATTTAGAATCTGAGTTATTTCCAGTCTGTAATCCCATGCAGCCACCATATGTAACATCTGACTGAGGCTAAACTTGGAAAGATTAAAACAAGTCTTTATTGGTAGGTTAAAATAGTGCTCCAGTTTAAAAGTTTATTTTTGTTGAGGAGCAGTAAGCAGTATGCTAATCTGGCAGCCAAATGGCAGAGATTTTATTTTTTTATACAATGAAACCCTTTTCTTTTTTCCTTTTTGCAAGTGGTATTGAAATAATTTCTTTGTAAAGAAACAAAATGAAAAAAGAAATAGGATCAAATAGAAGCTACAGAGTCCAGTAAATAACATAAGAAAATGTTAATTTATTATATGCTATTGTAAAGATTGCAATTTAAAAGACCACTGAAGAAGGTTTCAAAATGAGAAATAAATGGGTGGCCTTTCTTTTAGTTTCCCTAACTGGAATGCTATTTTTAAAAGTGCTATTTAAAAATAATTGTTTGCAGCACCTGTGAATGAATTGACGTCACTAACACCATTCAGTGTTTTCCTCAATGAACTTTCTAAGATGGATGACTTTTTGTGCCGTCTGAAACGGGGCCTGTATGTTAATGTCCATAAGGGGCATAAAAGACTGTGACTCAGCCAGAGTTGGTTAAATCAAGCATGAAGTAAATGAAACGTACAGACGTCACAGAGCAGAGCTTTGTAGAGAAGAGATAAAATGGTTGCTTGGTGCTGGTTTTTCTACCTGACTCCTGAAGATCTCAAGTATTCAGTTAAAGTAAAGAAGAAAAATGATGTGACCTGGCCTGCAGGATACTTTTTTTTTTTTTCAATCTACAGGTTTTGAATTAGAATAATGTAATTTTATTGATTTGAATAAAAAAAATGCTGTCTTTTATTTAGGATTGTTGACAAAATTGTGCTTGTAGGGTTATAAAATCATCTTATCTTGAAAAATGGACAAGTCGTTGGAGCAGCTGTGGCTGAGTGGTTAGAGCGGTCGTCCTCCAGTGAGAGAATTGGGAGTTGGATTCCACCAGCAGTCGCGTGCTGAAGTGTCCCTGAGCAAGACATTGAACCCCTTGTTGCCTCTGATGTGTGTCCCACCGGTGTATGATTGTGATAAAGCTCTGATTAGTCTTTGTACTGATGAGGTAGAGTGCTGCTTGAATGCGTGTGTGGAGGTAAATGAGGGCACAGATTGTAATGTGACGTGTTTTGAGTATCTTGATCAGATAGAAAGGCGCTATATCAGTACAGTCCAATTATAATTTGTTGTTTTTGGTCCACCATGAAAACACCATTATGTGCAATCTCATGCAATATTGCAAGATGTCACACTCAGTCTGTGTTGTAGTCACAACACATTGATTATCAGCTGCTGTCACATCAAATCTGAGCTCACTATCTGTCAAATAAACTCCATTGTAGCCACCTGTGGGTTTCTTTTCGGGGCTGAGATGGTGGAGAGGTAAGACAGCCGACTTGGGACTAGAAAGTCGCGGTTCGACTCCCAGCCACATGTCATGGTGTCTCTGAGCAAGACGCCCAATACCTAATGGCTCTCCAGGCACTTGCATAGCTGCCCACTGCTCCACCTGGGTGCATCTCAGGTGTAATGACAATTTAGAGTTTCCAGTCAGTCTAACATGCATGTTTTTGCTTTGTGGGATGAAACTGGAGTACTCGGAGAAAACCCACGCATGCACAGAGAGAACATGCAAACTCCACCCAGAAACGCCCCTGGCCAGGATTCGATTCAGCAACCTTCTCACCGAGAGTCAACAGCTCTTCCAACTGAGCCATCGTGCCGCCACCACTCAACATAATGACTTTATTTTATCCAGCTAGAACACTGAACTAATCTTAATAATTTGAGGGAAAATTCCAAAAGTGATTTTTATCCCGCCCAGTAACAGAGTGTACATCTGTGACAAACATCACATGAAAGTCACTTCTTGTCAGATGAATGAAGAGCAGCATGCAGTTTGTAGTGCCCAACACAAAAAGCTTCTTTATTTTCAGACCACACTGACCCAGATTTCATTGACAGCATCTCAAAAGACTGATTTATTATCTGGTAATTGTAGGACATGCTGTTTTTTTTTTGTCCTGACAGCCACAGCTTTAGCTTGGTTTCATAATCAGCGTGACTTGTGAGGAAGCTGAAGTTTGGCCTTCGCATTGCTAAAAAGACGTCTGCACCAAACGTTTGTGATATTTTAAAAACTTGGCACAGTTCATCTGTTTTTCTAGGTTATGAACAGACAGTGGATAGTAAATGTTTTGTTCTCCTGAGGGGATAATGAGAAACTCTTAGTATCACCACCATGCACATGGCGTGAGACATGAGCCGGATATACTGTTAATAAGTGTTCCTTTGTAATTGCATCAGATTTAAATGGATTAGCATGCTACCATTATCAGAAGTGTAGATTAGTATTTCCAGCTTCTTAGAAGACAGCCACTAGATAATGGATGTTGGATTTTGTACAAATAAAGTCGGAAGAAGATTACACTGATGAAGGAAGAAGACAGACTTAAGGCACGTTTAGTTTGTTTTACAGAGAGTTCTGCATTTTTGGCAACATAGGTTGTTGTGTTGAATAGTGCACTGGAAACATCTGCGTGCATACGTTACGTTGCTTACGGCAGCATATGTGCAGACCATGTTTACAAGGCGCTGGTTGTTATACAGCTGGTTAATCGGCTCTTCCTCACACAGACAACACACATGCAGTTCCTGCCAGGTCAAATCGGTGCCTAATCCTTTTCCAGCACGTCCAGAAACACTGCGGCCACCTGACCTCCTCAATTCTCCGTTCCGTGGTCACTTCTCTGAAGTTTTATTGAGCTGCAGCTTTAGTCTATTTTTTATTTTATTTGTTTATTAACCTCTCCTTTTCTCTTTTATTTAATGTGTTTGATAAAGGAGACTTTGTCTTTGTCCTGCTGTAACTTTCCAACAAACCCATTGAAGGCTGGCATCTTGTTTGGCATATTATTTTCATACTACTGGTACTTAGCGTATTTTTTAATTAATGTTTTTTTAGTTCTTTTTTTAGATTTCATTATGGTTTTTCTATTACGGTTTATACGTTTGTTGGATGTACAGTAGTCCCTTGCTACTTCGCTGTTCGTTTATCATGGATTTGCTCTATCGCGGTTTTTCAAAATAAGATTGGACATCATGACACACAAATTGGTTGATTGATGGATGAGCCGCACGATCGGCATGGAGTTTTTATTTTAAATTAATTATTTTAAAAGCCCTTACTGCAGGATAAACTTCCTCCTGCAGCTGATCAGCTGATCTGCTGCAGAGCAGATAAGTGGGCGTGTCCAAAAGCACTTGCATTAGGCAAAGAGCAGAGGAGGCAGGGAGCTGAAATCATGATATTCTGTGCTCTTTCTGTGCGTTTAGAGTTTAGAAACATTGTTTAGAATATTGCAAGAGTGTGGGAACGGTTTAAAACACCTAAATATATATCTATATAAATAAAATAAAAAGAATACTTACTACTTGTACTACTATCCTACGTCACAGTTTTTCACTTATCGCGGGGCTTCAGGGTACAGATCCCCCGTTATAAACGAGGGACTACTGTAACTGGGCCCTTGTGTACACAGTCTCATTCCACCTCATGTACCACATGTGATGCAAATGATAAAGAAACTTCAATCCTTGAATCTTCAAATGAGGCCATCGTAGCACCGATCACAGCACCCAACCTGTTGTGCAAACTTATTGTTTCTTGTTTGTCTGACACGTGTCATTTGCACTTCTTGCCACTTTGCTCTCTCATTTAGTTTTTTTTTTTTTTTTTTTTTTATCTTGTTGGATTTAAGGTGTAAAAGTATTTTCTTTTAATTTTTACTCCTGCCTGTGTGTCAGTAGGTGTAATGTTATTTATTTTCCCATGATGCTTTCTGTGATTGGCATTGACGTGTGGTTGAGCAGGATTAGAAATCTTCATCCCTTGGAAGAAAGGCTGCAGTGAAAAACAAACCTCAAACTCCGAGGTCATGTTTCTCTGTCATAAAACTGGGACATCTGTCACTTTGCATCCCCCGTTGGGTCAAAACAATCTTGGCTCAGGTATTGGGGAAAGTTTTTTTGTTCCTTAATGAGCTGGCTTTACTGGCAGAACAGCACTCGTATTTTAAGTGTTTCCATTAATTCACTCTTGTGGGCTTGCTCTGCTTTGTGTAAACAGGAAATAAGCACAGCTTGTTGTTTTTTAATATTATAAATACCACAAGTTTGCCCTCATAATTGTATTGTGTATATATATTTTAAATTATAGCAAACAAATATTTACGTTCCAGCTTGTGGATGATTTATGCCTTAGCCTTGGGTGCTCTGCTTTCTGATTGCGCTGCTGTCTAGGATTAAGCTCAAAGCTTTTCTCAGACACACAACATTCTCAGTACAAACCTGTCCCAGCTCAGTCCAACACTGAGATTTACTGTTGCTGGGCTTTACAAGCTTTCTGCTGTAGCTCCCAGGAATCTGAAAGCATGTCTAGCAAAACCCCAGGAAGACAGCTAGACCTGTTGGACCAACAATATTTTTACGAAGCTCCATGAAAAAGGAAAGACTTTTGTTATTCTCATTAGACTGGATTTTAAATGATTTTTGAGTTGATCAAAGAGCGGTCTGGTTGAAATGGATGCCGGGGTTTGATCTTGTAAGATAAAGTATGGGAATAGGCAGCTCCTTTGCAACCAGATCTGATCAAATCTTCACAATAAGGTATGTCTGATTTGCATTTTTGCATCTAATCTGTATTTAAATGTGTGATCAGAGCCTGTTGTTATTCTGATTAGAGTTTAAGTTACGTGTTTAAAGTCAAAGAATAACAAATAAAAAAGGTCTTGAGTCATGCAGAAGATCTTACTCTTTTCTCAATCATTTTGTGATGCTTACCCTGAATTGATGGTTTGGTCTGAAAAACAGAACAGCATTTTTGGGTCTTAATAAATTTTGTTTTTACATCAACTGTCCGTCTTGTTCTGACAGCATGTGCAGGGTATCATAAAAACTTGCTGTGAATCGTCTCGTACCCCAGCTGAACTTGGTTCTGCTTGAGGTTTCTTCCTGTTAAAAGGGAGTCATTCCTTTCCACTGTCGCCAATGTGCTGCTCAGGCTTCCTAAGATGGATAACTTTGACTCAGTGGCATTTTTTTTAATATATGTGAATGTTTTTACACAGCACCCTGAGGTAAATTTGTTGTGAACTGGTCCTGTGTAAACAGAACTGAATGGTCTGGGTTATATTTTGCATACTTGCAGATCAGTTTAGTTCTGGATTTCACACCACAGACAGACCATTGAGCGACTGGTTCATCTGCATCTCTCTGCTCTTTTCAGAGTGAGCTTGACACCGAGACAGAACCTTCCTCGCATCATCCTCAAAGGAATCTTCCAGGGAGTTAAAGTGGTTCGTGGACCGGACTGGGACTGGGGCAACCAAGACGGTGAGTGTGTGTGTGTATGAATTGTTCCTCTCATTAACGTGACACAACCACTTTCTTTTCTGTTTTTTTTTTTTTTTTTGGCTTGGAACAGTATGTTTTCAAAATGTCTCACCCTTTAAACGCCATGATAACATTCTGACCTCACGCCTCATTAACCTGAACAATGCTGTGTGTGTGTGTGTGTGTGTTTGCCGTCATATTGCCAGTGAATCATCAGTCTGTCGCACAGATGTTCCAGCCCGTCTGTGTCTTTATTGAGTTGTTTTATAACAAGCATGCTCTCTGCAGTTCATTTAAAAATCCTGCTTAAACTGAAAAGCTCCTTCACCTAAACCCTGGGAGGCATCTGCTGCGAAAACAGAACGTTTCCCTCGCAGTCGTCTGTGTTTCTGTGGCTTTTGTGTGAGTCTGAAGTTTTGTATTTCATGGCACTAATCTAACTTTGTTCTGAAGAATGGTTTTCCTTTCAGATACCACCAGCCTGTTCTGGTTCATGTTTGAAGGGGTTTTAATTGAAAACAAACGTCCACACTAAATGGAGCGAGATGAATGTTCACTTTCCTAAAACTCTATGTGGTAGTATGTTGTTTGTTTGCCTGCCTGAGCTTAATTTTGTGATTTATTTATTTATTTAGAATGGTTCCTTTTCTTGATATTAACGAATGAGTCAAAATGTCCTTTTGGTGTCTTTGAAATCACAAACTTGGGCCTAAATTAAATCAGTCACCAGGTGTAAAGAGTCGACACAGTAAGTAAATAAGGAGGAATCTGATGATGCTCAGGTTTTTCTTCTCAGACGTGGTGTTTCACAGATTAAGCTTGTATTCACCTGGGCTGCGACTGGTGACTAGTTGGCAAGCGGCATTCACAAAGGAGTCTCCGTGTGGTTTGTGACTCGCTGGAGTTCTCAATTTCCTTACATGAGGTGTGGAAGCTTTCAGCCTGGACACTTGAATTTTGAACATGCATAAAATATATATGTAGCCCAGTTTGAACTGTGCTATATAGTACCAGCTAAAGTGTTAAAACTAAATTCATAGTAATATCATATCCTTCAAAGTTTGAGATTGGATCAGGAAAAGGTAGAGGTGGAGGTCCCTTTTAATGTTGCACTGAGTAAAGTACGTAGGCAGGTGATGTCACACGAATACCAAGGTCCTTCCTGGCAGCAACCTCACAGATGGGAATCTAAATGGCTGAGAGAGGAACTTCTAGTTGTCCAGCAGGTCCAAAGATTAGCTCCTGGTCCACTTTTCATATGCTTCTTAAAGTCCGTTACAGTCGGCAACTCTGCATTAACCGTTGTAATGGACAGCTTTAGTCTGTTATTGTCCCACGTCTGTGTCGCTGTGATTTCTGGCTGGTCTGGTTTTTACATGGATTCGCGTTCCATGCAGCGTACCATTAATCCCCCCCCACTTCCATCTGATTGGGCAAAATAAACTGTTTAATCAAAAAAAAAAAAAAAACTCAAAAGGTTGACACTTGGCACAACTCAAAGAGTAGGTTGTGAAACTTCTATGTGGCATGTACCCCTTAAACAAACTTTTATGTAACATTCAAGGAACGTAGTAAAACTGACAACTGCCTGTTTCAGTCTGCTTAAACTAGATTTTCTTGACCAAATATGAACTGTTTTTAAAAAAATACATTTTTTAAATGACAGTTTTTTATCTTTCATATTTATTCCATTTTTATCACTTCGAAATTGTTTTTAAACTTAAATGATATTACTACGACTTTAATTTAGTTTAACACTAGTTGGTACTATATAGCACAGTTCAAACTTGGAGACACACACGCACGCACGCACACACTCACACACACACATATACCGTGTACAGTATATTTATAAATATACTGTATATATTTATATATATTTATATATATATACAGTACACACATACGTACATACATATAGGTATACAGTATATCCAACTTTTATGCTTGTATTGTATGGCAGCTCTCCTCTGTTAAAACATGTCCAGGTCCAAAAAAATAAACAAAAAAAAAAAAAAAATATATATATACAGTACTCTTGTTAAAAAAAAAATAAAATAAAAAAATTTAATATTTTATTATTTATTTATTTATTTTCAAAACTGGTCTAAATCCACTCATCTTCTTTTTAAAACCATATTCCAGTAGATTACAAAGTTAAATGATGTGGGGGTGGCTGCCAAGGTGGATACAAAGCATGATAAATTGATTTTATTGTGGCAATAAAGTGCACATCTTAGAATATAAGTTTGCTATCAATGCACACAAAAATGTGCTGCATTTTATTTATTTATTTATTTATTTATTTTTTTTTTTTGAGAAATTGTCCGTACAGTGTACTTTGACGCAAATACTCAAATTCTGCTGAGACTTCAACAGAAAAATTGTGTATTTTTTCCACAATTTTGAGCCAAATGTGAGTTGCCAGCTCGTCACCAACAGTCCAATGAAATTAGCTGTTACAGGTGTAGGTGGTGGTGTTTTAAGAGTTAAAGGAATTTAATGGTTTTATAGGTTTAACA
>JARVLU010000103.1:28496473-28509243 GCA_031762415.1 Simpsonichthys santanae | reverse complement strand
TTCAAAACTTGGACCTGAGTGTCGAGACATTTGGAGACATCTCTTGTCTCCTAACATCCATGAACTGACACATTTTACTGTTAAAGCAAGAATTATTGTTCAAGTTCAGAAGAAGTTGGTTTTCAAAAAAAAATAAAAAATTTGTCAAGTTTGTCTCTTTTGGGAGAGAGAATCTGTCCTGCTGTACTGAATAGTCTTTGAATAATCTTTAAATAGTCTTTCAATAATCTTTTAATATTCTTTTAATAATCTTTCAGTAGTCTTAGTCTTTCAGTAATATTTCAATAGTCTTTCAATAATCTTTCAATAGTCTTTCAGTAATATTTCAATAGTCTTCAATGGTCTTTCAATAATCTTTTGATAGGCTTTCAATAGTCTTTCAATAGTTTTTCAATAATCTTTCAATAGTCTTTCAATAATCTTTCAATAGTCTTTCAATAGTCTTTCAATAAACTTTCAATAATCTTTCAATAGTCTTTCAATAGTCTTTCAATAGTTTTTCAATAGTCTTTCAATAGTCTTTCAATAATCCTTCAATAGTCTTTGAATAGTTTTTCAATAGTCTTTCAATAATCTTTCAATAATCTTTCAATAATCTTTCAATAGTCTTTCAATAATCTTCAATAATGTTTCAATAGTCTTTCAATAAGGCCATGGGTGGTGTGTATCTTCTGGCAGACTGTGGTGGAATTTATTTTGCGTGTTAGTGGTGCTGTGGGTGCTCCCAGCTCAATGACGTTTATACTAGAACATGTCATTGGTCCAGCTCTTCTTGAAGGTGGGTCTATTGTTACCTGCCCACTTTGCAGTGATTCAATGGACCAGCTCTTCTCTTGCCACTGGTCACTTTCAAACTAATGAACAAAAAAAAAAAAAAAAAAAAAATGCAACATGAATGTAACGTGTAACGCAACGCATTATACAAATGTAGTGTAGTAGAAAGTACAGACACTTAATGTAAAATGTATGAAAAAAGTACTTAAGTACAGCAATGAAGTACTAGTACTTAGTTACAGCCCACCTCTGATTTTCACTAGTGTGTTCACTAGTTTCCACCCTCAGCCTAAAGAAACTCAATCGGTCGTGGTTGTAGCTGAAGGTGATCCCCAACACATACTCCAAGTGTCAACCGATTAAGGAAGGACAGCTAGTTTCATTGTTTTAATCATGAGATTATTTTAATTGTGACTTTACAAATAAACTAAACTGAACTGATGTTAACACCCACAGTTCTCTGAAACAAATCTCAGCTTTTCTCTTTAAGGAGCATTTACATTTTAACAATCAAGGCTCTAACTTGGGACTCGTCTGAGCAATCGCCAATTCCTCTAAAACTAGTTACAAAAAGACACGATACAAGATGTTGTACACGCTGATAGGATTTGTGATGCTGTGATGAAAAAGCCCACAGAGGACCATGAGATGACAAACCACCATGTGAACGACAGAGCAGCTAAAAAAAGACGGTGTTGTAAAACAAACAGATCTGAGCAGAAAACCCACGACAGCAGCTACGTCTCGTCCTGAAGTTTCACTGCTGCGTCTCAGATGTCCCACCCTGAGACAGGAAGTCCATATTTGGTTAACGTTGTTGAAATCAGGATGTGTGTTTGCAAAGGTGCCACTGTTTTCTTTAAGTCCAGCCCGACTTTGCATTATTTAATTATTTCTTTTGCGCATGTTTGCACTCAAGCAGGTTTATTGTTTTGCCTGAAAATACGGGAGGACTTCGGGAGTTTCCTGCACTTCTGTGCATCGTCTCCCCCAGGACGAAATCTGCAATTCAAGGTGGCTTTGTTGACACTGTCACTAAACACGTGTTGTCCCATCAACAAGTCGCACTGCATCGGTTGCTCCTTATTCCTGATACAAACAACAACAAGAATGAAAAAAAAAAAAGACCTCCATGAGCTGAACCGTTGCTGAGGACTTGCTGATGCGGTTCGTATCGTTAAATGCAGTTGTCACGGGGTTGTTGCTGTTGTCTTGCAGACGCAGAAACTGTTCTCGAGGGGATTGTCTTCTCTAAGAACAGCAGCTGACTTTAGGACTTTAAAAGCCTCTTTATGTTTTAGGACTCACACAGGTTGAACACCAAACGTGATCAAATGCAAAGGAAGATGAGTCCACGTTTCTAATCAACCCACTCCATCAGCCTTTGTCTTACTCCACCTTTTCTCTTCTTCTTTCAGCTGCCCCCGTCTTCAGGGGTCGCCGCAGCGAACTAACTCGCACGAAGACTTGGCGCTTGTTTTTACGCCGGATGCCCTTCCTGGCGCAACCACAGAGCACGGAGACAAAGAGTTGGAGCTCAGGATCTGAGCTACAACCACACTGAACGTTTGCTGTCAGAACCATGCTTTGGCGGCCATCTTGAATCGTGTTTAATCGGGTACTGTACTTTTTGGACTGTAAGACGCACTAAAATGTTTTAATTGTCTCAAAAATCAACAGTAATAATCAGGTGCGCCTTATGTATTAATTCTGGTTGTGCTTACTGACCTTGAACTGATTTTATGTGGTTGTTGTGAATGAGCTGAATAAAGTTTGACTGTTCTGTTCTGCTTAATGCACCTTATGTATGAAAACAGACCCGTTCCTTGATATTGCACCTTATAGTCCGAAAAATACGGTATATACGTACAAGCAATCATCACTGCTTGAAGTATTTGTTGGTTTGAGCAACAACAGCCGAGGACTGCTTACTTCTATCATTTGCCTGCTGTTACAGTTCCTCCTACTGATCGTCTGAACGTTCCCTTGTTCTCATCAGGAGCTGAACTCTTGTTTTTCTCTCTGCTCTTCCCCCAGGCTCATGCTGATGCAATATTCGCCAAGAGAGCCTCAACTCTCCGGGTGCACCAGCATTTTAACCTCTGCATGCCTCCCCTTATCGTGTTATTGTGATAAATCTGTTTTCCAGCAACAGTTGATATTTTCCTCTATTTAATTATGAAAAAATGTCTAAAAGTTGATTGGATCAGTCGCGTTTGGGCGACAAACCCACCACACCTCCAGGTTTCTGCTCAGCTCTTCAACAGGCCGCCTAATCCAGAGTGTGTGAACCCCCCGACCCCCATTGTCCTCTACCTGCTGTCGTCTGGCCCACAGCGTCCCCGCTGCGGTGGATTTGTTAAGAAGGCGGTCATTACGTTTCCTGTAGGAGTAAACCAGCCCGTAGAGGCGCCCTGCCGCAGCAGATGGGTCATCTTCATGGGAAGCTGGTTAATTACGGGGCTGATGACACCCACCAGACCTGTGCTGCCTTTTATCCAAGGATTAATTCACCTGCATGAAGACGTTTGATCTAAAACTTGTTTTAAAACAGCTTTACAAATTTAGTTTACAAGAGAATTTACCTTTTTAGCTCAAGAATATTTTATCAAACACTTAAGAAAAAAATAGATTTACAAATGTTGTGTAACATGAAGAGCTTTATGTCAGAAACAAGAAAATATTATACAGTATATAAAAAGCACTTGAATGATCAATTAAACAGTATTCAACTTAAAATAAAAGATTAAACAAAAAGGCACTAAAGGAACTGAGGATGTTGTTTTGTTAATGAGGAAACACAAAAAATACACATTAAAATATAAAAATATGCTCCTCTATACTCAGAGTTAAATTATTTTAAACTTAGTTATACTGTTTTATACTCAGTTATACACTTTTATACCCAGTGTTATACTTTTTTATACTCAGTTATACTCTTTTATACACAGTTATACTTTTTTATACTCAGTTATACTCTTTTATACACAGTTATACTTTTTTATACTCAGTTATACACTTTTATACACAGTTATACTTTTTTATACTCACTTATACTCTTTTATACACAGTTATACACTTTTATACACAGTTATACACTTTTATACCCAGAGTTATACTTTTTTATACTCAGTTATACTCTTTTATACACAGTTATACTCTTTTATACACAGTTATACACTTTTATACCCAGAGTTATACTTTTTATACTCAGTTATACTCTTTTATACACAGTTATACTTTTTTATACTCAGTTATACACTTTTATACCCAGAGCTATACTTTTTATACTAAGAATTATACTTTTTTATACTCAGTTATACTCTTTTATACCCAGAGTTGTCTTGGGAGGACTAGAAAGCAGATTAACGGATCCTGCAGGTGATAAAGGAATAGACTAAAATTTCTGTTTTAAACTGAGAGAAATGGTCAAACTGTCTTGCAGATGATAAAATTCAGCCTTAGTGACTTTTTAATCAATGGACAAATGGTGTTGTCTTTGCCAGGGCCAGTTTTGCATCCAGGTCCAATGTAAAAACAACTAAACGAGGAGGAGGCCGGAGCGAGACAGAACTGCCTCTCCTGGTGCTGCTGGACTGCAACTCAGTGATGCAAAGTTATTTGCATATGAAAATATGAAGGATGTTTTCAAGGGAAGGGAGTGAGCTCCATTTCCTGATTTAGTTTGATGAATGTTCTTTATTTTTGCTTTGCAGAGGAAGAAAATGTTCCATGCTGCTCACAGAGTTAAAGTACTGGTGTTTATCTTCGCAGCGCTGGTCGCCCCGGCTGAACGGCCACATCTGGTGCTTGCGGTGCGATGGGACAGTGGATGTTAGGCTCTGTGATGGATTTGAGACCTGTCCAGGGTGTCCCCCGCCTCTCTCACAGTGACTGACCCCCGTGACCTGAAAAGGAAGAAGCAGGTAATGGACTTCCTGACAGGACTCTTTAATATTCTGCTCGGCTGCAGCCCCACCAGTGGACACTTTCCCACTTTTCCCATCCCGGTCTCACTGATTTGCCTCTGATGCAAATATCAACTGAAGTCCTGCAGCAGAGATCAGGCGGTTCAGACAGCTGGAGGAGGAAAAACAAAAAAAATGAGGAAAAGAAAAACGAGATCGGACTTCCGTCGTCAGACTCTGATTTTCTGTTTGTGGTCAGGCAGATTAAAAAAAGATGAAACGTCTCATTATTTCATGTTCAGTTATTAACAATCATTAATTAAATATTTCAATTACATTCAGTTTGACAATACAGTATTTAACTTTTTTCTCCAATAAATTCATGTAAAATAAATAACAGTAGACCAAAAAAAATCTACTTTGACTTGATTATTGAGCATCTTTAAAGCAACAATGTATTATTAAATGTATTATAATCCAGATGTTAGATCACATGGATCAGTAATAAAATAGTTTCTCGTTATTTAAGGTGTTTTAGTGTTTAAATCTCCTTCACTGTGCTGCGTGTATTTTCCAGGTTCTTTTTATCACACATCGCTTTGAAAAGCAGGTATCATGTAAGTACATGATCAGTGTGGTTTTTTTTTTTAGTAAAGTATCTCAAGAAATACTGGACGAATTTTAACGAAATAATCATTTAGGCCACATCTACAGCTGGTTATTTTCAAAAGTCAGTCTGTGTCAAGATGGTACAGCTAATTAACCTCAGCAAACATAAACATGGCCAGAATATAAATAATATAAAATATACTCAGATTTATAGATACCAAGTTAAAGTTTATTGGCTGAGAGTCATTCTGAACTTGTACTCTTTGCAGAAACAAATCTGAAAACATCTGGTGACGTGATTTCATAGATTTCAAGATTTATGTGTTCCTTTGCTCCTCGTTCATGTAACATGTCAAAATAAGATGTGAGAACACAGAAAAGTTTTATTGTGTGAATGTAAATAAAAAAGTAAATTCTGCTTATTCACAGAAAACATTGCTCATAACATGAGACGTCTTTGTTTTACTTACAAAAAACAAATAATGTTAAACTTGAAGCAGAGTTTTTTAAAGGATTTCTGCCACACTGTAATAAATAAAGGTCTGGGACTGGAAAAGATGGTTTTATGTGTTAAGTGGGGACTGCCAATGTGGCCCAAACCTACCCCTACAAATGTACTGTATATCAGAACTGGGCACTGTTATGTGTGCTATTATTTTACATTGCATTTCAAGTTACCATGGCAACATAATTTGCCATCAAAAATGCCATTTTTCTCATTGAAAAACACTGATGGAACTCTCTAACTGCTTCTGACTGCCATGGCGAGGTCACATCATGACCTAGAGTCTCCGAGCAAAACACTGATTAACTTTTGGAGCCATTTTGGTTCAAAATGGCTGCCACGGCAACCCCAGAAAACACAAAACTGACCATAATTCAGTCATTCTTTGAGATATCAAGCTGAAATTTGATATGGTGGTAGCTGAGAGCGAGTTAGGAGGCCATCTTTAATGTTACCTGTGATTAGAAGCCAGGGTGTCTCCTTATCTCACCTGACGAGTCACTGCTCAACATCTGTTATTGTGAGATCACATTAGAAGAACTAAAATGTTCCTGGAGAAACTGGGGATTGCCACGGTGCGGCCATTTTAAACTTTTGATTTGACAGCATTTTTAGTTTTGAATTCAGAGTGTGTTGTGCATCACTGTCAGGTAGCACCACACCAAATTTCAGCTCAGTTCAGACAGCCAAGCTATCGTATTTTTTTCCCTTTTAGCAAAGGCGGCCATCTTGGATATTTGATTTGCCTTAGGGTGCTGCCTTTCTAGGCGGACCCAAACTCTCTAATGAAATGATCATTGAGCGTTCTTTCATCTTATCTATGAACATGTTAACTTCTAGCTCCGCATACAAATAATAATAAATAACCACAGCCAGTTTACACTTTACGTAGTCATGAACAGGTTGGATGTTTGAGTCGTGGGTTAAAACAGCTGTAGAGCTGTAGGCGCAGCAAAGTCTAAGAACATGTGTGTGGATCTGAATGAAGCACGGATGACGTTAGGATCACAGGAGTGGACAATGATAGCAACAATCAGTTGTGAGAAGCACTGACTTAAACACACACACACCTCCCTTTGAAGTGTGTGTGTGTGTGTTGGCGTGGTCTCTGTCTGCGGTCCCTCCTACATGAATAGAGCCGGGCCTTGTGCAGTCGACAGCTGTCTCCTTTGAACGCTCAAAGACAAAAAGCCTTAAATCCAGAGCCCTCCCTCCCTCTCTCATGAGAACATCTGACACGACTCTTCCTCACCTTGCTGTTCCTCCACTCGTCACTGAGGCTCAAGGCTGTAGCTTGTCGCTCCGCTCGAACCAGCCTGCACAGTCAGTGGAGTCATTAAACTGCACTAAATGTTGCTGGAAAGTTTAAAAATATATATATTTAAACATCACATTTAACTAAATTAATGACATTTGTAAACTTCACTTTTGGGGATCAAGTAATATGTTTGCATCACCTCATATTAAAAAAATGTGCAGTAGTCCCTCGCTACTTCGTGGTTCGTTTTTCACGTACTCGCTCTACTAAAATTTTAGAGAATATGTTTATTTAGAACAAGTTGACTGAACGTTGAGTGAAATGCTTTTTATTGTTTGGAGCAAATTATTTCAAAATGCTTCATCACATTGAAAATTTAATTTTAAATGAATATAGCTCAGTTGTTTTATAGATACAAATAAAATGGCAATTTTAAAATTAAATCAACAGTCATGCAGTTTATTCGGTTAACTGAAGTAAACAACAGAGAATTTACACAATTTACCTTTTTATAATAATCAGATTTTCAAATCCAAACCACAACTCATTTAATGATCAGATATAATAAGAGACTAATCAGGATAAATAATTGTTACTTAAACAAATTATTTTTTTTCAGTAAACCTGCTTCATGGTTCACACTAACATTTTTGCAAAAATTGACTTTTTATCTTCTGTGTTTGCTCCAATTATCTTCAAATTATAAGTTTGAGGAACAAAGCTGAGGTTTTCACCAACGCTTTCCAAAGTAATTTTTATCAACACATTTCCTTTGCATAGATATGACATACAGAAATAATAAATAAAAAAAAACATGATGCAACAGCAGTCTGCATTTGTCCTTTATCGCTTTCTGTGTTAGAAACCACAACAACAATGAAGCCGTTTTACCTGATTTTCCTGTCGCTTTGTCCTAATTACTTTTCTTTTTGACTTAAAACATTTGTATAAAAAGTTATAAAATGATAAGAGGCGTCAAAGATAAAACAAGTATGATCTTCTTTGTGTTTGGATGTGTGGCTGAAATCAACTTTATCACCACCTAGTGGTGCGGCATAGAAGAAACCAGGGCTCTAGCATTTTATTGGACCCTTTCGTTGATATGTTTTAACTTTGTTGGACTTTACCGTGTATTTGGAGCTAAATGCTCACAAGAAAATGTTTGTTTTGGCTCAGGCTACAAAGCAAAAGATGAGGAAACCTTCTTCTTATACAACCTCTCATACGCCTTACACCTTCTGAAGAAAAAGTGCCCTGGATCAAAACTAAAAATAGAACAGAGTATTTTGGAGAAGAATCAGAGGTCTTGGTGGTTGGTATGATAACTCAGGCAGTCCGCCCTGAAGTGTCTGACTGACTCCCATTCACTCAGGGCAATTAAAACGTCCACAAGGCCGGAGCTACTTGGCTTCGCCTGCGTGTGTGTGAGTGTGTTGAGGCTGCGCATGAGGAGGCCGAGGCCCAATACTGTACCAGGCAAAGGTTTCCACCAAAACCATTCTTGCATAACCGAGTGAGCGATAACACCGGCGCATTCCTCTCAACACATATCACAGCTGGCAGCATCTTTCCCCCTGTTTTTTTTTTTTTTTTTCTAAGCTCACGTGTAAATGCGAGCACTGGATGAGCTGCAGAGTTTAAGGGTCTTACTGGTGAGATGTTCAAGAGGAAAAATGGTCTAATGGGATACTTCTGAGGAGTCCCTCTTTACTTTGTTTTGAAGAGATGAAGAGTCTGGATGATCTTCCAGGTCAAAGGTTACATTCGTCAGGAGGTAGGTCAGCTGGGGTTAACGCTGCAGGTGCTCCCACGTCTACTGAAAGTCTTTACCTTCCCATCTGATATGAAACAGGCTGATGCAGTGGATCGTCTCTGCAAGTTTTCTAATGCTTCTTTGATTTGTTTCTCGTATAGTATCGTCATTGGACGAATATCAGTCACGGAGGACAGAATATGGAGAAGGTCTTTGCCCACACTCGGCTAATGGCTAACAAGGGCCTGTCAGTTTTATTGTTTTTCAGGCTTATAAAACAACTCTTTATCTAAAATGACGTACCAGCGTAAAAATAATACTATTGTTTTGGCATGGCTGCCTTAGAGGAGTTGACGGGGGAGAGGGCAGGCCCCAGAAACCATCTTATCCCCAGTGAACTGTTGTTGTTTTCCCCACTATGGGAGTTGGTGCTTGTGGGACTCCAGTTTGTTTGTGGCTCCTCGGACTGAAGGAGTGCTTTGGATAAAGGACGAAACATCTCAGCCACAAAACAAACCGTCCAGATGACTCGACTGAACTTTGTTGGATTTGTATCTGGATTATACCCTGATGCATGCTCAATAATCCAGGTAGAAAAATCTAAAAAAGCTAAGTCTGGTCCTCTGGACTGGATTATCCACTGCCAAAACACAACCTGCATTTTCAACTTTTCCTTACCCATCACTCCATGAGCAGCTGGTCTCCATGGCTCCCGCAGGCTCACGTGGAAGCGTGTTCTGCTTGTTTCTGATTGGCTGCGGCAGCCATATGAACCTGCTAGCTTAGCATCTGGTGCATGCCGTGTTTACAAAGTGGCGCCCAAAGGGTGTGTTTGCAGGGTTGTAAAAGTCCGGCTTGAGGAAGCTGAACGTGTTAATATATAGCTCTCTTGCTGCGACACAGTGGTGCGGCTGAGAGGCTGGATAATGTTTAGACCTGTGGACTTTGATACCAGTTTCACACTGATTCATGCAAAAGAGTAAAACGCGCTGATCATTTACTTTCATTACAGGCTGAATTTATTCTGAGGACAGAGCAGATGTGTGCTTTGTCCAGAGTGGAGTGTCTGAGGGCTTCATTTTTAGGAGGTGCACTCTTCAGACTGACTTCCTCGTTTATACAAACCAAATAATTCATCAGTAGTTCATGGGTCAAGCTAGTTTTCTTTCACTGCATTAAAAAAAATAACTTTTTTTTACTCCATGTAATAGATAAACTATAGGCGACTTGTTTTTTGCCTTTTCATGCCACCCACTAGAAAGCTTGTTTAAATAAGAGAATTGGTGGCATGAAGTTAGTTACGTAAAACACGTTCTTGTTTTTTCATTGATAAATGAGGAACATAAACGTTGTTCTAATGAGGAACAAACTGCTGAAAATAACTGATCAATTAACCGATGATACGTGCAGCACAGTCGCTTTCAGTAAATTAGGGTTAGCCAGTACCGTCACCTTTACCAAATGTGGGCATATGTGGGTTTTTTTTTTTTGTCTGTTAGCAAAATAACTCATGAACCACTGAGCAAACTTTAATGAAACTACTTAATGGACATTCGTTTATCTAAAGTTTTGGAGTTGTACTGGTTCAGGATGCGTGTCGCAGCAGATCAACCTTATCAATTGCAGGAGCTCTGACAGTTTTACAGATATTTATCTAAAATTAGCTGCGGCACATGATCACACAAGGTCTGTGTTTATAACTTTGCCTTTAACTATTGGAGTTGGCTCTGTCCATCTGTTAGCAAAATACCCCAACTTTCAGAGCACTATCTTGGGCATAAGATGCAGAGCGTAATAGATGTTCCCTTTCAGACATTACATGGCTTATGTGCATTGTCTTTAAAACAAATAACAAATGCAAACTTAGCAACTGTGACGGCTGCTGGTCTTTATGGTCTGATTTACTTTCACAGTTTTGAGGTTCATGTTACTTCCTCCTTTTTAGTTTATGCATCAGAATGTTTTCTTTGATCTGTTTATTTTCTGACGGTGTTGTCTGTTCCTTAACATCGGGGTTTAGCACCTGTTTAGTCCTGTGTTTCAGTTTTGTTTTGTTGATGAAGCACCCACACCTCATTTGCCCCACTGTGGGCCCTTGAGCAAGGCCCTTAACCCCCCAGCTCTCTGCTCCACACAGACGGCTGCGTTAGCTCGCGATCTGTGGTCGCGTCATCCGGCGTAAAACAAATTCCAAATCCTTGTGCGAGTTCTCTCACCGGGGTGACCCCTGAAGAAGGAGCAGCCAAAAGAAAAACAAAATTATAAAAACATATGACTGTCGACTGATTTTATTTATAACAATTATTTGGATTAAACCTGCACACGTAGGTCGTAATCTTCACCACGCACAACCACTTCAGACGCAGCTGCACTGCAGCAGGAACATGAACTGACAGGGATGTAAATGTTGATAAAACAGTTTGCATATGTTCTTTTTCCTGCAGTTTGAATTATCTTAAGATGACAGGAAGTCTCTTTGGTTTGGCCCCATGAGTAGCATGTGTTGCTATCATTACACTACTGTTAAGTTTTATTTTATTTTTTTTTTTTACTTTCTGCAGCATTTACAGTTTGGAAACAACAGGTATCCAGACATTTCAACTAAAGACAATTCATGGTTTACACAGTTTTACCACCACCAGACCAAGTTTTATTGAACAAACCCTGAATCACACAGATTTAGTTTAGTCAGCCTGCAGATGTTTTTCCCTCGTATGCTCTGACCCACAGAGGAAGTGTGCAGGTTGGATGTTGGGTGGAGGAGGGGTTGTGTTTATGGTAACTGGTACCAGTGGGTAGCTTCATGGTGGTGTCTTCACCTGAACGATGGCTCCCCAGAGAAGCTCCACATCACAAACACGTATTGCATCATGCTCACGACCTGCTGTTACCCTGCAGCCGGACCGCACGATCCTGAGGAGAAGCTCAGTCGCTGCCGCCTCGCTGTGAATGACGAGGCTCTCAGTGACTCACACACAAACACATAACTTATGTTTTTTTTTATTAATATCTTAGCAGAGCAAGTCTAAACTTAGACAAATGAAGAACTCAGTTCAACATTCTTTACTTATGAACATGATGCTCCATCACTGTTCGTTTTGGTTAAAACAACCAATTTACACCTAATTTGCCATAAAAGTGTGAGAAAAATATGATACAGTACATTTTATTTATAAATAATAAAAGTATTTATGTTCCCATCATAAAACACTTCACACACAAAGTACAAAAAATAAGAATAATGTCTCAAATTTGTCTTTCAGCCTTATTTGTTTTGAACTCTGATCCAAACTAAAATAATCTTTCCCCCCTTTTTTACTCTTCTAGTTTCCATAGATAAAATAAAATTAAAACATAAAATGAATATTCCCCACTGCTTTATATGCCAAACTTTTGAACAAAATCTTGAATGGTTTCCAAATGTCCACATGTTGGGTATGACTCTCAGCTACTACCACACAAAATTTCTACTTAATATCCATGAAACTGTGAGAGTTGCAGATATTCCTGTTATTGCTAAAAGTCAATTGGCTTTGCTGTCATCCTGAATTGATTTGACTCCAAAAGTTCATGAATTGTGGACGTACGTTCAATGACGAGTTTGAAAGATTCATTAAAACCCATTCAGTGGTTCGTGAGATATTTTGCTGACAAAGGTACACACAAATTTACATTATCAGCCATCACAGTGAAGGAAAGGCCCAAATTTTGTCAGATAAAACCAGTCTTCTTGTAAAAGAATGCTACATTAACTATATTATCCAAAAATAACCTGGAGACAGTAATTCACACATTTATTAAATCTAGGCTTGATTACTGCAATTCACTCCTGTTTGGTATCAGTCAGACCATTGCACGATTACAACTGGTCCAGAACGCAGCAGCTTGATTTTTAACCAGTACAGGCAAAAGAGAGCACATTACACCAGTCTTGGCCTCCCTGCACTGGCTACCAGTTCACCT
>JARVLU010000103.1:28473711-28483920 GCA_031762415.1 Simpsonichthys santanae | reverse complement strand
GGAGTACATGTAAACCAAGCCCTTTACAAACTCAGCCTCTGTCTTCTGGAGGAGCTTAATCGCTTCACACCGCCGAGGAGAACTCATGGAAAAAACAAGCTTTGCTTCAGCGACGGGGAGATCGGCGACACGGTTGGTTTTCATCCAGGGCTGGTCTCTTTTGTCGACGGCGTCAAACTGAGAGGGACAGCGTCTTCTTCTTTTTTTGTTTTTCACCACTCCAGAGGTCAACCGTCCTTCAGCGGGAGCAGGAAAGAGGAAGACTAGCCAACGGGGCGTCCAGAGCCCTGACACAATGATGCCCCTTGTCTTGGGTTTCTGGCTCGGTGACCGCACCTGGAAAAGACTGGGTAAAAAAAAAAAAAAAAATCACAAACGTGATTCCTTCTTTGTCTTCCTTCTCCATCTTTCAGTCTTCAGCTGTCATCGTGACTTGTTGCTCAACGGTACGACAGTTAAAACTTTAGGAGGGGGCTTTGAACGCAAAATGTGTGGCAAACAAAGTAGGTCATCGCAACGGAGCCGTCGGCGTTCGCACGCGAATAAAGGCGGGTTTAGGTAGTTTCGACGGAAGGCGAAAACAGTAATGTATCGAATTCCGGCTCCATTTAAACAGAGGGCAAAAGAACACGAAACAATAGACACCAACGCTCCAAAACTGGATAGACCAGTTGGGGCAGGTGACGGCAAACTGCCAGACTTGTCAAAGGACACGAAGACAGAAGCTGACTCGCTTTTCTGAGCTTCAGTAGGACACATTCACAGAACTACCGTACGGTACCGCTTTACAAACAAACATCGAACGGCAACCGCTTGTTAAATTTATTCGAAGCAGCTGTAAACTTTTTTTTTTTTTTCTACAAAAAACTTTAGCGGTTAGGTGTTTATTCCCTCGTTGGACGAGTTGCTGCTTGCGTTTCGGCGTTTCAAGATGGAGAGTCGGCCGAACTCTGCCTGCGTCTCCCGTCTTGTCGTGAAGTGGAAGTGAGTAAAATGTCTGCTCGTTCGATTTATTTATTTATTTTTTACCCCTGCCTCTAAAGGTAGAGCTGCAAGTTTAGACTGGACTTAGAGCGGTTGTTCTGTAAAACACTTTCCAGACCACCGTCGACGATATTTTAAAAGCGGTAGACGATCGAGGAAGTCTGGGGAGGAGAAGGAGAAAATGGAGGGAAAATGTCGACCGAATACTGTACGACGATGACGGCGACGCAAGGTGGAGGGTTGTGATTGGTGGAGAGAGACACATTTGTTCTTTTCTTTCATACACCTGAATAGCTGCTGGTCACATGAGAGCTGCTGTTTGTGGCAACGGAACAGGAAGTGAGGTGGAAATTCGACAGAGAGCAAAACTTCTTCTTTTGTTGGCCGTATTCAAGATGGAGTCAAAAGTTTGATCTCAAGGGAACGTTCATCTCTTATCACCTCTGGAGGTTAATTTAAACATGACGTATGGTGAACAACAGCGTCAGGAGGCAGGGCCTTCGGATTTCAAAGAGCATCAATCCTTGGGCAGTATAATTCAACAAAATTAACATTTAAATCTATTTTTTTTTTTTTTTTTTGCATTTTGTAAAACTTTATTAAAAAGGGGCAATGGTTAAAGTTTATTAACCATTTTTAAGATTTTTACAGACCTTTTAAGAGCAAATAATTTATTACATTTAATTTAAAAAATAGTTTAAATAGATTTATGTAAAAAAAGAAGAAGCTGCAAGCCAGAAGAGAAGAGCAGTTGTAAAGGGAGTGTGTTAAATTATAAGGACACGCTCAAAGAGTCAAATGAGTTGAACGTTTTGGTTGCTCATTTTAAATAGTCAAAGCAGAAAAGAGAAATGATGCCAAGGCAGTGAAAGGGATGAGGTTTGGGATGGGTGGGTGAGGTGGGGGATGAGGGTGGAGCAACCAAATCATATGTAAATCTACTACATCACTAACCTTACGTTAAAAACCACTAGATAAACATCACCTTGGCCCAAATAGAGTTGCCATGGTGCTCCTTGCTGGGCCGAAGGGCCAGTTGGGTCGCGTTCAGGTAAGGCCAGGAGTTAAACAAGGTTTTGGGTTTCCCCGCCATTGTTTTCCCACAAAGACTGCAACTATTGATTAAGGGCCAGGCCAGTTTACCTATCGGGCTGTTCATTTCACAGCAGAGTCACATTCCAGCAGAGAGGGCAGAGTTACCTGATCACGCCTCACTACCAGCGAGCAGAACGTGTGGGCAGCCGTAAGCGGTTGAAACTCCCACCGCTCGCAGCACGATGTGCAACAATGGGGAAAACTCTTGACGCGTAAAGGCACAAGCGGAAGCCTTTGGACGAACGGAAGACAAACTGGCCGGACATTTTGGTTGAAGTAAACTCTTGAGCAGGTATTGTTACTTTTTACCAACTTGAATTTTCTGGGCTAATCTTTTTTTTTGTTTCCACTCTTTCTGTATTTCTCTTCCTGTTCTCTTCCTCAGAGGGCCTGCAGCGCGGGTTTATAATGCTGATCATTAACTAAGTAAGAGTCTGGGAGAGCAGGTCTGCTTGACTTTCTCATTTCATGGGGCCGGCCTGGCTGGGAGGAAGACGGAGCGTTCTCGGGCAGCGGGCTGGAAATTCAAGGTCTTTTTTCCTCTTTCTTTTTCAGTCCCCCTCCCTCCAAACATGCTCTCTTTACTTTGGTTTTGGTGCATTCTTTCCGTGGGGTACCTTTCATGACGGTAAGGTTACAGGTGCATTCTCCACCTTCTTTATCCTGAAAATTTCCCTCCCTTAAACTCTTTCCTTTCTCCTTCCCCCTCTTTTTTTTTTTTTTTTTTTTCCAAATTCTCAGGGTGACTGGAAACCTGTTCTTTCTTAACAAACCAATGATTACTTCAATGTTTAAAAAAAAAACAACTAATCTTTGGTAGACAGAAAGGAACTTTCCAGGATGTGGCTAAAATACTAAATTTCAAGAAACAAAATTGTCCATTTGGGGGTGTGAGGATTTCACGCGTTGTACCTGTGAATGATCTGCGTTATTCAGTAAACGAGTAAACGACCTTCTGCATACACGCCGTTGGCTCAGGTCGAGCCGAGCAGCATTCCATCAGCCTTTCATCACACGGCAAACACAAAGACAACGGCCTAAGAGGTCTGCCAGCGGAACACTGAACAAAAAAGTCTGCTCTTCTTCTCTCCGGCTGCACAAAAACATCCGCTGAAAGATGCTCACGATCATCAAAATAATACGCTGTACCTTAAAGTCGCCCATCTGTCTGGGATACAGAACGACGCGCAACAGAACCAGCACCCTGAGGGGGGGGGTTGTGACGGGTTTTAGACTCTGTGACACTTTTGAAATGACTTACAGCCATGTATTGTGTGAAGAGCAGCCCTCCCAACATTACTGTGCCATAGTTAGACTAGTCAGAACAGGTTTTGGCAATCATTAACAGCCTCTGTGGTCAGGTCTTCTGTGACAGCCGGTTGAAGCTGTAAACCCCAACAAGGGTTCAGCGGTTACTCAATGGTGGGGCGTTCTACGAGAACGGGCTTCCCCATTTGTTTTTACGTAGCACGTAATTCAGCTTGAGCTTAACCTTCATAGTTGTAACTTAGGACTTTGAGAGTGGTCTGGTTGAAGAAACGTGTCTTAAAATAATGGTTGCATTCCCATTTTTTTCTTTAAAACTGTAAGAGTTTACTGAAACTTTTATTGAACTAATACATCGCTTGATCGTCTACAAGTAGAACCCCTGCAGCTGTAAGTCCATGGACATTTCTGGGTGTTTATCTCCATCTTACGAGGCAGCATTGGATATCATCACTTTCTCTAATACTGCCTGGTAATGATGATGATATTCATCTGCCGACTGGAACCAGACGAACCACCCTGGCGGTGTTAGCAGCACCGTGCTCCTTTTGGCCCTGGATCAGGTAGAAGCACACGAGCAGCGACGGAAATGGCTCCCAGGATCCATCTTACCCGACAGTGCTGGATTGTACAACTGTTGTTCTAACACTGTCTGGTAACGATGTTTTCTGGGCAGCTACGGATCTTCAAAGCTTCTCCTTAAACTGCAGCACGGTTGATGGCAAGTTCAAATGTGTGGAGCGTTGTAAAGCGAAAATGGAGCGCTCGCTCCTAGACGAACGTCTAGCGTTTTACCCCGAAGGTAATTCCAAAGAAGGTGTGCACTTTTTCCTCTTTTGTTCACATTGAACTTCCATCCTAACAACCCCAGGCTACACTGCTATGTACTGTTGATCTTTAAAACACAACAAAAAAAAGAAGATTAGATGCAATGATCACAGTTAGTTTGTTAAAACGTCATTGTGCAAGCTTTTTTTAATTAAATAAAATGGAAACAGGTTGTTTTTTAGATTTACGTGTTTTTACATTGCCTCAATTTATGACACTGCTTTTGAAAAGAGAGGGGGAAAAAAAAAAACCTTTATGACAGCCTCACCCCGCCCAAGTTAAAGAATAGCAGTCGGTTGATGGTTCCACCGGTCCTGCAGGGCCTCACTTCCTTGTTCCCTCCCCTGAACAGCGTTGGTCTTTGTGCTGTACGGCAGCGATTGGTCCACCTGCGTGGAACATCCTGAAACGGACACGAGCTCACCTGAGAACAGTGCAACAGGATTTCAAACGGACGCTTTCTCCCAGCTTCCAGTGCACATTGAGTTTAAATGAGATCCTTCGCCGCTCATCGAAAACCTTAAAGAGATGCAGATATAGATTCTTCATTATGGCCGTTTTAGAACGGAAATCTAATTTTAATGTCTCCAGTCTGCATTTAAAAGCAAACAATAGAAAAGTAGAACCGCGGTGTTTGTTAAAGGAGGGAGCTATACCTCACACACTTTAAACCGCACCTTTATTTGCCCATTATCCACGCCGCAACACAAAGCGTCTTTTTGTCTTCTCGTCGTCTCCTGTAATCTTTCACATTTGTGTTGTTGCCACATATTTTGTATTAATACAGTAGAAGGATTGTGAGCCTGACTAAGCTGAACCTACATCTGTTTCCTCTACATTTACTTACTATCTGCATGCTCGGTCAGTTTAAATGACAGAAAGTACATTGTTCTGAGTCTGAACCTGCAAGAACAACAAAAAAAAAAAAAGAAAAAAGAAAAGAGGAACTGCTCATTTCAACCTGTTTCTACGCTGTTCTGTTTCCTCCAGCCCTCGTCTTCCTCTTTGCACAGATGAAAAGTCAGAGGTCATCCTTCCAGCCTGTTGATAGGCGTCTTACCAGACAAGGTTAGATGTAATTATTGGTGTCTAATACTGTCTGGTAATGCCGTCCATTAAATGGCATTACCTTCTGCTCTCTTACTTCCCCTCCTCTTGCTCTGTGCGTCTGACATGCAGCATATTGACAAAAGGCAGACCAGGGAGGCACATCAACATATTAAACGTAGCGGCAGCTGGTGTTGAATGATGATGACTATGGAACTATGATCCTTGCACTGGAAGATGGATGGATTTCTTGTGGTTTCTTCCATGTGACACGAGTCAAAGTTCTTCCTGTGAGCAGCAGTCGCGGACGTCTAATATAAAACTGTTTTTAGTGAACTTATATATTTTGAGCTGGTTGAGAAAATGTATGTTTTAAATAAAAGATCTTTGTGCTGCGACAGCAGAATTTATTTTTCTTTTAAATATTGTGTTGAAATGGTTTGTAATGTGAATTAAAAAATAAAGGGTTCAAATTTTAAAATCGGTCTCTTGTTCATTTTTTTCATTTTACCATGATGTTTTTAAATATTGTTGGTAAAGTTCAGATCTGCGGAGCACTGGAGCCGTTTGTGGAAGGTCTGCTGGTCAGTGTGGACTCTTCCCTCGGCCACACTGGAATGCCGAGCTTCAGTCGGGTGTGGATCAGGTTACCTCTGAACAGAGCTTCTTTTTAAATGCCTCAATTTACCCATAAAGGTCCCTCCATCAGCTAAGCCCTCATTGTGCCCAGTCCAGCCCGATGAATCGAGCAGCACAAGGCCCGTTTTCTCTGCCTCGCTCCGAGGAACTTCATCCGAAGAAACCCCTTCACTCAGATGCTGCTGTCAGTGGCTGCATTTACACATCTACATGCAAAACTCCTTTATTTTTTGCACAAGTGTCTTTATCTTTTTATTTTTACAACTACAAAGCGAGCTTGCAGTATAGATATAATGTTTATTAGCCCTGTTAGCTCAGGGTTTCAGTTGACTGTTTAAACGCAGCCCTGATTTTATCAGTTCGAACACAAACACAAAAACCATTTAGCCGTTTGACGTTACAGGCCTCAAGCTTCACTGATCTCCAGGGCAAGAGCTTGAAATTCCCAGAAACATCAATCTTTAAGGATCTGAGTATATTCTTTAAATTAAACACATAAAAAGTTTTTTTTTTTTTTTTTAATTGAAGGGGTTGGTATTAGTATATTTCTCAATTTTTCTTTAAGGTTCCTTTAAGTATTTCACTAAACGGAGCTTTTTCTCTTGATAGGACGCTGGTTTCAGTATATTGTCATTAGGTGTGTTATTTGTGGGCAATTAAAATGATTTCCTGTAAGTGTTTAAACAAATACTGGCCCTATTTCTGACAATCTAGTCGATTTAATCATTAATCCAAGAGCAGCACTCGCAGCAGAATCACATTTCACAGTGGTGTGATCAAAAGAGAGACCATAGCATTTGATTAACTTCAAACCAGAAACATCATTTCCCCAAAGCCTCTTTGATGTCCCGCCTCGTTAAAATAATAAAGTTTTAGAAAATACCCATGCTGTAAATTATTCTAATACAAATATTTAAATGCATCTTTACAGGTTAAATGTTATTCTGCAGAAAGGTTTACTTGACGGATCGTAAATGACAGGTGAAAGTTTTAATGCTAATATTTTAGCAACATGCATTTTCTACAGTACCAGCTCAAAAAACAAGTAGAAAAAATGAGCACACTAAAACTTATTTGGTCTGATCACAGAGAAGAAGTGGCAAAGTTCTCATTTTTAAACTCCTTTCCACGTTTTAGACATTAAAACCTTTATTTAGATCCAACAGTTATTTTAAGAAAACTTGTTTAAATTGCAACGAGATGCACAAGGTTAACTATTTCAGTAAGCAGATAAAAACCTTCAAATCGGCGTTAATTGTGAGGAGTTTCTTTCTGCTTTGGTGACATCACAACTCAGAATCACATTCCTGGCTGGCAGACGGCTGTGATGAGAGGATTCCTGCACTGGTCCGTGCTTGCTCGCTGCAATCAGACCGGATTCCTGAGCTGCTGCCGGTTGTGGATAAGGAGGCCAGATCCACTGGAGCTGCCACTGGAGTAGAACAGGACGGTTGGCTGGGACGTGCCTCCAGGTCTGGTGACGTTCACTTATTAGAGATGTGGAAACCCTTCTGTGTCTGCTGGATTTCATCTGATTATCACAATGCAACAATAGGCAAAGGCAGGGGTCTGCAACATGCGGCTCTGGGGCCACATGTGGCTCTTTGGTCCCTCTGCAGCAGCTTTGACCAAAACTAAAATAAAACTGAATTTTATTTAAATCATTACCATCAATGTAAACGGCTAGTTTTAGCAGATTTCCTGTCATCAAATACTGTATGTGAAGGAATAGTACACGGTGTAAAACATCTGGATTACATCATGCTAGTAGCTTGTTAGCCACTTTAAGTCAGCTTCCAGTCTCACAGTGTGATGTTTCTCTAAAACCAGCAGAATGTTTTGGAATATCCTTAAGACAAGTTGCTGAGAAGGAATATGGTGTGTAACTTTGCTAACACTAAGAATAAAACACACAAAAAAACAAAGTCAAAGTAAACAAAAGTATTTATTTTTCTTGAAAAATGTAACTGAATATCCAACAAACTGGCCTAATTTCATACTGTCTTTAACTTTGTGCTTTAAGTAGGCCTGCAGAGTTCAGTGTTTTAATTTTTATAAAATTGTAAAAAATTATACATTTACATGAATCTGGTCTCTTCTTTTGTATTAAAATGTAAAAAATATCAATAAATGTTAATAACAGTTAGACATTTTTCATTTTATAATATCACCCCCTCTGGCTGGAAAAGCCATCTCCAACAAACTTGTGGTCCATGGGCCACCAGTTGACACAGTGTAGAAGGTTTTGTGGCTCTGAACATCATAATTAGTAAGAAAAGTGGAAAAAATGGCTAATTTTATCACAGAGGTTGCAAACCCTTGGGGTAAATTGTGCACATTTTCATGCTTTTTTTAATTTAATGCATCAGATGTGGTATTATGTGGGTACACTGACTGAAATTGTAAATGAAGAAATAAAAAAAGAATGAAAACTGAACTAGATTTATAACATTTATAACAGATTTTCAGCTCTGTTCTGAGATTAAATATAATTTTAGAATCAGTTTTGATAACTTAATACAGTAGCTCTATAAACAACTCATGCGCTGTCACCCACTTCCTGTTAGGACAGATCCTAACAGAGCGTACTGCTGGAAAGCACAGGTTTCGTTTTGCACATGAGCTTGTGCACAGTCACAAACGTTATCTTCTCTCAGTTCACATGCGCTGTTTTCTTACTGTTTACCAAATCTAAAAAAAAAAAAGGTCTTTCACTTTCAGTTTTAACAGAGTATGACTCCAGAAAACTCTGATAAGCAAGCAAAGCACAGACAAAGACCTAAGTCCAACGTGAAACTAAACCTTTAATTCCTTTTTTAATGATGTTGGACTTGGCAAGAAAATAATGCACGTCATCATGAGGCTGTGAACACATCTGAACCACAGCATCTTCTTCTTCTTTCAGCTATTCCCTCTTCAGGGGTCTGACTCTGACTCTGATTTGTTTGGAGCTGGCAGGCTGGTAACAGATGAGTTAGGACTATTTTACTAACACAGCAGGGACCAGCTGGCTGCAGCTTAAGTTATTAAAGTGTTTATTGTGGGCACCATTTTGGTACAACAGTTCACACTCACAGCTGAATGTCTTTGGTTTGAAACTTGACGTGTCTCTGTGATTGACTGGTGGCCCGTCCACGACGTTTCCCACCTCCTTCCCTCTGGCTGCTGAAGATACAGCTAACTAAACAGGAAGAGAGAATGAGTGTTTAATTATGTGCAAAAGAAAAGCAACTTGCCGTGATTATTGTTGAAACTAGACGGCATCACTGATCAGAAGACACCACACAGCTCTAATGAGCAGCGGTTCAAAGACATCAGTTTAACTAGTTGCTGGGTTAAGACGAAAGGTTTTATGATAATCCATTCCACTTGTTCCGAAGTCAGGCCATGGGGCCAGGAGCTTGAGCAAGGAGGCCCAGACATCTCTTATCCACCTCTTCCAGCTCTTCTAGGAGGATTCCAAGGTGCTCCCAGGCCAATCGGGAAAATCTCTCCAGCATGTCCTGGGTCTTCCCCGGGGGTTTCCTCCCAATCTGACATGCCCGAAGCACCTCCCTAGTAAGGCACATAGGGAGCACCTCCCTACCAGATGCTCGAAACACCTCAACTGGCTCCTCTCGATGTGGAGGAGTTCTACTCCGAGTCTCTCCCAGGTGACTGAACTTCTCACGCTGTTTCTCAGGGAGAGTCCAGCTACCCTGCGGAGGAAACTCATTTCAACCTCCTGTATCCACGATCTCATTCTTTCAGCCGCTACACAGAGTTCATGACAATAGGTGAGGGTAGGAACGTAGACCGACCGGTAAACAATGAGCTTTGCCTTACAGCTCAGCTCTCTCTTCACCACAATGGACCGGCACAGAGTCCACAATACTGCGGGTGCTGCGCCAGTCCGTCTGTCAATCTCACGCTCCATTCTTCCCTCACTCATGAACAAAACTCTGAGATACTTGAACTCCTCCACTTGAGGCAGAACCTCACCCTTGACCTGAAGAGAGCAGTCCACCCTTTTCCGACTGAGGACCATGGCCTCAGATTTGGAGGTGCTGATCCTCATCACAATTTTACGATCGTCATCCTGGTTTTATGATAATGTGAAATTAAATGTCAGAAACAGGACCTTGTGTAATTGTCTTGTCATCTGAGAAGAAGCTGTATTTCAAAAAAGAGGAAAGGAAACATAATTATCGGTGTCAACACATTTTATACAACCCTTTACTATGAAACTGAGCAAGTGAGCGTGCATGTCAGAGTCAGAGTCAGAGTCAGAGAGTCTTTATTGTCATTTGCACCACATGTGGTACATGTGATGACACGAAATTATGTACACAGGGTCCCAGTTACATCCAA
>JARVLU010000103.1:28443220-28453626 GCA_031762415.1 Simpsonichthys santanae | reverse complement strand
GATAGATAGATAGATAGATAGATAGATAGATAGATAGATAGATAGATAGATAGATAGATAGATAGATAGATAGATACGTAGGTACATACATACATTTTGTCTTTAATTTTGAACCCTGGGAAGAAGTTGAGACACTTCCTCCATCCTTATTAACGTTGATCAATCACAGTTTTATATTTAAAATATAAACTAATGAAGAAATTACTAAAAGTGCAGCACTAGATGTATGAATAAAGTGTTCTCAATGATTTAAATATGTTATGAAGTGTTTGTAATGTCATGAATAGAGGCTCTTATTGTGAAGAGGTGCAACATGTTCATAATGTATTTATTATTTGTGCCATGAGTGAACAGATGTAGCAGAAGGGAAATGTTTTCATTAGACTTGTGACATGTTTCAGGGATTTTCTTTTCTCTTTTGACACAACTGAAAGGTCTCTTTCATGTGATGCAAACAGGAATAAGATTGGGAACCAGTTTAGGAGCCGAACATAGTTGCAGAAACATTAGACGACCAAGATGAAGAAACTGTACGTATGTGTATGTAGCTTTTCACTAATAAATAAGTTTTTAAAAAGTGAACAGAGTCATCTTTTACACAGAACAAAATGCAAATATCTGTATTTATTTCAGAATAAAACATGTACAGCAGTGTGCAAAAATCCAGTAAACATCCAGTGTCTTACAGCATTTATTTGTATTGTTTCAATTTTAAAAAGGACTGTAAAGTTCATGTTTTATTCTTTTTTCATCAAATATTTTTGCTATAAATTACAGTCATTAAAATCAACGAGACACACTCTACTCTTTATACACAATGACATCTACAGTAAAATATACATTTGCATCAGAAGCGATAGAAATATAAATACACAGGCTGCAACAGCAACCATTTAATTTACCACTAAAGTTTATAAAAAGCTCAACATTTCATGTGCCACAGGAAGAGTTTACAGTTTATTGTGTGGTTATAGTGGTTTGTTACCAACAGCTGTCATCCCAGTTTGACTGTGCTGTTTCAAACAGGAGCTACAGGCGGGCGGTGCTGGTGTCATTCAGCTGGTGGTAATCTGGGACAAAAGTTGCATATTTTTAAACAAAAAGGCCAATTTCCCAGTGGGAAATAGGAGGATTTGACTTTTGGTCCAGTTCTTGTATTTCCTGTTTGCCAGCCAACAGTTCTGAGAAAAGTTAGACGTGTTCCTTCCTCTTTTCTAATTTGTAAAACCACCGTCTGCTTTTCAGCTCGCGTAGAAAAAAAAAAGCCCAGTTTGTGCACCTAAAGGTTGTTTTTTTATGTTTGTTTCTTAGTCAAATGGTAAAAATTTGTGCATTCGTTGGGTTCCATTTCCAGCACCGACATTATATTTGAAGCTCTGCTCAGTATTTAACAATTTAAATTTCATTTAAAAAAATAATAAAAAACTGCTCATGTTGGTGACGAGGATACACGTCACCCTCTGACTCACAAGAAATTATAGATTTTACAACCAACTTTAAACTGAAAATAATTGCTTTTGGCATCGAGGGATGAATTATCTCAGGATCTTATTAACTTGTAAACAGGAAAACAGTTATTTTCTGATTTAAGTTGTCTTGAGTCAACCCTGGTTTCTTTATGTGTAGCACTTAAAGGAGGCGAACTGCTGCAGACATCTTCTCTAAGTATGGTTGTGTTATTTAGACACAAACTGTTACCACTTATCAAATCCAACCATAAGTAATATAATTTGACAGGTGTACAAATTGTTTGTTTGCTGGTTCTCAGAGAGCTACTTGGTGAAAACTTTCCATGTGGTTGATCAGAGGTTTCCAAAGTTGGGGTCAGGACTCTAAAGTGGGTCATGAAACACAAACAGAGTGGACTGAACAAATTAGAATTGATTGCTAACAGCAAATTATTTAATGTTTTAAAGTGTCAAAAAGAGATGAAATGAATGGATGATAATTTTATTACAATTGTTGAGGCTTCGGTGCATTCAGGCGTCTAGACGTGGGGAAGTTCAAACAGAGCACCAGAACGTGGAAGAAAGGGATTAAAATCACTTTGACGTGACATGACGTGGTTGTTGGTCTGAGGATTTCAGAAACTGGGGTTTCCACCGACAACCACTAGTCCTCAGTTGGAAAAGTTTGGATTGTTCTCTTCAGGTCGAGGGTGAGGTTCTACCTCCAGTGAAGGAGTTCAAGCATCTCTGGGTTTTGTTCATGAGTGAGGGAAGAATGGAGCGTGAGATTGACAGATGGAGTGGTGCAGTATTGCAGACAATGCGCCGGTCCGTTGTGGTGAAGAGGGAGCTGACATGTAAGGCAAAGCTCTCGGTTTACTGGTCAGTCTACATTCCTACCCTCATCTATGGTCACAAGCTCTGGGTAGTGACTGAGAGAAGTTCAGTCATCTGGAAGAGACTCAGGGTAGAACAGCTGCTCCTCCACATTGAGAGGATCCAGTTGAAGTGCTTCAGGCATCTGTTAAGGATGCTCCCTGCAGGACGCCTCCCTAGGGAGGTGCTTTAGGCATGTCTGACTGGGAGGAGGCACCGGGGAAGACCCAGGCCAACTGAGAGAATATGTCAATTGGCCTGGGAATGCCTTGGGGTCCCCCCAGAAGAGCTGGAAGAGGTCCCCTGCTCAAGCTGCCCTATGACCTGACTTCAGTGGAAGATGATGGATGGACAGACCATCTCTAGTCTTTGCAAAGAGTGATCTGAACAAAAGAAATGATGCAGGAAGCAGTAATTAGGTGGACTAAAATGCCTTGCTGTTGTCAGGGTTCAGAGGAGAATGGGCAGACTGGTTCAAGATGACAGAAAGGCAACAGTGGCTCAAATAACTGCTCAGTCCAACTAAGTTCTGCAGAATAGCAACTCTGAACACACATCACATCTGGCTTTGAGGCAGATTGGCTACAACAGCAGAAGACCTACCAAGAGGTGCCACTCCTGGCAGCAAAGAACAGAAACTGAGGCAACACCAACTCACTATTATTGGATAGTAAGAGACTGGAACATTACTGTGGGATCTGTTGAGTCTAGGTTCACTGGACTCCAACGGTCTCCACAGCCACCAGATCTCAGTCCAGTCCAGCACCTTGGGGATGTGGTGGAACTGAACATATGCAACACAGACAAATCTGCAGTGAATGTGTGAATCCATCATATCGACATGGACCAAAATCTCTGATGAATTGTTCCCACACCTTATGAAATCTCTGCCACAAAGAACTAAAGCAGTTCTAAAGGTGGTTGGACCCGACAGTAGCAGGTGCACCTGATGAATTGTCCAGTGACTGTGCGTCCTTGTTTTATTGACTTATTAGCAATGTTGGTATACTTGAATCAGCAAAAAGTGGGGTAGAAATCTGTTATTTTGTGAGTCAGAAACTGAAAGATTTGGGGGATTACTGTAGTAGATTAAGATTAAGACAGTCCCTGACTGGGCTGTGACTGCTGGAGACAAATGACAAATGGCACTGGCAAGTGAGTCTCCAAAATGTCTTGATACATTTGTGAGTTTTCTCAATTTACTCAAATGAGTTTTAAAGCGAACAGTACGGTGGCGCAGTAGAGCGGCCGCCTCTCAACGAGCCTGGTTTAAATCCCGGTCCGGGGCCTTTCTGGGTGGAGTTTGTATGTTCTCTCTGTGCATGTGTGGGTTTTCTCTGGTTTCCTCCCACAAACACGTGCTTGTTAGTCTGACTGGTAACTCTAGATTGTCTCTAGGTGTGGGTGAGAGAGTGAATGGTTGTTTGTCTCTATGTGTCCCTGTGATGGACTGGAGACCTGTCCAGGGTGTACCTCGCATCTCGCACATTGATGGCTGGACATGGGCACCAGTGGATGGACAATCACAGAGTCAGTCTGGAAACTGTCTTAAGCACTTCTTAATTTAGGTTCTGCAGTTCTCGAGCACCAATGCTGTATTCACTGGACAATACGTTTACAAATGACTTCTCAAGTTTTTTACAAATGTGTGATTTAAAAAAAGAGATTTGCGTATTTTCTCACAATTTTGTCTCCAGCCAATTCCCAGCAGGTCAAATGGACGGAAATAAGCCAAACAAAACCAGACGATGCCACATAATCCTAGAACTGCTGCTCAAGGCTAAGATGAAAAGAAAGTTTGATGCTTGGAGCAAAACATGAAGAAGATCTCAGAACTTATGCAATTTTTAAAATACTCGTCTACAGATTTATATTGGTTGAATTTCTTGCAAATGAAAAATGTGAAATTAGCACCCGAAGCTTGCTGAAGACGTGGGTTTACAATCAGGCAAAGAACAGTGGAAACGGCTTGTTTTTGCACCTACATTCTACATAAACATCTCGCAGTCATCTAAAATTAAAACAATCATCTTGAAGCTTAAAAATGATGATGATTTTTGTTATTTTTCCAGATAAGGAGATTTCTCAGTCCTGCTCCTTCAGTTTCTGCGTGACACATTTGATGCGGATGTTTTCCCGGAGGTTGCGGAGGCGCGCGCTGCGACTTGTGATTTCCTCCACGTAGGTTTTGGGGAACCAGCCCCGCTCCCCGTCTGACAGTCTGATGCCCTCAACCCAACCTGGTAAAAACACGTACGACATCAAACACACATCTGCGCCACTTGCACACCTTCTACATTCACGAAGAAGCTGGAGCTCAGTTTATCTGGAACGTATTTTTTTCAAACCCTTACCGTCGCATGTGATGGTCTTTGCTTGAAGAATGTCGGCTTTTTCCAGAGTTAGCTCATCGTGCTCCTGGGCCTGGTAACTTTTGATGCACTGAACCTGGGACATATCTGCAATAAGAGACCAGAGAGATAAATTAAAGGTAAACAAGGAAAACGTATTGTCTGCTGCCTTCAGTTTAAAACTCAGATCGGCGTTTTGGTCAAACCTTGTAAAAAACGTGTGACAACTGTTAGTATTTGTACTAAAGAAATCGTGTTTCCTATGAAAATGTAGTGTGAATGCTTATTGCTGAAGAACTTGTTGAGAAACAGCTGAAATTAGCCAAAGAATTTTAATTAAATGTAGCTGAAATGGAAGAACAAGTCTGTTGAAGTCTGACTGAACTAGGCAAAGGGCCTTCTCCTCCTCCGCTCCTGTTTCCTGGAATAACTTGCATAAAGATCTGAAGCTCTCGACCTTGACCTCTCTGATAACTTCAAAATTTATATGCTTTATTTTATGATTGTCTACTGTTGTCATCATTCTTTGTTGAAATCAGGTCTTGTTTGTAAATGAGTTCCCAAGGCTCAATGGGATTAACCTGTATAAATAAAGGTTGAATGAAAAGTTAATAGAAGATATCAGAAAGAACACATAATTGCTCAAAAAATTAATAAATTAGCTAAAAAAAAAATGCTGAAGTTAGCAAATATAATTGCTGAAAAGTAGCTGAAAAGTTAGAAAGAAGTAATACCAGAAGGAAGTGGAAGGAGCTGAATTGAGCTATATCAAAAAGTGGAATTAGCTGAAAAAGCAGTAAAAGCTGAAACTAGCAGAAAAAAGCTGAAAGGAGCATACCAAGCTGGAATTAGCAGAAAGACACTAGGATGAAAGCAATTGAAATTACCACAAAAAACTTGAATTTATCTGAATACAGCTGACATCAGCTAAAAAAAAAAAGTAGCTGACAAGAACAAGCTTAAAATAGCAGAAGAAAGCAGAAAGAAGACGTTTGCTGAAAGAAGCAGAAATTACCACAAAAAGTGGAATTATCTTACAAAAGCTGAAATTAGCAACAAACAAACAAAAAAACAGCTGAAAAGTAGGTAAAGACACAGGGAAAACAATCATAAGATTTTCATTCTCCACTAACCATCATTTTCTTGCTCAATATCTTCCAGTGGGTCAGATGGAAACATGGCGGTAATCCATCGCTGCTTACCGCTCCTTTGCAGACACAAAACCATCGTTTTAGCTTCGAAGCGCAGCTGAAGAGTGATTAGTCAGAGTGTTTCTTACTCTGTGTGAGATTTGAGCAGGATCTGATGTTTGAGCTGCTGGCCATCACACAGCTGCAGGTGGAAGATGAAACCTGAAATTCCTTGAAGTTTCAGACTGAGGTCCTTCACTTTTAACTCGCCGATCTTAGCGTGAACAAACACCATGAACTTCCATGTGCTGCAAAAAACAAAGAATACTTTTAAATATTTAATTATAACACTGAATTGCTAAAACCACTAGAAAAGATGACAAGAAATCTGCTTCAGGGTATTGTTTCTCTTCTAATGCTACTTGTAGCTTTTAGCTATTAGTCTGCTCCTTTAGCATTTGTCTACAATGCTTCTTCTTAGCTTCATATCTGTTTAGTCAATTTTAGATTCCCCCCACCCTCCTAATTTTCACTTCTACAAGTAGTATCTGTTCCACTCATTTTAGCTACAATATTAGCAAAATTTAGCTTTAGCATTTGTTTAGTTTCTTTCAGTTTCTGCTTTGCTAGATTTAGCATCTGTTCTGCTTCTTTCAGCTACTGCTTTGCTCATTTTAGCATCGGTTTTCTTTCAGCTACTGCTTTGCAAATTTTAGCACCTGTTTTGCTTCTTTCAGCTACAGTTTTGTTAATTTTAGCATCTGTTTAGCTTCTTTCAGCTACATCTATTTTCTTTCAGCTACTGCTTTGCTAATTTTAGCATCTGCTTTGCTTCTTTCAGCTACTTCTTTGCTCATTTTAACATCTGTTTTTTTCAGCTTCTGCTTTGTTAATTTTACCATCTGTTTTGTTTCTTTCAGCTACTGCTTTGATAATTTTAGCATCTGCTTTGCTTCTTTCAGCTACCGTTTTGTTAATTTTAGCATCTGTTTAGCTTCTTTCAACTTCAGCTACTGCTTTGCTAATTTTAGCATCTGCTTTGCTTCTTTCAGCTACTACTTTGCAAATTTTAACACCAGTTTTTTTTTTCAGCTTCTGCTTTGTTAATTTTACCATCTGTTTTGTTTCTTTCGGCTACTGCTTTGCAAATTTTAGCAACTGTTTTGCTTCTTTCAGCTGCTACTTTGCTAATTTTAGCATATGTTTTTTTTTATCACATACTACTTTGCTTATTTTAGCATCTGTTTTGTTTTTTTAGATACGGCTTTGCTAATTTTAGCAACTGTTTTGCTTCTTTCAGCTACAGTTTTGTTAATTTTAGCTTCTTTTTTTTTTTTTAAAGAATATGCTAAACAAAAATTACATTTATAAATCTATGTGTTTTCTTTCTGTAAAGATCTGTGCACATTCTTTGGACTAATGTTCTTAAATGTTTTGAATGGTTGAGCCCCTCAGAATGAAATAATCTAAGCTTCGTCTTAACTTTTGTTAATAGCTCATTCAACCTTTATTTATACAGGTTAGTCCCACTGAGCCTCGGGGACTCATTTACAAGAGAGACCTGAAGTTGAGGAGTAAAAGAGAACTAGATGAAAATGATTTAACAGCTGATGTAAACCAAACCGATCAAAGCAAGTCAAGGATTAATTCAACACATGAACTCGTCGGATTAAACTTTTCTCTTAAGCAGCGCAGTATTTTTGCGTCACTCACTCCTTCCTCCTGGAGAGCAGCAGGCAGTCATTAAACAGATGGAGGTACACAGGCTTGGTGGGCAGCTTGAGTTTTGATCCTGAAATACTCATCATCTGGGTGTCCACTTCCAGGAGTTCACCGTGTTTCACCAGCCAACGGGACTGAGAGATGAGAGGAAATATCTGTGGGGAAACACATCCGTCATTGTGGGTTAGACGAAAACTTGGAGCCAAAAGTGTTAAAGATAACAGGAGTTTATGCTATAATATCATATTAAACTTAGCGCACTTTGCCCTCAAAGTGAATTTTCTTATTCAGATGAATCAGTTCCTCCATCCTCTTCATCGACTGCACACTGGAATTACATTCTTTGATGATCTAAGAAGACAAACACCAACGTGGTCATTACTGTCTGTAATAATACTGGTCCAACTGGTCCTAAGAGGCGGTGACGTTCACCTTTTTTAGCTCGTTGAAAGCCTTCGTGGCAGTGTCCTCATCTCGAGAGCCCGGCGTTGTCCTTTTCAAGATATTCTGGAAAACAACAATGGTTTTGAAGACGTGTCGCACGCCGTTGGAGGAAAAAAAAAATCACGTTAAACACGTACCTCCACCAGCATTTTGAGTCGTGTGATCCTCTGAAATGGGAGGATCAGGAAGGAGGTCAGAGGAAGCCTTTGGCAGATGGGGTCTTCCTCCAAGCGGGCCAAGATGCCCGGGAAACGAGGGTTTTCCTGCCTGAGAGGACGTTTGGAGAAACTTCAGACTGACTTTTCAGTAAAAAACGCATCATGTTCCAAATGTTTTTGATCAAAAGAAAGTAATCGTTGTCATATCTCAACTGATCAACTTTTGGAATCAACTCCATACAAGATGGCCAACGTAACATAGCAACCTACTGTATGTGCATTAAAATGGTTGGATCTTGATCACTAACAGATCTTTGAGATCTCACAACATGCATGCATGGGATCCGTACATAATGCAAAAACAATTACAGCAGCCGTTGGTATGTCTGCTCCTGATAAGCCTGGTTGGTAACATACGGTAAATAGACCCTTCGCAGAGCTGGGCAGTGACCCAGCACTATGTCACACACATCAAACCGGAGAATGTCTTCCTCCAGCCTGTGCTCCAAATCCTGAAGGAACCTACAGACGAGAGGCAGGAAAAACTTGCTCAAAGGCGGGGAAATGACAGCTGAGGGGTTAAAACGCCAACAGGGGCAATCAATTCTATATGTCTTCACCTCTCACTGACATCTTTGACTTCGGGCAACTTGGAGAAGAGCCACTGCTTATCCTGAGCTCCAAGACACTCGGAGAGCTCCTGAGACAACATGAAGTGGTCCACGGCGATTATCAAGCTACGAATGTACGACGCCTCGGATGTCACCAGCTCGAACTTTGCCTGAGGAGAGAAAAGGACGATCAAGCAGAGAATTCGTGCAAACGGAGGCGAAGAAGCAGCTGCGCATCTTCACCTCTTGTAATTTTCTCTCCTCGTTGCTGAAGTTGTCGAGCTGGCCGCTGGATCGGACATCAGGTATGTCCTGCCACAGCGCAAAGGCGGAACCTCGAGAAGACCGAAAGGAGCTGGATGGAGACAGATTGGATGGAGATGGGGTCCCATCTGAACCTTCGTCTCTGAAACCCTCCTCCTCTGTCCCTGGCTCCTTCCCTTGCTGCCTCTGGATCTCTCGGTTGATGGCAACGTCGCTGTATTCCTGGTAGAGGATTGCTGCAAAATTAAAGAAAAATGTTGGAAAGAATGTTGCGATGTTCCTGACAGGACGGGCAATAATTGGTATAAATGGTTTAATGAAGTAGGAAAACACATTTGGACAAACATACAACTCGGCAAAAAACGTGACAGACGATTGGTGTTGGAAACTGGTGGGCTTGTTCCCAGGTCCTCCTCCATGGATTTCTTTCTCATTCTGTGAAATCACACCAACAGATGTTTGATCTTTACAGTCTTGATTTGAGCTTTAGCAGAAAAACGTACGCTTCATTTTGCACCTTCTTACCCAAGTTTGGAGCCCCATCGATGTAAAGGCATCCCATTTTCAGTAGTGGGCAGCGAAGGCACCACACCAACAGGACTGTGTGGGGTGCTATCACTGGAGCCTCCTGAGCTTCGGTGTCTGAAGTTAGACTTGTCTGTAAAGAATGACAAGATGTCCATAAAATGGCTCATTAACCTTTCAGCTCTGATTGATCAGCAACATCTGAAATACTTTACTGCTATGCCCCTCATTATCCTCACAGGTATTCCTAAAAGCTTAGATCTGACTAACTGGCAGCGATGGCCGCACCTGTGTGAACATAAGGCATATTCATTTAGGCAGTTCAGCCTTGTGGATTCCAAATGTTGACAGGATTTTTAAATAAAGCAAGTAACAGCCTTGGTCTCAGCTCACTGAGCCAGATTGTAACACTAATGTTTGTTCGGGACTTCCTCTCGTTTTGCGGGGCTTCATTTGAGTTTTGCTTGTGGCATGAAGAAGAATGACCTGTATTGTTTGCTGACGATGGCTGGGTATGTTAGTGCTTGTCCAGTACACTTACCAAAAACAAAAGGTCATTGCTGATTGCCATAAACCAGTGTTTGCCTAAAGGTGTCATCTGAATATCGCTCTTTTTTTTAATTTATTTTTTCTTCTTTCGGCTGATCCCTTCTTCAGGGGTCGCCACAGTGAACTAACTCTCACGAAAACTTGCCGATTGGTTTTACTCCAGACGTCCTTCCTGACACAACCACAGACCACCGAGCTACCACAGCCCTCTGTGTGGAGCAGAGAGCTGCCAGCATTGGCACCCAAGATTTAGGGCCAAGCTCAAGGGGTCCAAACGCCCCAGGGACAGCACAGCGCCAGCCCCGCCCCAGGGAACCCCCAAAGACAT
>JARVLU010000103.1:28363983-28376268 GCA_031762415.1 Simpsonichthys santanae | reverse complement strand
AAATAAGATTGAAATTTGAAGCCATATTGTGACCTTACAACATCTAACAGTGTTGTTTATAAAATAAAATCGGTATCAGCCAAAATCGGAATCGGCAGGTCAGACTTTGTAGAAATCGGTGATCGGTTATCGGCCAAAAAACTGCAATCGGTGCACCCCTAATCTGTACTATTTGCACGTATGTGAAAGAAAAATGGAAACGATCTGGTTCACACAAAGATCTTGTTTCCACGTCAAACTTGTCTCACCCGTACAGCAGAGCGTGGTCCAGATGTTCACAGAGGCGCTGAAGGACCCGGTCGTGGTTTCGGATAGCTGGAGTTTCATCCTCGCAGGCCGCAAAGTAACTCTGCAACTGCAGTGAGACACATCGCACATCGTTCAAGAACTCTGCTCAGAATTTTTTTTTTTACTTAAGCAGACAATAACAATATGTTATGATCATGTGAAGAATATGTGCAAATATTGTTTCTTAGTTAAGAAATTTTTGACTGGTCCTTATGACACCGCAAGGAGTACCTTTAAGGAAGTTGATGAGCATAAGGGCTTTTTTTTTCTTCCAGAAAATAAGAACAGTGTGCCAGCTGTTTAACACATACTGTAAATATGTTGTCATTGTTGTATCTATTGTTTTATTACTGTACAAAGTTGATTCACAGGTTAAAAAATAGCCCAAAATTCCCCATTTTGTTAAATCTGCATTTGACCTGCACAAGTCAAATAAAGCTGAAGCTGATGTTCAGATCATTTTTACCTAAATATAGACAATATTAAGCTTTTAGTAAAGTACATGTTTCTTTGAGATTTTGTCTCCAATGATTATTCTATTCTATTTCCATGTGATCAAGTTGGATTTGTTTAGATAAACTCCGTACGATGGAGGTATTAACTTGAAAGAAGAGGAATGAAAGTCGATCATAGTAAGACAGAGCACATGTGTGAATGCGAGGGAGGCCAGTGGAACAGTGAGGCTACAAGGAGCAGAGGTCACAAGGTGCAGGACTTCAAGTACTTGGGGTGTACTGTCCAGGAAAATGGAGACTTGGTAAAGAAGTGAAAAAGAGAGTCCGGGCAGGATGGAGTGGATGGAGAAAAGTTTCAGGAGTGATATGTGACAAGGGTGTCAGCAAAAGTCAAAGGAAACGTTTGCAGGACAGTGGTGACCAGCTATGTTGTATGTCCTTGTCTCCAGACCAAAAACGACAGGAGAAAGAACTGAAAGTGGCAGAAATGAAAATGCTGAGGTTCTCCTTAGGAGTGACAAGGATGGATAAGATTAGTAATGAGATCATCAGAGGTATAGCACAGGTTGAACAACTGGGAGATAACGTTAGAGAAGACACACTAAGATGGTTTGGACATGTCCAGAGGAGGGACAGTGGGTATATTGGTAAAAGCCTAGAAGGATGTTAGAAATGCAGCTGCCAGGAAAAATCAAAGAGAATATACAGTATATGGATGCAGTTAGAAAGGACATGGAGGTAGATGGAGTGAGGACGATGTAAGATGGAGGAGAGTGACCCATGAAGAGGGAACAGCCGAAAGAAAAGACTGCACATTTGCTTTTAAGCCTGAGGTACAGTTCATAAAATACTTTGTCATTTAACAGCAAAAATAGGCAAAATAACCGATCCTAAAAATAAGAATTAAAAGTAACTTGACAGGAAACGGGCTGGCTGCACTAAACACACAAGAAGCTTTCTTGTGCAAGTTCCTGTGATAACTTACAGTGACACACTAAGTTGTTTACTGTCTAACTATGGAATTATTGACAGGATGCTTTCAATAGACCAATGATGTATGAATAAAGATATTAAAAATGTCAGTATTTACACAAACATGAAGAACAAACACCTGCAAGGTAATCCTTACACTGCAGACCTGACTGCAGCTTTGTTTACAACGCATGCGCAGTGAGCTCAGTGCCAATATTCCAGACAAAAACCACCAAACACAACCACTAACTGGATCAAAAACATAGAAGTGGATTACATTACATATATTCATTTTATTATCAGCTAGGTTAAGGCCCTTTTAAAACTGCGAAGTCTTCCGGGCTTGAAAGTTGCCCTTCCTTTCGCAAACAGAACATTAGCTACAATGACCCGAGCATGTGGAAAATGTCAAGCAGACACGTTTGAAGACAATAGTGTTGTCCAACTCACTAGCAGGTCTTACCTTTTTGACGGACAGAGAAATGTTTTCCAATATGCGATCCTTTACTTTCAGTTGATCCATCACCGGGCTGTGGGCAGCAGCAAAGCGGTCAGCTGACTTTCACAAAGCAGGTTTTTTTTTTTTTTTGGTTAAGCTAACGCCCACATTAGCTAAACAATCTTCCGCTAAATGTTCGTCCAAACTAAAGCTACAGCTCTAACTAAGCTGTGAACGCGCCGTTTTGACTGCACCGCTGCTAATTCACTTCATGCTAGCTGCACGTCCCCATCCAACCTCTGACTAGCCCAAATGTTTTCACGTTAGCTTAAACGACTAGAGCTGAGGTTGACGAGCTGGTTTTTAAGTTTCCCAACACAGATAACATCGCTGACATTCTTTACCTTGCAGCTGTGCTAACCAGGTAAAACACCTGGCTGTTGCGAGCTAACCTTGCCGCTTTTTTAATCTTGTCAACAAAACGGATGCTAAGATGCTGCACGTGCGTACAGCGGAACCCCAACTGTCAGGATGACGTCACTAAAACGTGACTCGTCCCAGGACGAAAAGTCTCATTTTAGGGATTTCTCACTTGTTGCACAAAAAACAAATACAATAATATTTTTGTGACTTATTTTACATATTATAATCATTTCTTGTTTTCGGCGTCAGTATCAAAGTTTGTCTTCTATTCTTTGATTCTGGTTGGAAGAGCAAGCCTTACCCAAGCAGCTGCCCTTTACCCTAATTATCAGAAAACGCTTTGCAACAGAGTACAGTACTAATAATGAAAAACACTGTTACATAGCATAATACAGTATCCATTTCAAGCATTTATACAATTGTTTCACTTTTTTTTTGTCTGTCTAAACAGATTTCACTTGTAGTCTTCAAGGCTCAATGTGATTTATCTATATACTGTAAATAAAAATTGAATTGTCTTATAATGGAGGACACAATCACTCATATTAAGGAATGTCAACTTTATTTTTAAGAGAACTCCAGCTTTTTTTTTTTCAAAATGCAAACGCCTTTATAAAACACGGGAACAGTTAGCATTTTCAGTGCATGTTTTTAACCCAGAAAAAGGCGTTTCCTAATTGAGAAAATGTATTTTTAAAGATGATTTTTAACTGCTTTAGCTTAGACTTTAATTCAATGTAAAGCAACTTTGACTTTAGAACATTTAGGCTGTGGGATATTTCAAAGAACATTTCAACAAAACATACTGTGTCGCACTGCAGCAAGAGCCCTCTTTTTGACCCAAACACCATGAGTGTCCTTAATAACAAAATAAAATAGTCCAAGTTCCAGACTGAACAACTCAAGCCACCACGACATTCAGTTTTAATTAACACAAGTTCAATTCCACATTTGTTTTCCCCCACACTGTTCATATTTCTGCATTAATCTGACTTTTCCTTCTCTTTCATGTGCAGGAAGACTACGCTGAAGACGAAGAGTCCTGCCATCATGGAGAAGGCGCTGGCGTAATATGGGAAGGCTGAGGGGATGAAGCGTTCATACTGTGTGTGCTGCAGGGGACGCACCGATACCTGTGGACGATAAACAGTTGTAAAGCATCAGCTGATGAAAGTGTTATTTTTATTTAATATACAGTATAATTCCAAATCCTGAAACAAGTTGGAATAATGCCATTGTTTTGATTTGGGTGAACTCCATTAGCTTACCTGAGTGGAGGAGTAAAGATGTGTGTATCCCAGTCTGTTGTAGTCCACTTTAAACTGGAAGACTCCATACACATCAGGCAGCTTGAACTGGACGCTGTATTTACCTCCTAAAAAATAAAATGCAGCATTTATTGTGGCTTACAGCTAAAAGCCACCAGGTGTCATTGATTTATGCTGAATCTAGAACAGCATACCATTTTTCTTTAGATAAGTCCTGACGAAGGGATCGATCCTCACAAACTCCAGCTGGATGTCATCTCCATCAAAAGGGACCCAGCGGCCCTCGGACAACATTTCAATGACGATGCTGTACTCCTGAAAGATATCTTACTTTCATACAGTGCTCCTGATTCAGGAGGAAAATGACAACAGATCTCCATGACAATGATTGTAAAAACTCACAACGAGGTCAGTAACGGTGTATGCTGCCGGAGGACTGGTTTCTCCCACGGGATGATGGGTAACGGCTCCCACTCTGAGAACTCCTGCCTCCTTGAACACCCAGCGAGACAGAGCCACAGCCAGGTCCATGTTCCCCGTCTGCTCATACCTGCCAAAACCAGAGGAGCAAAGATTTTAAAGATTTCTTCCTTTTAAATAACATATGCTTTCACAGTCTTGATAAGAACACTTACTTTAGATCTTTGTGAGCATTTTGTTAAATAGATTTTTTTTATACATACAGGGAAATAAAGGAAATCCAGTACCTCTGTGAACCTGGTCTGGCCTTCTGCACAGCAGAGTTGAAAAAGGCATCACTGAAGAAGTCCAGGGAGCCGCTGAAAACTACTCTGGCGTTGTTTCTGGCCTGGAGCCCAGCAATCAGAAGCGTATTCTTACCCACAGCATGGGGGTACTGCAGTAGAAGAGGACATGTTCAGAGTCAGAGATTCTTTATTGTCATTCGCACCACATGTACATGTGATGAAACGAGATTATGTACACAGGGTCCCAGTTACATCCAACAATAAAATGCAAACGAAAAACATTAATAAGATCTAAGACATGATAAGATATGTTAGTATTGACCTTACATTTTAGCCTGCCACGGAAACTCAGTTTTAAATGCAACAACATTTCTATTTTTTAAGTGTTATTTTAAAACCAACGCCAATATAAAGCAACAATACTCACTATAGCTTGCAGCAAAGAATTGAGAACAAGACTGATAGAAAAGTTCATACGAATGACATAAAAAAAATGTATTTCCATGTCACACTTAGAAATGTTCAACTGTTTGGAACAGATATGACGATCCTACGGCTCTGGACAGAAGACAAATGGACTTCCTTAAGACACTTTTTGGAGGTGAGAGGTGAAACGTCTTCAAGAAAAAGGAAGTCCAGTTGCTTTCTATTCAAAGGGGGTGGGGGCGTTGGAGATGCCGTACAAGGTTTAGACTTCATTAAACTGCCAGCCTACAAAGACTTTTTTCATGTCCAGGCTGACTTATCTCTACAAAAGTGACAAACCTAGTGGTTTTTTTTTTTTTTAAATACAGTATGGTGCATTTCAAAATCTCAAATATTACAAAATTAAAAACTCTAAGACTGCCGTTTGCTTCATACTTGAATTTTGTGCTTCAGTTTAGTTTATCTTTATATTACAGCTAATATCAAACAAAAGGCAAATAAAGCACAGAAAAACAGTATTCTGATGCAGTTTCTGTATTTTGACTAAAGCAGGATAGAAAATTGTGAAGTCCGCAGAGAGGTGTCTTGGTTTATCAAAAAATGGAAAATGTTCCTTTAATGAGACTAGTTTTAATACAATTATCAAATTATAACTGTATCAAACATTTTCTGATTTGTTTCTGTACAAGTATCATAATTGTTACTTTTTAAAGTTTGATTTATACATAAAAGCATGACTGAATACAAATTTGCAGCAGTCCTAACTAAGTGGAATCATTTTTGCAGCTAACAGAGAAACCTTATGAAAGGTAAATCAATACACTGACAAAGTGCCTGCACTGTTCAGTGCAGGTCAAGTGGAACGTCACCAATAAATATTTGTAGACGCTAACAAAACCTTTGTTACCAGAGCAAAAAGTTGGGTTCCATTAAGTCGTACAAATACTTGATGATACAGACAGTCTTAGAGCTGAACTTTAAAAAACAAAGCTGAAAACGTGACATGTTACCTGAGAGATGGGTCTGTCTGGAAAATATGAGTAGGAAGTTGAAGAGCCAGTAAGGATGTCCAAGACAAGCGGGTTGTCTGGGTCAGCAACCATTCTGGAAATAAATTTTGCACAGCTGAAAAAGGCTTCATTTGATTTCACCATTCTAAAGTAAAACTATATTTAATATTTAGTAAATTAAACTAATAAGGGACAGTTATATTTTTTATTCTTCCAGGACTTGTGCCTGTCATGTCAATCACACGCTCTAGTAACGACTGGTTTACTGTTGCCTTTCGTACTTACCCAACACCCTTGAATAGAACAGGTTTTTTTGTGGGTTTGCCAACAATAGTAGGAGCCTTCAGGAGGTTCTCTGGATCAGCAACAATCAGAGTGTGCTGGAGACAAGATAATTAGTAAATTATAACATAGACAGACAAATGCCTTGATTAGTTTTATGAAACAATGTTAATGTTTTGACTGTGCAGAGACAAAGCCCATTTACCTCTCCTGGATCAGACACATCGTAGTGGTGATGGTCAATAACAGCAGTCTTCTCCTCATCAAACTCGATGCCGCACTCACTGCCTAACTCCCTCAGAGGGTCGCCTGTTTAACAAGAAAATGTGAATAAGTAAACATTTATCTTTTAACTGATGAAATGTTAGACAAAGCTTTTATCAAGAAACTGACCAATATCGGAACTAGCAGCAACCAGGACATTGCCTCCACCATCAATGAAGGACGTTATAGTCTCCACGTTTATATTTCCACCAAAGTCTGAAAATAACCCAAAATGATATCACAGTTTGCTTGTCCAAGGGGGAAAATATTTCATTTTGATTTACAATACAAAAATAAATTTACCTTCAACAGATGGTGAGAAGATGATCAAATGGTCATACAGGAACTGTCCATATTTGATCAAAGACAGGGATGGATCGTCAGCGGTCTTGAATGTGAGGTCAAAGCCTCGGTCTGAAACAGTAACAATTGAACTGAAACAAACTCTGTACTCGTGTTTTTTTTTTTTTTTTTATAACACATTAGCTATAAAAAAGTGACAGAAAATTAAAACTCAAAGCAACATTTTTTTAATGCTTGAAAAAAATAATAATGAAGTAGTAAAACCTTCATTAAGTATTTATGAAATGACAGAAGGATTATATAAATCTTTGTTTAATCTGGCAGAATTAAAACAAAAATTGCATTGATTTTATAAAGACACCAGATTTTCAAGACAAAAAAGTGATGTTTCTATGAAATTTGACAAGCCCTTGTTAAAACTACTTGTTAGGCTGCACAAAAGTCTGTTGGAGTCAGCCTCCCCACCATCACATACATCTACACCTCTAGATGCAGGAAGAGGGCCACCTGCATCATGAAGGATCCCACCCACCCAGCACACACACTTTTTGCCCTGCTCCCATCAGGAAGGAGGATAAGGAGCATTAAGTGTAGAACCACCAGACTGAGGAACAGCTTCTACCCTGAAGCTGTTAGACACATGAATATCTAACCAGGATAATCACTGTGAAAAATCACATGTTGCTGCTGCTAGGTTTCATGTTGCTACTGATCTGTTTCATATTGCTACTGATCTGTTTCATGTTGCTACTGATCTGTTTCATGTTGCTGTGTTCATTCCTGCTCAACTGCTCACAGACTATGTTCGTGCTGCTGTTCTGCATATTGTTTTTAAACTACAAGTGCTTAGTGTATTTTAGTTTACATTTTTCTTAGTTCATATTTTAGATCTTATTACGGTTTTTCTTTTACATTTTAAACTTTTGTTGGATGTAACACAATTTCTGTGTACACAATTTCGTTCCACCACATGTGGTGCGAATGACAAAGAACATTAAACCTTAGAAGGGTTAGCAGCCTGTGCTGCATTAAAGTAGCTATGCTAACAAATATTTCCAAGAGCTTTATGTTTAAAAAATACTTCAATTAAATGAAGTTTAATGAAGAACGTTCCAGTGATACTAGGCTCATGTACCTGTAAGTTATAGCGTTTAAATACACGCTATTAATCTCCGAGTAATTTTCTGCAAGATTTAATTTTGTTACTGTCATTTCAAAAGGCGCCTGCTTTTTCTAATATCAGGTGGCGCTTAAAACAACACTTGTAAATGTAGAAACTATCCATAAAAGGGCCATTCTTTCACTGACCTGCCAGACTGCGGAAGAAGATTGAATGGGTGTCTTTGATGTTGAGGTTGTCCAGCAGCACCAGCGTTTTGCCGTCAGCTAAAACATAGTGCAACATGGAGGCTAACGACAGGAAAAAGAGAACATTTGTATCGAAAAGTCTAAACCCCCGTGCTGGACTCATCCCAGTACGTTTTTTATGCGTTTTTAAAGAACTGAACTGGTTAGCCTCCCTCGATGCTGTCGACGCCGCCATTTTGCTGCAGAAGTCGACGTCAGCATTAGCTGTCGATGTACAACCTTTGACCCTGACATCCAGCCAATCAGAAGAGGGAACGCGTCCTGACTGCTTCTCCACCAATCAGATGAAGGCTGCGCTGATTTGACAAGGAAGTCAAATGAAAACATTGACCCGATGGAAGTTTCAACAGAATGATTGTGAGTTCTTGCCATCATTGGCTCTGCTGAAATTATTTCTCATTAGGCTGCACGTGTACATTTATTTACATTTCGGTTTCAGCAATTGAAAAAGGTTTGTAGGCTCTATTCAATAATTACAAGTTTGCAGTACACTGTTACAAATTTGCATTCAACCTTTATTTAGGCAGGTTAATCCCATTGGGCCTCGAGGACTCATTTACAAGAGACCTGTACTTGAAAATGTATTAAAAATACATTTATAACAACACCACATAGTTTATCAGACTACAATATTAACTTTTAATGATATGGGGTGGATGCCAGTGAGCCTGAGCAAGTTTAAAAATATTTACTGCAGATTTTTATCAGGTTAAGAGGTTTTTAGACAGATATGTACACACATAGCACAAAAAAAGCTCTGTCAAAAACACAAACTCATATTTAACTTATTCACTTCTGTAAAATGCGAATTGTCTCAATACTTGCTACTCCAACATGTTCACACAGCTGTCCTACTTAAAACACCTGTAATTAGGTATAATAAAATAGTTTTTTTTTTTTTTTAAGAAAATGTACCCGTTTTATCATGGAAAAAGAAAAATATTAGCTTTTTATTGTACACCATAATAGTTCATACCTAACAAAGGGCAAAACAATGTTCTACATTTTGCCTAATAATAAACCAGCTATACAAATTTTGATAATCATCTCAGTAATATTTTACAAAAATAACTGGGTATTGCTGTGCTGTTCTTGGGAAAGCAAATACTGTATATGATTTAAGCTTAATATCTCAGGAAACATATTTTTAAAATGTATGGTATAGTTCCTCTTTAAGAATGTTGTAAACATCATAGTCCAACTCATTCAATGACTAATTAGGACACCTAATATTTTAATGTCCTTCTTTTGCATAAATTAATTTGTCAGGATCAATCTTTTATGCATTTTGCATAAATGACCCCCTAACCCTGACTCTCACATTCCATTTCTTCTTTCTTTCCATCAGGTGTCATCTTTGCCCACTACAGTATTTGGTGCTCAGAATGAATTTAAACGTGTCCTTCGTCCACCTCCTCCTCTACGTGACTTATTTCTTCTGACTCTTGTGGTTCTTGTGGCTCTCCAACTATCTGGTCATCTGCTTTTCTCTCCCCCTCCTCTGTATGGATGATAACTTGTCCTTCCTGTATAACCTCCTCAGATGTGGGTTGCCATGTTGTGGCAGCATCCCCCTCAGCAGTGGTGGCAGTGGTGGTATACTGGTAGAAGTCAGAATCTGCCTGAAACATGACCAAGGCCTGAGCTGTGTGGATGCGCACATGCTGAGCGAGGGAGCTGGCATCCAGGAATTTATCGCCACACGAGTCACAAGCGTACAAGATTTGGGTATTTGGGTCTGTGAACAAAAGAAAATTTATTTTGTGAGCCATTTACTGTTAGATTTCTCATTTTATGCATCCTATGAAGTTGAAAAGTCTACCAGGAACGCTAGCAATTTTCTCTTCTAGTTTCTTTGAGAACAACAAAAATACGGTAGTAGAAATTCTTACATTTTGAAAACAATTGTCTTTGAGCTGCTTGAGTCGATAGTTAATGCTTCTCATCATACAATATAACATGAATTTTGAAGATTTTTTTAACTGCCTCTATCTCATCAATTCAATCCAACTGAATTTAGTAGAAGCTTTGTTTCCCCTGATCCCAACTGAAGCATCATTTCTAACCCCAATATTTGATCAATTTCCTTTTTATATACAAACTTTATCACTGCAATCAAGAGTCAATTCATAGTACGTCTTACCTTCTTCTTGAACCTTCTCTACCGCTCTGGTGATTTCAGCTTTCAAAGCCTCTGTCTCATCCACAGACACTGAAGCAGACACTGGAACAACTATTAACAGACATGAAAAACATTTAATATTGTCTGACCACTTTGATTTTTTTCCCCCATGTTGAATAAAAGTGTTTATCCCAAAGTACTAACTTAAAAAAACAGAACTTGCAGAAGTTGTCTGACCTGTAAGTTGACCTACAGCATTAGCTGCAAGCGTTTCAGTTGCCAAGGTGACAATATCCTCTGTGGAGACGGTAACTATTTTGATATCGTCAGTGTTGGTTGCTCCTACACACTCTTCGTCCTCTTCTTCGTCAGCTCTTTCTGCTACCACGAGTAGATTTATGCCAGCTTTGCCTTGGTGAACAGTCTTGACGTGGGAGCGCAGGTTATCCACACGGTTAAACCCTCGGCCACATTTATCACAAAGGAAAGGTTTCTCCCCTGAAATAAAAAAATGAGAAAAACAAGACCATGCTGCGAGCTCAGCAGGATTTAGATATGGTTGTAAATATACGTCACATTTCACAACCACCTCAAAGCTTCATATTTATTTGATCCAACGGTTTATCCTCACCAGTGTGAATGATGATATGTTTGGACAGGTCTCCCACGTTGACAAACGCCTTGTTGCACATCTGACACTTGTGTGGCCGCACATTGTCATGATGGCGAATGTGATTGGCCAGCTGGCTTGACTGCACAAATCTGTTCAGGTAGAAACATATTAGATATTCTTGTTACAAAACTTGCAAGTTAAAAAAAAATCATATCCAAATTAATTATATTAATTCAAATGTAAATAAATAGTATCAAGATTAAAAATCTGATTAATTTTATAGTAGAGCATTTTAGTAAACTTCCTTATGAAGACTATTTTCTCTGTATCTTCAAGCTCATAACTCCTAAGTCTTTGTTAGGGAGTTTAAAATTCATTCAAAACTAAAAATATTGATTATAGTTGGTGTTGACTGTGATTTAGACTATTTCTTCATTTCAGTTGTACTCATTTTATCACAGTATCAGTGGGCAAAGTATCAATATCACAAACGACTGGAATAAATAATAGAGCAATATACCTGTAATTCAAGTGCCATGATTTCAAATTCAGCACATAATAACAAACTTGGTTGATTTAACAGACTCCCACTAGTCGATGCCCACCTAAGGTCTAAATCAGGGCTATTCAACAAAACTGCTCAGTGGGCCACAGTTTCTGAGAGCTAGCAGCTTGGTGGCCGGACATCCAGCGATTAGTCATTATACTGTATAAATAAACCAAGTTTTACAACCTTTTAAATGTGTTTAATTTATTGCATTGAATCATAAATGCAACCAGAACCCAAATCCCAAAATTTAGAACCCTCCCACTGCCAAAAAAAAATAAAATTAAAAATCATAAAAATAAAAAAAATATGAAGTGGGCCGGATTGAAGTCAATTCCGGTCCACGGGCTGCCAGTTGAATAGCCCTAGTTTACATGGTAATAATGACAGGAACAAAATTAAGGAGAGAGGAAATTGAACGTTTGTCACACTTGATATCATTACTGCAATATTAAAAAATAATATAGCACATTACAATGTTCAACCTTAATAAATGTTTTCGTTTATGTGGAGAAAACGTTAAGTGGGTAATTAATTTGATGTAGATATCCTGATGCATGCTCAATAATCCAGGTAGAAAAATCTAAAAAAAAAAGTTAAGTCTGGTCCTCTGGACATTAAACAAAAACAGAACAATTGTAGGAACGCTTCGTCTTTCATCCGAACGACTTCTTGTCTGAAGAGCTGTAATCAGCTCAGTCTTATAAATAGCACCCTCTCCCAGTGGATCAACCAGTTTGCTGCTGACAGCCAAAACCAGCTGCTCACATGATCAAGGAGGACCATCAGCCTAACGAT
>JARVLU010000103.1:28345432-28357869 GCA_031762415.1 Simpsonichthys santanae | reverse complement strand
TTTTAAGTTTAACGTTTTTGTCTATCCATTGTGCTGTAAGACTAATCGTGCTAACAGGGCTAACACTTGACGTCCAAAGGTCTGTGGTAAAACTCACCCAAGTGCTATCGGCTATTAGATTCTCGATGATGTCGGAAATGACTGTCGTAACTCGGCTAAGCCTACATTGGAAAAATATCTGACTTGGGACGACGTAGCGAAGCTCAACGTAGCCCAGAAATCTTAGGGATCCGATATCCTCAACAGCAACAAAAAAAATTCCACACCGCTGACATTTTGTCTTTTTCTCTGCCGTGATCTGGTAGGCACGCATGCCGTCATCATGTTGTGCTGGCGCTGCGGGCGTCCTTGTCACTGGGTTTTCATACAAAAACCGAGTCTTTTATATCAGTGAGTTATTTTCATGGAATGGCCGATGTTTGGTATTTAACTTTAATGCTAATATCGTCCGATATCGATACCATGCCAATGATATAGTGCATCCCTAAATACGTAATATTTACCACCAAAAATTGTTTTGGCTGTATAAAAGGGGTGGATGAAAGTGGCTAATAACGTCTTAATAACTTGTCTTTCCCAGCTCAATTACAGATGTGCTTGCATTAAAGGGCGATGTGTAGCTGTGATTATGTCACAAATAGACTTAAGTCCTACAAAAGTTGCCTTTTTTTAATTAATGTGACTACTGCAGATCAGACTGGCATGATATTGAAAAGCTCAATGTCAATATTAGGTACTAGCTCTTAAAATTCTCTTCCCAAATTGTTGCTGCAAAGCACCAATAATTTTCAGTTGCATCAGAGGCATTGGCTTTAAAATGCATTTTACAGCTTTGTTCAAAGCTAATGTTCACATGTTTAATAACGTAGTCGAAGGTCAAATCCATATTTGGGATATGAGCCAAATAAATATTCTCCGATAGGAACGATCCATATTTGCAATTAGTAGCAGTGTTTGAAGCAAATATCTGAATTTTAATGTCTCCTGTATGATATTACTGGCTCTGATGGGATCCCCCTCCCCTCACTGTTATACTTGTTTCCCCAGTTTGCAGAAGTCAAAGAAAATGGACGGCTGTACTCGGCTGTCTTTTCCCCGCTGTCATCCTCCACAGCTCTGCTGACCATTCTTCAGCCAGCAGTCACTCAGCACGAGCAGCTTTTGAGAACAGAGACGATTGTCCCAATCGCAGCTGAAACTTCTTCTGATCTACCAAATGTAGTGAACAGCGTCCTGGGAGTAATTTACGACATCATGAACAAAGATGACGATGGGATCAATGGTAGGAGTTAAAGCAAAGCTGGTATTAGCATGTCTGTTCATATCGATGCATTTGCTAATGTAATTTTTACAAACCTAGTTTTGCTATAGACAAAATCAAATCCTTTTTTGTTACCCTGATGCATGCTCAACAATCCAGGTAGAAAAATCCAAAGAAGCTAAAAGTCTGGTCCTCTGGACATTCAAAAAACAAGTTTTTTGAATGTCCAGAGGACCAGACTTAGCTTTTTTGGGCCTTTTTTGTTACATTTACCCTCCTTGACCTTTGTTTAAAAAAATAGTGGTTAGCGTCAAAGTTCATACTCAATAATCACAATAAGTAGTGGGTAATATATTCTTTACAAAAGAGGAGACTCATAAAAAGCCTATAACATACCATACCATTTTATTTATAAAGCACTTAAAACAGCAACAAGGCCAACCAAAGTGCTGTACAAACAAACAAACAACAGGCAACACATAGGCAACATACACAATGAATTACAAAAAATAGACATAAAAACATTGCAGAAATAAATATAACGACCAAACACAGATCAACTGGTGTTGAAAGCCATGGAATAGTAGTGGGTCTTTAAACTGGATTTGAAAACCGAGAGGGAGGGGGCCTGTCTGACGAGCAGAGGTAACTCGTTCCAGAGTCTTGGGCCTGCTCCAGAGAAGGCTCTGTCACCTCTGCGTTTAAGACGAGATCCTTAACGAAGAGAGACACGAAGAAACGATAGCCGATAAATGAAAATGATGTCAATAATTTTCATTCATCATACGATTAATTGATTAATTGATTTATTGTGAGAGGCCTAGGACTATGTTCAGAGTACTAAACATGCAGCCGAAGGAGGTCCAGACCACCTCCAAAGGTGCTCTGAAGTTTTCACTGCACATCAAGGCCATGCACAGCCGTATATACGAGTGCAGTCTGTTGAAATGCCAGGTCTGACTGAGGTCTAATAAGAGTTTCTGTCAAAGTCAAAGTGGTGTAAACATGAAGCAGATGTGTAAGCTGACACAGCACATCTTGCTCACCTGGTGGAAAGTTGCGTCGAGGAGGTTTGCGGATTCTTCTCCCTCGAGAGCTCATGTAGGCCGAGTTCCCTGAAGACTTCAGTGGTGATTCTGGAGATAAATTTGTAAACCAGCTGGTTACGAGGGCCAAACACTTGCAATATCTGTGTCATAATATAAACGTTCAAAACTGATAAACATGTATTTACTTGTTGTGTAGTCAGCGTCCGAGGGGTCATCCTGAAACTCAGAAACATTTGGTGCAGAACGCCCGTCGTCGTTTTTCACAGATATCTTTTTTTGAGCAGTTTTGGGGGGTCGTCCACGGCCCCTGTGTGTGGGCTGACAAACAGCTGGTTGTCTGACAGCTGAGACGTCGTCGTTTGAATCGTCCCGGCTTTCTGTGGCTTTACGATCTTCTATGGAAGAACTAGGAGGACACTCGTCTGCTGCTGGTGCAGGTTCTGAAACGTGGTTTCCAGAGTTGCCGTTCTGCTCATTTCCAGTCACTTTTTCATCTGATTTAATGAAGGAAAAAGTGGTTAAGATTTAAGATTGTAGTGAAAACATCTAACAATAGTTAAACCCTAAGGGTATTAGATTCAAAAGTGAGGTGGAAAAAAAAATCTAATATACTGACAGTTCATATAAGAATATTGAAGTAGAACAACTCTGATCTATTTTACATGAATTGTTTATTAAACAATAGCTTATACTAAAATGCGTTTCTAACTACAAGATAAAATATGTTGAACTCTTCAACATTGAGAAGTTTAACTTAAAAGCCTGGAATTAAACTTAAATGTATCTGACTCAATTTGGGCACAGATGAATAAAGCGAGAATAAGGACCAAGATACAAAAATATAAAGTCAAGATTCCTAATGGCATGACTTAGTAAAACTATATTTGAATACCTGGTTCATCAAGAGGAAGATTCAGGGTTATGATCGATGGAGCTGGATGTGATATAGACTGATATGCCGAACATGCATTTATGATTTCTTGCATCTGCAAGAAGTGAGCAACAGACATCACGTCTTCGACATTTTGTGGAGTCAAACTCAGCTTGGACGTGTACATAAAATTCAGGATTTGACCTAAACCTAAAACAATCAGAAAAGAAAAAAAAAAGAGAGATCAGGTCAGAAAAGAAAAACCAGAGAAAGAACCGTGGCGGTACATAAAAACGCTGTCGGGGTGAAACCTACCAGCTGCGTTGCTAATGTCCAAATGCACCACATCTTTCTGATCCAGAAAAAGGGTGCGGAAGTACATACTGCATGCTGCCAGCACAGATTTGTGGGCCTTGAAGTCCACTCCGTCTACAACAAATGTGCAGTCGCACAGCAGGCCCTGACTACGCTGCCGGTTGAGCTGCTCCAGAACCTCCGCGCTGTGCCACGGGAACTCCATGGTCCTGAGGGTCGGCCCAGAGGCGACCAAGCAGAGGATCTATGTGTTAAAGAACATTAATTTCCTGATACATGCTGTGTCTGTTCATAAAAAGCATGTACTGTATATCTAGAAACATCACGTTTTATTAATTCATACTGTGCTGAGTTCATTATATGCTACTTTCTCTTTGAAGTCAATTCATATTTACAGATCTTTTCAGATTATGTGAATTAAGAGCAAGTCAAAGGGAGAAACACTTGAGACCCACACGTTTTATGATTTACATGGCCCCTGATTGATGTACAGTAGTCCCTCACTACTTCACGGTTCATTTATCACGGACTCGCTCTATCGCGGTTTTTCAAAATAAGATTGGACATGACGCACAATTGGCTGACTAATGGATGAGCCGCACGATCGGCATGGAATTTTTAGTTCAAATAAATTATTTTTAATTATTTGGCACCTCCTGCACCTTTGTGCAGCCCTTACTGCTGCAGGATGAACTTCATGTTACAGCTGAACAGTTGATCAGTGTGCAGAACTGGAGAAGTGGGCGTGGCCAACAGCGCTTGCAGGTGGCGAAGAGCAGAGGCGGCAGGGAGCTGAAATCACGACATGCTGTGCTTTTTTAGAACGTTTAGAAACATTGTTTAGAATATTGCAAGAGTGTGGGCAGTGTTTAAAACACCTTAAAATATATATACACAGTATAAATACTAAAATAAACTACTACTACCAGTACTTGTACTACTATTCCTAATTAGTGGTTTTTCACTTATCGCAGGTCTTCAAGGATATGGATCCCCCGCGATAAACAAGGGGCTAATGTACTGATCATTTTTTAACAAAAACAGAAAATCATAAAATTGTAATCCTTTTTGTAAGCTGGTTTTTGTTAGACATGTTTCATATAATTTCAAATCACTTTCCATAAATATTACTAAGTTCATCTAACAAACATCAAAGTTCATGCTCAATAATCCATGTAAAAAAAAATCTCACTGTGATAACCCACTATGTGAATGTGCTACTTATGGGACTGAGTTTATTGTGGCTCCTCAGACTGATGAAGTCTTTTGGATGAAAGACGAAACGTTTCATCTAAAAGAAACCATGTTGGGTTAATCTAACAAAGTTAAGTCAGGTCCTCTGGACAAATTAATAAATAAATAAAAAGATTAAAACTGTTGAAATGCGTCGTCTTTCATCCAAAAGACTTCTTCAGTCTGAGGAGCTGTATTCAGCTCAGTCTTATAAATAACCCCTTCTCATAGTTGGATCAACCAGTTTGCTGGAACTAGCTGTTTACATGATAAAGGAGGACCATCACCCTAACAGCTGATTGTTAGTGCCCTGACAGCCACTTGCTATTCACAGAGGGCTGAGTGATACTAGCAATAACAGCATTCACCTTTTATTTAGACAGGTTAATTCCTTTGTGAATTGTGGGGGACAGTTGAACATGAAGGCCTCCACATGTTTAATGATGGGCAGGTTCTCCACAAAGATGGCCTCCTTCACTCCTCTCTCAAACCAGCGGTCAAGGAAGTGAACATCTTCATCCCTGAACGAGTGACTGCTGGCCTGGAGATGAGTGTAGACCACAGAGTCTCAGCTTGACGATGTTGCTCTTAATGAGCATGCATCAGGAGGCTATTATTGAGCTCAGTCTTTATTTTTCCTTATTCTGTCTTCTCTGACTTATAAGTTGACTCATAATGTCAAAGCAAGAACAAACTATTAATTATCTGGTATTTTGATTTTCTCAAAAGACAGAGATCTGTCATTAACCTAAGCATTTAGTCCATTTGGTTCCTGACATAGTGTGTGCTTTTGACTCCTTCACTATGGTCCACCTGTGCTTGAGCTCCTTAACCCCCATATCCAGGACAGTGTGCAGTCAAACCAAAAGATTGGTCCAAAGTCCTGTGAGACATGATCACCTAATGTTGGAACAACTTTGCAGCAGTCAAGTCACAAAGTCTGCTGTTTATTCATATTATTGCTGACCAGTCCAGGTTTGGCCTGCACCTCTGCAGTTGAGTTTTCTCTGCATGCGTGAAACCAATCAAACCAGGATGCTCTAACAAATAGAGCTCTGCTTTCGTCTCTTTTCTTGGAAGATTTCACTTTTGTGGCATGGCCCTCAGCAGGTTTATTAATAAACAACAACACAAACACGTTCAAGACTACAAGATTCAAGACACAAGGTCACAGTAAAGTTTTTACTAGCAAATTGATTTTTAATGCGCATCTGGAAATACGACACGACGTTAGCTAACTATGAACACACTTGTTCCGTCTCCTATTTTGTCCTTCTGAAAGAACGTATTTAGTACATAGAAACAAATCATGTTTTTAAAGAATAGTTTGACAGCGCAATGCATCGATTAGAATTCCTCCATCCTCGTAGCTTTTGTATCAGGGATTAATTTAGTTTGCCTACATGCAGTAAAAGAGGTACACGAGCCCAACTCAGGCCTATTTCCTGCTATTCTCTGAACTAGCTTCCTCTTTTCACTATGGTATTCGCCGTAATTTGATCAGAAACTAACTCCCAAAGTACTTACTTGTTACAGCCTCCTCCTTCTGGGGTAAAGCCGCTAAAATACGACGTGTTTAGTCTGGTCTGACCAGCGACAGAACGAACCCAATCGAGCTTTCGGTAATCGATCTTCCACCCCAGCTAGCTACATCAACACCGCCATCTTGCTTTCTCTGGTCGATTGTTAGGGGACCGGTGTTGTACAGTAAAAAGTATCCACATCACAAAAAGCGATTTTCAGCACAGTTGGCTCGACTAAGTTAAACTGACTTGTTTACGACTATGAAAGACGTAGATGTTGTGTTGAAGGAAGCGTAACCGACCAGTATCCAGAATACGGTATGCTTATCACATGCACACACAAGGCAGTACATATATAAATATAAAAAAAAAAAAAATAATAATAATAACAGCGCACTTAATGGTAGAGGAAATATTACTTTTGCCGCTTTTGAATTTCACGTAAAGTAATTCAAATTTTAGTTTTAATGCAAATGCGCTAGCAGCGAGAGGGACACGTTTTCCGACACAACACCAACCCACTATCTCAGTGGAACATGCGCACTGTGAACACATGTTAAACCGGTATTGACCGCTAGATGGCGAAATGGATCCAGGTAGATAAAATCAAAAAATACAAACATACATTAACAATCAGCAAAAACGACTTTATTATTATTATTATTTGAATAGATGTTTATTACTAAATAAGTGCAAATTTGGTCATTTGTCAAACATAGTGTTCTTCTTTGACCAAATGTTCACCTTCCCAAATTAATATACTGTACAGTAGTGTACTGAACATAGGTTGATGGAAATCTGTTAAAAATTACACTACACGCAGTTGTATAAAGTGTACTGTATATGAATAACATATAGTCTTTGAAAATTTACCTTCAAATATTGTCTTTAAAATTACTGCTTTCAAAAGAAGAACAAGATTCTTCACCAAAACATCAACACACGAAAGATTAAAAAGAAGACTCTTCTTTCCACTGAATTCAGTTTTAAATTGATTTTGAGAGGAGTTTGCCTTGTGGTTGTCATTGATCACAGACTTGCACATTTTATTTTGCCTGGATTATTTTCTTTAACCAAATGCATGATGGCTGTTATTCATTTTTGTTCTTTTCATCAGTATATAAAAGTCATAGTCAGCTACAACAGATGCTCCACTTCCCTCCTGCAGTCCGGCCACATGCATTCAAGTTCATTTAATGATTCATAATTGAGCTAGGCACTTATATTTTCTGCCCCTTTGTCAGCTGGGAAAAGCGTCAACCTCTGTGACCCCGAATTGTAAAAAGTGAATATAAAAACTCGAATAGATGAATGGGTGATGCGAGAGTAAAATTTTGGCACTGCGGTAACTCCTACACAGAATTTCCATTTTAATAAATGTAAAATAAAACTCTGAATGCTCTCAAGTTAATTTGTTAAAAAAAAAAAAAAAAAAAAAAAAAAACGCCTAAATGTTTTCAAAATGAAATGGAAATTTTTTGTCAAAGTTTTCTACTCTGTGATATTTCTGCTTTTGTCTATTTTCCTTTGTGTTAGCAAAATATCTCTTGAATCACTAAACAAATTTTTGATAAAACTTTCAGGAAGTACCGATAAGCGTTGGCTGTACAGCTACAACTGATATGGAGTCAGCTTGCAGTTTAAGATGGCCACCACAGCTAAAGTAATCTTAGCAAACACAAAAATGACACTAACGCCACCAATCTGACATTTGTTGAACTAAAACTTTGTGTTTTAGCAGCTCAGAGCCCAAATTACACAGTGAGCACAAACTCTCAAAAAATTGTGTCAACTGCTTCTAAACAGCTGCCTGGAAAACATCTCAATAAAGTCATCAACAGATGTGAACCTGCAACTGACTGGCTTTTATTGCCGACTGGATTCAAGGTGTCCATCACAGCCAAAACACTAAATGGCAACAACTCAGCTAAAGTTGCAGCTATTGAGCTCAAACTTAGCGTGGTAGTAGCTGAGCATCATCCCTAACACATATTCCAAATGCTAAACATTGGGCAACATCTACGCTTAAAACTTTGACATTACCGTAACTGTTGTCATCAAATCATGAGCGACTGAACAGATTTTAGTGAAACTTTCAGTAAATGTACGTATTTGGTGTCAATACAATTTAAGATGGCCGCCAGAGCAATAGAAAATGTCTATAACAGTTTATTTTACAGATGTTGAGCAGATGTTTATTGTGGTTCATCCTCAGCATATGTTGCATTAACAAACCAGGCGATATCTTGCAGTTATAGTGAGATTACAAAGTGTCTATAAACTGCGCCTCTTATCTTAAAGTGATTTATAAAAATAGAGACAACATGCATTGTTTTACTGAATGCTGGGCTTTTAACTGAGTCAAACCTTTGCCTCAGACTTTCAGCGTGCGTCTTTGATGGTGACGCAGTTTGCTAACTAGTTGTTGTTTTGGCCAGACAAGTTTAATGTAGGTTATTTCAAAGGTGTTTATTATACGAAGCGAGCGGCTGGTTTTTACGTTGCGTCGCAGACCAGGAGGGAAATACAGATGTGCTCCAACCTCTGGCTGAAGTGACCGTTCACGTGGAGCTAAACTAACACTGTCGCCATCGAAAGGTGGCTGGAGAGAAAACGGGACGAGTGAGAGTGAAAGCACAACTCTTTAGATTTTGATTTCTGTGCGGAAGGTCTGTACGAGCTCGTGTTTGGCCGGGTTTCTCCTGGCCCGGACTGTTAGGGTCCCGTCAGGGCCCAGCGAGGACGTCACTGAGGTGGGGTCCACGTCCTCGGGTAGCTGGCACTTGTGGGTGAAATTGTTCATCACTGAACCGTCCTGGGCCAGCTGCAACAGAGAAGAGTGAAGACGGCTGAGTGTGATGGGACAGGCTCTGCTTAGGAGATCTATGTATGCTGAAGAAAACACCACCCACCTTCTCCGCACGAACTTCTATCTGGCTGTTGGAGGTCGTGACAATGACGTCCTCGGGGGAGAAGCCCCGCACGTCGACCGTGAACTGATACGAGTCATCCAGAGTTTTGATGTTTCCAGCTCCACCTGAAAACAGCAAAATAATTTAAAAACAATGATCAGATCAGTGTCGGCCAACACTGTTACTGCGAGTTTTTGTGCTTTACGCCACAATAAATTACTTTATTAGTTTTAATGCTTCGTTTAAGAGACGTGGGAGCAACACTGAAATTGTGGTGTTTTGCATCTTGTGAAACTTTTGTGTAACTAAAACTAGATCGCAGTTCAGTTTCTGACTTTTTTTTTTTTTTCTTACAGGTAATATGAATGTTTTGTCAGCGTGCACGTTATTGTTTTACTGTTTCTTTTGTATAGTTTTACCAAACTACTTCCACAAACTGCTATTTTAACAGAAATATTTAACAGAAACAACATTTAACTTTTTTTTTATGTTTGACTCAGTTAGCTTCTAGCTACAGTTTTGTTAATCATGATTTTTAGCTTTGGTTTTGCAACATTTAGCTTCAACTAACTGTTGCTACATTTAGCTTTCAGCTTCAGTTTGACTAGTTTTAGCTTTTAGCTACAGTTGAGCTAATTTTAGCTTTCAGCTTCAGTTTTGCTACTTGTAATCGTTATAACCCAAATTGTAACTGTTACTGTGGTTTTGCTAATTGTAGCATTTAGCTATTATTTTGCTACATTTAACTTTTACTCATTGTATTGCTACATTTACCCAATAATTACAATTTGGCTAATTTTAGCTTCTAGCTGCTGTTTTGTTAATAATGATTTTTAACTTTGGTTTTGCAACATTTAGCTTCTATTAACTATGTTGCTACATTTAGCTTTCAGCTTCAGTTTGACTAGTTTTAGCATTTAGCTATAGTTGAGCTAATTTTAGCTTTCAGCTTCAGTTTTGCTACTTGTAACTGTTACAACCCAAATTGTAACTGTTTTTCATTCAACCTTTATTTAGGCAGGTTAATCTCATTGAGCCTCGAGGACTCATTTACGAGACCTGGCTACAAATTAAGGATGATGACAACAACAACAATACAGCAATAGATTTTCCTTTGACAATCAACAATAGACAATCATACGAAAGAAGTACAGATTTTTTTTTTTTTTTTTCCAAACAAGTTCAAGCAAAGATGTTAAAATTGTTAAAACAAACTGTGGTTTACTGTGGTTTTGCTAATTGTAGCATTTAGCTATTGTTTTGTTATATTTAACTTTTACTCATTGTATTGCTACATTGACCTAATAGTTACAATTTAGCTAATTTTAGCTTACATTTTTGCTAATGTTGACAGTTATCTTTGATTTTACATTTAGCTTTTACTCACTGTATTGCTACATTTTCCTATTAGTTACAATTGAGCTAATTTTAGCTTCTGGCTGCAGTTTTGCTAATATTGACTGTTATGTATTGTTTTGCTACATTTAGCTTTTACTAACTGTGTGGCTAAATTTAGCGTTTAGTTACAGTTTTGCTAGTTTAAGATTTTAGCAACAGAGCTATTTTTAACTTTCAGTTTCAGTTTTGTCAATTGTAACTGACGTGATCTGATATGGTTTTGCTAAGTGTAGCTTTTAGCTATGATTTTGATACATTTAGCTATTAGTTACAATTTAGCTGATTTCAGCTTCTAGCTGCAGTTTTGCTAGTTTTAGTTTTAACAAGCTGTTTGGCTAATTTTACCTTTTAGCTATGGTTTTGCTGAAACATGTTTTTAGCTGCTGTATTGCTGACTTTAGCTTCTGTTTTGCTTGACGTTAACAAAACAAATTATCCTTATTCAATCAATTTTTTCAGTCATTCAACATTCAAACTGCTTTTTTAATAGAAATTTATCCAAATATTTTAGTTTTGTTGTTGCATTTACTTCCTGGTTTATTTTGTAGGGGTTCATTTATTTTATTTTGGGCTCTCCTGTAAATAGCACACCCTAAATCTTTTATTTTTACGTCTGCATTTGGGTCCTGGAGCTTTTGCCTGCCTCGTTTTGTGACAAAAGATCTTGATATGTTTGGGGTTGAACCGGCAACTCTCCAGTTAAAAATACAATTTCATTTAAAAACATGTCAATAGACATGTGTTAATCAAAAGCCCAGGTCAGGACAGCAGGTTAGAGAAGGAAAAGCTGTAAAAGACTTAAAAAGTTGTGGAGCTAAAAAATAAAATTGAGATACAGACTTTGTCAGCAGACGCTCTGTGAAATGTCACACATGAAACCCAATGCACACGTAAATATCTACGAGCACAGCTGTAACAATATCCCTACTCCGTCGTCTTCAAACAGGAAAGTATAAGAAATAATAAAACAATAAACGTGTTTGTCTTTAAATCCTCGGTGGAATCAGAATTTGTCTGAATGACCTATTCCATGTGATGATGTGTGTTTTCAGCGTGTGACATCATTCGCATTGTGTGTGTGTGCGCGCGCGTGTGTGTGTACACTGTTCACCAGGCAACCATTTGGTCGTTCATCACACAGACGTCATCGCAGATATTCAGTGTGTGAAGTCACACGACTGGCAGTCAGGCCAGCATTCCTGCTTGCAGCTGTGTGTGTGTGTGTGTGTGTGTGCGTGTGTGTGCACGTGTGCGTGCATGTGTGTGTTTTCATCCTGAAGCTTCATATATGGGATACCAAGGGCGAACTTTTCTAAACACTGGCCCTCTGCCCCTCACACACAAACCACACGAGTCTGTTTTAAGATGACACGTCAGGTGTTTGCACGTGTGTGTGTGCACCAGCCGGTCGGCTCACACCAGCTTGAGGAATTACAGATGGCAACTCTGCGAAGTGAAATATCTCATGAACCTGCGTTGGGTTCCAAGTAGGGATGCACAATATTATCGGCATGGTATCGGTATCGGCCGATATTGGCGATAAATTTCAATATCGGACATCGGCCATTCCATTAAAATAACTCGCCGATATAAAAGACGCTGTTTTGCCTGCGGCACCAGCACAGCGTGATGACGTCACGTGCACCTACCTGATCTGATCACGGCGGAAAGGAAGAATTCAAAATGTCGGCGGTGTGGAAGTTTTTTTTTTTTAATCTTTATTGAGGATGTCGGTTTCCAAAGATTTCTGGACTACAATGAGCCTCGCTACATCGTCCCCGGTCAGATATTTTTCTGACCCGAGTTACAAGCCGTCATTTCTGACGTCATTGAGAAGCTAATAGCCGATAGCACGACTTGTTGGGTGAGTTTTAC
>JARVLU010000103.1:28215773-28246508 GCA_031762415.1 Simpsonichthys santanae | reverse complement strand
GACATGGCGACCAGTTTCCTCTGTGGCTTTGACCAGAGGGTCTCGCAGTAAAATCACACACCACAGCGTTCTTTTCACAGATCAGAGAGCAAGTTTCTCCAAAGCTGACCAACGTTTACTTTAACTTTCGACGAAAAGAAAAAAAGAAAAAAAAACTTTCGATGGAACACTGCGTTTTGTGCATGTGTCTGAATATAGCAACACTACGGCAAGCCGGACGCGGTTAGCTTGTAGCTTCACTACTTAGCTCTCGAAGAAAAGACTTTAACACGACTTACGCACAGTTTTCAACACAATAAAGTAACGATTAAATCTGACAACTCTGATTTTACGTTGGACGCAGAATTACTGCAGTTAGCCGGTAGAAGAGAGATATTTATCGTAGGCCAAATGTCTATCGCTTCTACCGTGTACCGTTTATATCGCGCATTCCTAGCTGGGGGTGTCGTTTCAGGGACACGTTGGCTCAGACTTTCATTGTGCTGACTCTTCAGCAGAATGGGCACTCATTTTGAAGCAAAAACTTACCGCGCATTGGAGCTTAGCCTAGCCTAGCCTGCTACCGCTCACTCCATGTGAACTCGAGCTCTGCGTGTGGTGTACGTCACCATGCACTTATATAGTTGTGTCGTTTCTTCTGTTCAGGTTGCAACCCGAACAGAAGAAGAAACGTGTCAGTGAAAAGCTGTAATGTATATCAAAATATCGAAATTGAAAAGTACATTGTGATATACTGTATAGATAGAGTTATTGTCCAGCCCTATCTGGTGGTAAAAACACTTCACTTTTCTAATGAACATTCAACACTTAAATTATTAATCAAGTTAATAAAGAGAACCAAGTGGCTAAAACTTGTAGCCTTTGTGCCAAGACCTGCTGTAAATTTATTTGAATGAAATTGTTACTGCGCCAATGAGAATGTTAAAAATAGCTGGACTGCTTTAGATTTTTGAAGTGAATAATAATGATATTGGTACAACATAAAATAGTAGTAATAATGATGAAATTGTGAAAAAAAATGAAATGTAACAACAACAAAAAAGTGTACCAGTACATCACTTTGGTTCTTATAAATAAAAATGGTATTCACATGTTTATTTTCCAGAAACTAATTTAAAAAGTCCCGGCTTCCAGTGTGTGAACAGTAAGTGGCCTCAGATGGTCCGGCCTTGAGAAGGATGGGACGGAGTGGCTTTGAGAGGCTCCAGCTGTATATTTTAATTTTCACTGCAGTCTTACAGAGTTTTGCGTGTTTGTGACAGCAAGTTGGGCGGCTACCTTTCTTTTTATTTTAAAACCATTGTGTATTTTGTGTGCACGACTTACAGAGCCGTAATCTCATCTGTGCACATTATTTTGCAACCACTTGGTAGCTGCACCCACATTTGTGATTTAGTCTGCTGATGTAGACTTTTAAACTAAAAAGGCTACTTTTAATAATTATCTTGGCAGCAGAACTTTTAAAATGTTGACATTGGGACTAAAGCCGCCAATGTTTTCTATCAAAATAAAGCTCCAGTGCAGCTTTTGCACTCTATAACAAAGAAACTAAATCAAAAAGGGTTTGAGATGACCAGTTTGTGTGAAAATTTGTAACCGGTTCAAAATTCTCGGAACAAGGCTTTGAGCATCTCAAGCGAGGAAACTGAAAATCCTTAAAGTTTTCAATTGTATCTCCACCAAGTGTTTATGCGTTAACCGCTGTGCAAACTGTATTTGTCTCCATGATTGGCAGCATTGTTCTGATTTGACCTTTATTTACCTTTAAAATTTAGTCAGGGAGAAATACCTCAAGCGTACACAGTCTAAATAATCCCATCAGGGCCATGTGAAACGGGATGTTTAAACTTATTTGGTGTCAGATTCACGACCTGCACATTAGCCAAAAATAACAGTCATCGTGTCATTTGATGGCTAACATGAACACAAAACAAGTAGCAGGAAAAACACTGTTTGCCTCTTAGTTTGTTGTAGTTGGAGCAGCTTGCACAACACAGTGCATTTCACTAGTAAACAGCATGGAGCGCTGAAAAATATTCATGGGAATAAAGTGTTGGGATAAGAAATGAACAAATAAATACTGGATGAGAGGCAGAAAATTGAGGCTGAATGAGGCTTTTGAGAGATGAGGGGGTCAGAAACAGATTGTACAAATACAGAAAGGGTAGTCGAACACGTAGTTCACTCAAACAGCCTAAAACACACCTACCCGGTACGTCAATTACTACCTGTACAAATCACTCATCGCAGTGTGCAGTTACACTACAGCTTAGTCACCAACTGTTTGTTACATCAGCCGAGTCTGGAGACAGAAGGAAAGAGTGGGAGAGAGAGAAAATGGTTTACTGGAACCTCCTTCCTTTGGCAGTAATGGCTTTACTGGAATCCACTGGACAGTTGTTCCACCGGGATGACATTTTCCCTGAGCGTCAAACTGTCCCTCGGCGCTCCAAACGTTCCGCACCATGTCCCCGTTTATACACAGAGCCTTGTGCAACCATAACGTTGGATTAGGTCTTGTTTGTCGAGGCTTTATGGGTAGCTGGCGAGGTGTTTACCAGGACAGTTCAACACAAGCCCGAGGATCAGCTGAGGCAGGCTGGGATGAGGAGTGACGCATCGTCATTGAATTGTACCAGAATTATGGCAAAAAAAGAATGAATAAAATAAACGAGAACGTGAAGTGAGTCATGGTTAGAAACCATAGTTTATAAAAACGGTCTCGGTTATATGCTTTCCCACGTAAGGAAAAAAGAAGGGTAGTTGCGCATTGATGTCTATGGATAGAAGTCATCAGAAGAACAATGTAAAATGCTCTTATGCATATGTATTATTGTGGGAAAAAAAACTTTAAAGTAATCGCAATAGTTTTTTTTCTTTAAGTTTGTTTGTGGTCTTGACTCTTAAGTGTGTCTGAAGCTCTTTTTGAAGCAGTCTTTTTTTTTGTGTGTGTTGTTCACTCATTTTCTGTGAAGTACTTGCACCTGACATGGACTACATACTGCAGAAACATGAAGAGTGAACAGGCGAAGGACAAAACGTAGCATAATGCAATGGTTCCCAACATTGGTCCTTGAGGAACACCACCCGGCATGTTTTAGCCGTTTCCCTGCTTCATCACACCTGATTCAGTGATTTAATTACAGTACTTCCTCAAGTACTCCCAAAGCCTATGAATCACCACATCATTCATATCAGGTGTGTCAACGCAGGGAAACAGCAGGATACTGTTCCTCGAGGACCAGGGTTGGGAACCACTGTTATAATGGATGTTTTAGCCGATGCTGAACTTTAGAAATCAGGACAAATGGCCAACATAAAACACTGATTTTATTATTTATTTATTTATTTGGTCAATATGCATTTTTAATTTAACATAATATAACAATTACTGCTCATATTGCCTAAATTAACCCATATTGACCAAAAACTCGTAAAAACAATATATAAAATCGCATTCACGATTAAAACACTGAAGAAAACTTTGGGATGCAGTAGCAGCTGCTGCATCTTCACTGAATGACAGGCAGTGGTCAATATTGTAAAATATCTATTAAAAAGGTATGGTGCTAGAATGATATGTGAGCATAAAAGCAGCCAAAATGCTAATAAAAACTTTGACGATAAAATGTCCTTGACCACTTTAAAAGATTATGAAAACTCTGGCTCCTTGAAAGCGAGATATAAAGACACGGTACTGTATAAAGCCTGAATCGTGTTCTATTGTAGCAAGAATGAAAAGAATAAGCATATAAAATGTTCCAACAAAAGGTAATTAACTTCATAAAAATAAAATTAAATGTGCACTCAGTAGTCTTTCATCAGTCTTTTGAGGATTGTGGTTTTGTATAAACCATAACTCATTATGAAGATCTGTAATGTTTTCACTGATAACAAAGCCCTTTCTGTGTTTAGCCACAGCCTCGTTATGATTTATAACCTCTAAGATTTTACGCGTCTCCACACCACAGGAAGTGTTTTTTTTTTCTTTTTTATCTTGAGTTTGTTTGTTCCATATCAAAAGTTACTGAAGGCCAACGAGAGGAGACAGCCTCAACCAGAACTGTTAACGCAAAGATAAAAAAAAAATGTGTAAGATTTGAGAGACAAGCCAAAAATCATCAGTGAGAGCCGATGGAGAGCCGAAGACACAAACCAGAGCTCAGATCTCCACTCCAACACGTCCCGTGGGGTTGAAGAGCTATAAAACTGAGTGAACACATCGCAGAACATGGAAAATTTCAACCTAAATAAGAAAAAAAAAAAAAAAAAAGCATCCCAGTCAAAGTTTTTGTGGTTGGGTTGGGTTTTTCTCCCCCCGAGCAGCAATCCATACAGGAAAGACGTGGGAAGAGTGATTAACTGTGCGCTCGTTGGAGAGCCCTCCGTCCCGTTTGTCTTGGCTCGGCGCTGCGGCCCCCTGATTCATTTCCATCTTCATCTACAACTGCCTCCATGCGTCTCAGACCTGTCGTTGGACTTCATCCTGGTGGTTCTCGTGGGGCGGGGGGTTCTTTGTTTAGTCGTTTTAATGTGAGGGCTTGACCCGGACTTGTTAACTCCCCACCGCACCTCCTCACCACCTCCTGGGAATTCCACAGGTTTGCAGTAATGTTGGGAGGATCTTTCTCAGCAAACTGATCAGGAATTTACCAACTAAGAGTGTGTGTGTGTGTGGGGGGGGGGGGTGCAGTGGGTAGGTGAAGGTGGGCTCTCTTTCTCAAGGAAAACACAGCACTCCATTGTTCTGCTACCTTTGCGTTCCATTCCTCACCTCTGTCCGTTTAAAAAAAACGACAGAGGATCACTCCCCTCCTCTAAACACAACCTCCCGCCGCCTCCTCCATCATCTCACCCAGTTTTTTTTTCTTTTTGTTTTTTTTTTTTAACTGCAGCTAAAATTGATGCACCGACATAAAACTTCAGCTCTTGTATCGTGTCTGTTGCCAACAGGAGGGAAAACGAAGTGGGGAGGCGCATCAATTACAACCGGGGCCCGGTGTGAATTTATAGCCGCAGTTTGATGTGTGTGTGTGTTTCAGGTATTTCTTTGAGAGTGTTTCCAAGTTGTGCAAGTGTGAGTGCGCAAACAAAAGAGGTGAAGAAGGAATACCTCTTAGGGCTGATGGGAGTCTTCAGGTGTTTTTGTCATGCAGCAGATCCCGACAGGCCCTCACACGCCGCCCGCTGCTCCATGTTCGAAAGCTAAGGTTCAGTGTGTACAAGGTGGTGGGGGGAGCAAAAGATGGATGTGGAAACATGCAGGGGGCAAACATGCCTGATCATAAGCGAGAAGGGGGGGTGCGGCGGGGGCTTCTGCTTTCTGTGATGCATGTGAACAAAGTCAGAGAGGCTCAGGAGCTGCATCCCTTCTCCTCCCCCTTCCTCCCATCTGCCTCGAAAACGCCAATCCATCAAGTCCAGTAAGCCCTCAGCTACTTTGATGAGTTTCCCAACAATAAAGTCGTTCTTACCGAGGCAGGACTACAAAGTCAAAAGGCCTGAGTTATGGCAGGAGTGCAGAGCAAACTCATACCAAGATAAGACGGCAGATGATTATGAGAGAGCAGGAAATCACCTGGCGCAGGTTATGGGCAGGGCGAGGTGCTGTAAACGCTGAAGTGTTTGAATAAGGCATTCCATAAACAGGGTTTGGAGGACGTCATTTAAAACACTGTCATGGTCGTGCCCAAAATAAAGCAGCTTAAAGAAAATCTGTGGGCGTTTGTTCCAATAAACTGGTGGTTTTTAAGAAAATATACAGAATCTTTAGCATCAGGATCATTGTGACCAACTTATACAAGTTTAAAATACATAAAAATGGTAAATGGACTGTACTTATATAGCACCTTTCTATCTTATCAAGATACTCAAAGTGCTTATCGGTGCCCTTGTATAACCATTCATACAGCACTCTACTAGATCTCTACAAAGATTAGTCAGAGCTTTATCACATTTATACACCGATGGGGCACATTGGAGGTAATGAGGGGTTCAGTGTTTTGCCCAGGGGCACTTCAACATGTGACTGCTGGTGGAATCAAACCCCACAACTCTCCCATTGGAGGACAATTTATCTAAACACTCAGCCACAGCTGCCCTGCTTCAATAAACTCAATTATGAAGAAAATATGTTTAAATACCAGTAATAAAGTGTTTTCTGCTTCGTGATTGTGTCATTTTATCCCTGGCGACACAAAACAAGAAGAAGCCCACGACCAAATTAAAATGTGCTCTCACAAACTGTTCCAAAAGTAATTGCAAGTGAAATTTTAAAGTACATTTCCCACTTTTACCCATTTGAGGTCAGGGATTATGCCAGGACATGTACCAGACCGGCCCGACATTCTTCCCACTGCAGAGGAGTCGTGATAGCCAGGGGCAAATTCCACCGAGCAATGATAGCAGCGCCTATGATAAATATTTGTCGTACAGACCTGTTTTATTAGCTGTGGCAATTAGAACAAGGTTTGTAAGCCCACTGTAACGGGATCTGCAACCTTTAGGATGAAGTGCCTGAAGGCAGGAAGGCGTCCTTACCTTGACACGAGTCTTCAACCTCTTCAAAGCCAGGTTTGCATCGACACTGTCCAACTGGTACCACCCACTCCCCGTGCAACGTACAGTAGATCTGGGGTATCTTCTGACTTTCTGCATTTTCCACACATTTCCCGCTCACCTCCTTGAGAGCCTGGTTCTCTCTTCCGGCCACAGTCTCAGGGAACACCGCAAGGCTCTTCACTGTGGCCGGACAAGTTTTGTAGTACACTCTAACCATAACAATAGCAACACAGGCTCCGATGTCTTGAAAGGCCAGGTAAAAACCTTTCCGAGAGAGGTTCTCCACAACCTTGGTCTCTTTGTTGATGTGCATTTCGTTTTTCTTGGTGATCTCATCAGGCGCTATGGTGGCCACCTTCTTAAACTGGCCCTTGTGGAAGGTGGTGCCCACGTCCGCGTCCGCCTCCAACACGAAGAGGTTGAAGGTTTCCTTGCAGGTTAGCGAGGCCCCGTCGAACGAGTTGCAGTCGCGCACGATGAACTGCAGCTCCACGAAGACCCGCGAGGCCGAAGCGTGCCGCTGGATGAAGGTGGTGCGCAGCCAGTTGTCCTGCTCGCGCTCGTCCACGTTGCAGACGTAGTAGGTGTAGAACTGAGAGCCGTTCAGGGTTCTCTGGTGGACCTCCCACTGAAACAAAACCACAGAAGCCAAACAGGTTAGAGGTAGAAAAACGAGGGGGCTTCCAAGCACGCCGGCTGAACCAACGCTCAAAGGATCGCCAAATAAAGGAGCAACCATTTAACCATGAGGGTTCAGCCACTGAAATCTGAGCCTGGAAACCAAAACAGAGACATTGTTAAACACTGCCCGTGAAGACTTTTCTGGTCCTTCACAGTAAAAATACATTTTCTACCAACAGAACTCCACTTTGTGAGCCTCACAACACAACAGACCTCAAAGCATTTTGCCTCACAATGGATTTGTGCCTTTGCTGGGAAAAAAAAAAAATAATAATAACATTTTTTTGTTTGTTGGGGGGGATTTTATTTTACATTTGTTGGCTTCTTCACTCAAATAGCATTGCTGCTTGCATACTAACTATACGCTGCCACAGAAATGTTTGGAGAACAAAAAAGTGACAACTTCTAACCTTGGCTCAGGAGGAACAACTGGCCCCCGCAGAGGCAGAAGCTGCGGTTTGCTTTCTGTATGTAGCCACTGTGCCGTTAATTAAAGGAATGTGCTTTGCTGGCAAAGTGTGTGGCTCTGAATAAAAACGTCGACGAACAGCGTGCGTCGACTGCACGTCTACTAAAACAGCTGGTGGACATTTTTATAAACACAGAGAAACCGTATAGTGACACACAAAAAAGTTTCAGAGGAACATTGAAGCGGCGACATCTTTAAGAAAGTTAGGTGAACCACCGAGCAGCATGCCTGCACATGCCTTTGAGTCATCGGCACGTGAAATGAGGCTATTTACAGTGAATCTGCATGAGCCCGGCTGGTCAATTACAGTAACCGCACCATGGAGGAAGGCGCACATCTCTTTAGTGCACTGGCAACGAGACGACCACAGAATTTGGGATGCATCACTAAAACGTAGACATTTTCCCCTGGTGTAAGGAAAAGGTAGCTGGAGCCCCTACTCCAAAAAAAAAAAAATAAAAGAGCCACCACATGCTGCAAACTTTAAAAAGTTAATTGCTCTCTAACACACAATTCTGGAGTTGAAGCCTCGAAACCACAAGAGGCCACAAGTATTTCCAGTTCAGAGCGAGCAGCTACTCTATCTGCATGTGCTCTTTGGGAAGCATGACCCTCACAGCCACACTTTAAGACTTTATATGTGCTAACACACACACTCAAGAGGAGAATTACGCAATCAAATGTTCAAATGTGTGTGTGCACCGGTGCACCTTCCTGTAAAATTGCTCCACAGTAATTCATCCCGGGGCAAATTCCTATTAGAAACGTGGGAGTTGAAGCTGCAGCCAGAGAGAGATACTCACCCCGGTCCTGTCTCTCTGAGAGCTGTCTCCCTCACTTGGGGACCAAGTCAACCAGCCCAGCTCTCTTCCTGCTGCCCTCATGTCCAAAAGCACCTCTGTGGAGACAAGGAGACACTTGAAGCTGAATGAATTGACCTAAGACAAAAACATTTCTCTCATTTCCAGACTTTGATATGCTTTATGATGATGATGATGATGCACTGAAGAAGGTAAACTTCTGACTTTAGGATCAGATCTCAGAGGGATTGAAGTGCTGACAAACTAGAAGCAGCTCACCTGCTGCTGCTGCTGTTGGAAACTTTCAAGCAGCTTCGCCATTAATGTAGTTTTTTACACAAGTGAAAACACGCGTGTGTCATTTTTATGTTTTCTTTATGATGTTTTATTTATTTATTTATTTGAAGTTTCCTGGTTTTAAAGTTAATCCGCGGAGCTTCCCCCGCATGGCAGCGCGTGCATGCCTACACAAACGCAGATTTCACGCCAAAGCAGCAAAATAAATAAATTTAATAAAAAGCTTTAAAATATATAACGCTCACCTTCTTTAGCTTCCAGCGTCCTTAAGAAGCCGTTGATGAGAACGTAGGATAAAAAGAAACGCCTGAACCCGACAGAAGAATCCATTTGGGAAAGTTTGCCTCCGCTCCCTCCGCTCCTTTGGCTCTGGGCGACTCAAGAGCTGCGGCTCATTCACACAAACGGCTCGGTGCGCGCGCGTCACTGGCTCCGCCCACTGGAATGTGCAAGTCCCCACGTGTGCGCGCGAGCGCTCAGTTGCTGGCTGGAATAAATAGGCAGAAACGTTCCCTTTTTTAATTGAGTAATGAAGCATTAACATAAATAAATAAATAAAAATAAATAAATAAAACGACTTGTTCACAGCAACAATTCTATAACAGATGTACAGAAAATATAATTTGGGGAACATAGGTTCCAATGATATGGAAGCCAATTTCCGCAATGAAAGAAAAATAAAAGCCCAACAGGAAGTCACAATTTCGACTTTTAAAGTCATAATTACGAGAATAAAGTCATAATTATGACTTTTTACTCAAAATTATGACTTTTAAAGTTGTAAAAATGACTTTTATTCTCATAATTATGACTTTAAAACTTATAAGTATGACTTTTATTCTCGTAATTATGACTTTAAAAGTCTAACTTATGGCTTTAAAAGTCATAATTATGACTTGTATTCTCGTAATTACGTCTTTAAAACTCAATTATGACTTCCTGTTGGGCTTTTATTTTCATAGCGGAAATGGGCTTTGATACTAAATGCTATATAAAGTGGCGATGAAAAGATGTATACATTACATACCTTTATTTTAAAGAATTGTTGTTTGAAGGCAAAGGGACAGACACTGAATGAATGAATCCATGTGCTATGCAGGAAAACTACTGGTGTCTGACAGGAAGTTGCATCCCTGTAGAGTCACGTGTCTGGCCAGTATGGAAGCCCATTTGTGTCATGAAAGAAAAAAAAAAGCCCAACAGGAAATCATAATTTTGAGTTTTAAAGTCATAATTATGAGAATAAAAGTCATAATTACGAGTTTTAAAGTCATAATTATGAGAATAAAAGTCATAATTTTGACTTTTAAAGTTATAATTTTGACTTTTAAAGTCATAATTATGAGAATAAAAGTCATAATTTCAAATTTTAAAATCATAATTTTGAGTTTTAAAGTCATAATTATGAGAATAAAAGTCATACTTTTGAATTTTAAAGTCATAATTATGAGAATAAAGTCATAATTATGAGTTTTAAAGTCATAAATATGAGAATAAAAGTAGTAATAATTCCAAGTTTTAAAGTCATAATTTTGATTTAAAGTTATAATTATGAGAATAAAGTCATAATTTTGAATTTTAAAGTCATAGTTTCGTCTTTTCAAATTTAATTTTGAAGTTTGTCCTTTTGTTTTTAGAAGTGTTTTCTTGTTTGTTAACCATCTCCCAACCTGAGTCATTCAGGCCTAAAATAAAAGCTCCCAAACAAAAAGAGTGGATCTCTGTTGTGCTGACACACAGACAAGGATAAAAAGAACCAACTTTACTATTTGTTCCCTGTTATGTACTTAAATCTATGACAAATGTAAAAATATTACAGTTTAACAAATCATCTAATATTTTTTCCAACTACTGTATAAGGTTATTCTTAAAGAGCTGTTAGTTGAGATAAAAAAAATAACTTTGAAATACCTTCATAAAGCCTGAACTATGGATCAATGTTGCAAAAAATTAAAAAAATTAAAAAAAAATAAGAAAGTCTGGCTTAAAATAAATCAATTGAAGCATTTTAAAACTTTTACATGTAGCTGTATATTGTTTAAAAATGCAAAAGGAATGCAAATAAATCCAAGTGTCAGCAAGCAACAGGACTATGGTGTATACAGCTGTTCATGTGATGAGAAAAGTTATTAAAAAAAAAGAAAAGAAATAAAACACAAAGGAGAGCCGCATGTAAAAAAGGAACAAACTATTTACACATTTACAATAACGGTTCTAGCATCGAGTCTACCTTTGACCCAGAGGAGAGCAGTTAAAATGTAAATGGAGACGATGAGTGGAAAATGTGTGACCTGAACACACATCCTTCACTTTTTCTCCTGGTTGTGTCTTGTTTTAACTTTTAATCCAGCTTAATGGATGAAATTATTGAGCATGAACTCTCTTGCAGATGCACAGAATCACCAACTTGTACTGATCAAAGAGCTCCATCATCCTGCTGTAGGATCTGTTTCTTTGCCTCTTTTCTGGTCTAGCCTGCATTAAAGTATTTGTACAGCTGAATAATTTAATCCTCAACTGATAAGACGGTGATGGAGTCGACGGTCAGACATTTTGTCTTCCTAGGGCCAAACATGTCTACAATGTCCAACATGTTGTTCCTCAACACTGATTGGTCCCATCTCTGCAAAATCGGAGATCCACTGCAGGTGGTGTGATCTGAGGTGCACTATGAGCAGAAATGGATACAGGACCTGCAGTGCACCAACATACCAAGGTTCATTCAGAGGCTTATACCCAAGAAACATGTTTAACCCTCATACCCATCCAAAACAGCTTCTCACTCAGCAGCATCTTCAACGGAGGCTGGTAAGCAAAGTGAAAAGAGTCAATGGCGGTTCACAAATGGTCCAATAGGTCAGAACCAGCCTCCAATACTGTATAAGGACTAAACAGTGTGATTTCCTGAACCCTTTTCTGCAACAGACTCAGGTTGGTGTGGAGGTTGGAGTTGTTGGAGTTGGGGGTTGCAATCCAAAGAGCTCAGCAAGAGATGGGGGGGAAGAGTGTGGAATGATTTAATGACAGAGAAGGTGATGAAACTGGTGGAATGTGGGGTGAACCAGCAAAGGCTCCAGTGCTGAGCGTGTTGAAAAGCAGCTTCGTTTATGTAAAAGCTTCAATTTCCAAGCAGCAGTTAGTTACAAGTTCATGGAAAATATCATTAAAACTACAGCGAGCTTCTTTGTTTGTGATAATTAGCGTCACTGAGTGGTCCAAAAGTTCTGCTTTCTTCTGGGGAGCAAAGTGAAACGAATGACAGATTAAAATGGTTTTGTTTTACCGTTTCAATTACTCCAACAGTTTCATTGTCCTCTGCTACTAAAAAGAAAACATAATGTGAGTTTGACAAAAGAGAAGAGTAACTTAATTTAGCTTCAAGGTTCAAGGTTCTTCATTGTCATTCGTATATCCCATGTGGTGAATGAGGTGGAACGAAGCTGTGTACACAGGGTCCCAGTTACATCCAACAATAGCAAAATTATAAATTGTAAAATAAAACTGTCATAATTATCTAAGATGTGAACTAAGAAATATGCTAAATGCTAAACACGTAACAGTGCAATAACAATACGCCGAACAACAGCAGCACGAACATGAGTCTGTGTGAGGAAACAAGTACGAATCAGTACAGCAGGATGAAATAAATCAGCAGCATGAGATCAGCAGCATGGATAATCAGCAGCACATGTCAACAATCAAGTGGCAATTACAGTGATTTTTTTAAATCAGTGGTAACCCTGATTAGGGATTTATGAGTCTCACAGCTTCTAAATTGTGCAGGTCCCAGTTACACCCAAAATAGCAAAAAACAAAAAGAATATAAAGTATGAAAAGAAACAGTACTGATCTAATATACAGTACAGTATATGCTAAACACTAAATAATATGGTATATATTATATACGAGCTTATGAGTTAAGTTCAATTCAGGAAATGTCTTTTAAAAGGTATCTTTAAATTATATTGCTGTTTTACTTTTATAAATCCCTCTGCAGCAAAGGATCCAATGCCTTCAATCCAAAAGCTTCAAGGTACTAAAGTTTTGTTTCAAGGGGACATTTTGGAGATTATTGCAAAATTGATGGCATTACAGTATTAACTCATTATAGCACTTGGAGAGTTCACATTTTTAAAGGATGTAAATCAAATTAATGCTAATATTAATAGGAGTGTGATATTTCTGGGATATGGGCACCAGCGACCCCCTGCAAACCAAAAAAGAAAACGTGGGTAAAGATGATGGATGGATGGATGGATGGATGGATGGATGGATGGATGGATACTTCTGTCTCTGCTGAATTTCATTAAATCTGGTGATGTAGTTTTTGATAAAAGATGAGGCACAACCAGGAATAAGGTTTGAGATGTATTGTCTCTCGTAGGATTCACCATCTTTCATTTTATAAACCGTAAAACAACCATTGTAATCTTGTAATCTGCAGAATGGAATGGCCAAAGTGCAAAGTTTTTCTATAGGTAGAGCACAATAACTGTGATCCAGCTGCATCAGCAGCCACTGAGATGGATCTGATTCTCTTTTCCATTAAACTTGAAGTTGGTTTAAATCAGTATGGCTTCCTTACGACGGCTAATGTGTGGGAACATGTTAGTAGTTTGCGTTACTGGTGGTAGGAGGAGAGCACAAATTGACCTGATGTCCTTAAATGATTTGCTAAAATTGAATACAGTAATTTCCATTTGATACTATTTCTATCTTAACATGTGATTCTTCACCTGCCATTGTGTTTCTGTTCCTACCAAACTCAACCGGTCGAAGCAGATGGCCGCTTGTCCTGAGTCTGGTTCTGCTAAATGTTTATTCCTCCTGAGGGAGTTTTTCCTTTCCACTGTCGCCTTCATGCTTGCTCAAGATGAGAGCTCTGCGATGGAGTTAAACTCAAAGCAGTCTGCTCCTCAGATAAATAATGTGAAATTAATATTTTTATATATGAATGTTTCTGTTCAATGCCCTGAGATGATTTCTGTTGTGACTTTGCGCTATTTAAATAAACTGAACTGAACTGAATTTAAATCACTTTTTTTAATAAGGGATATTTATGATTTCTGCATTTTAAATGTTTTATTGCATCTAACATTGAAACATGCAGAAAGCAGAACGTTACATTTGCGTTATTTAGTTCATTTACCATAAGAACAATATGGGGACCTCCAGATTCTACAGTACTGTAGATTGGCAGACACCTGTTATTATTCACCTGACAAGGGTTTCTTAACTTTATACCTTACTTTTCCGTCAGCATTAATGCGGCCTGAGCTGTAATGTGTACCCCTACAAATGTTATATCAAAATGAACCGGCTGGATGTTTCAGACGATACTCAACATATTAAACAACAATGGGAAATGGAACTAAATGTCATTTTGGATGATGACTCTTGGGAGAATATTTGTTTTGGTTGCCACAGGAGAATCGGGAGCCAACTCTGGAAAGAGTTTGATTGGAAACATGAAATGCAAAATTAGTTTTTTTTTAATCAAACTCCATTCAAGACTTTTCTTTCTGGGCATGACAATAACGGTGACTGTTGGAGAAAATGTGGTCTCGTGGGTGACCACACCCACATATTTTGGGACTGCCCTCAGGTATAGGACTTCTGGACAGGTGTCAGGGATGTGTTGGAAAGGTTATTAAATATAGAAATCCCTTTTGACCCTGTCATCTTTTTACTTGATGAGTTCCCTGATCATCTCACTCATGACCAAAGATCTCTGATACTTTGTACATATTCTCCTCATGACGCCAAGAAAAATGATCACAGTGAATTGGATGAAACTCGACACACCAATTATTGATCAGTGGATTCCAAAAATAAGACAAGTGTACATAATGGAACAATTAACAGCTCAACTTCAATTTAAAACTCAGAGCTGTGGGGATGTATTGTGGATTTTCTTAAATAAGTCTCTCTTGTTGTTGTTTTTATTTTTGTTTTAATTTTACCCTGCACAATGACATGTGTATATTGTTTTTATTTTTGCTATTGAAAAGGAGCCCCGGTCTCAAGACTAAACAGTTTGTATGCGATTTGCCTTGTTCTTGTTCGGCAATAAAAGTTAAATAAATAAATAGAGCACAAGAAGGCATCGGACTGCTCAGACATCTGCCCAGATATCAAGCAGCCTGCAGGGCAGTCATTTGCATGAAGAAGCTGATTTTTTCTTTTTTTAATATATTTCAGATTCAATGGGATGGTGCAGAGGCTGAAGCTGTTTTACATGATGTGCCTTTGTTCTGAGCATCCACACATACAGAAGAAAAATCCTCGTGACAAGTGGAAAGAGATGTATTCTTATAAGCATAATAGCATTTCTGAACACCAAACACTTAACGGCACAGCTGGCGCAGCGATAGCTGCTCATAATTCATGGGAAATATCCCAAAAATGTAGCACCCCACCATCCCTGTTGATTAACTGTGGTCAAAAAAAAAAAAAAAACAGGTTTAATCTACATTTCACTGTTTCAGGAGGGTCTGTGGGAGTGAAAGTGTGGGAGTTCAGAGAGACTCTGGAGATGTGGAGGAAAGTCTTTTACCTGGCAACAGGCTCGAAGAGGAATTTGTTGCACAGTGTCACTGCAGTAAAACGTTAACTAATACCTACAACAATAAGGGGATGCTGTGTTTTACATCTCGTCTCCCATTCCTCTCCTCCTCTCTGTGAATGCAACACTTCAACCAAAAGGCTGGACCCCAACAGTTTTTTCCCAGTTGTGTTTACCTTTGAGCTCCAGTCTGGTCCTCACAATGGGTCATTACAATATAGTGTGTAACTGATTGGACACGGGTTCCCCACTCTTAAACACACACATGCATTGTTGTTCAAACACCTGATGCTGATTCTGCAAGAAAAGAGGTGGGCTTCTGCTGGTCAGGGCGGTCTCAGGCCCCCTCCATGCTCCCTTGTGCCCTCTGGGGGCTCCAGTTTCACAAAGGGGGGTTTCCCAGCAAAGTGGCTCCAGTTATAGTTTGCTGCCAGTGCATACCCAGCGCTGCTTCTGTCTGCTCCAGTATTTCCTCTGTCAAATCACCAACTTCAGCCCTGGAAAAATTAAATGTTCCGAACATCACGTTTTGGCTGGACCAGAACTGTTTTCCTTGGGGATGGGGGTAAACAAGCAAATCAACTAAAAAGTTGTGACTTCCAAAAAAGCAACGCAGCGGTGAGTGTGTTTCATTAGAGACGGAACAATAAGAAAACTGAGCTCCACATAAACGTAGAAGCTCATTATTCTCCAGTGGAATGTGGATTGGAAAGCCACATTCACAATGAAAGTTTTGAACCTAATTTGTTCATTTACACAATATTCAAACCATAAAACCCCCACTTAAAAACAAAATCTGAATTATAATTTAGCAACATAAGACTTGGCTCCACAGTGGATTACTGGCTGTGGAAAAACATGTTCTTAGCTCTTTTATTTAATATTTACAATGTTTATTTGTAAAGCCTGCAGCGCGGTGGCTCAGTTGATAGAGCTGCCGCCTCTTGGCGAGAATGCTGTCAGATTGAATCCCGACTTGGGACCTTTCTGGGCGGAGTTTGCATGTTCTCTCCATGCAAGTGTGTGTTCCCTCTGGATACTCCAGCTTCCTTCCACATACACAAATGCAGGTGAGGCTAAACGCTCCCACAGACTCGGGCGCACCGTGAGCCGTGCACACACTGTTCGCACTGTCCGCATGCGGTCGAGTCTTCATACTTGAGCGTACACCTGATGGGCTGCAGCCCAGCTCCGCAGGCAAGGGGCGTTCACCTTCAGGACAAATTGAGGTCATTGATTGGTCATTTGCTGACACGCCTACTGGATTGATTGACAGGTCACCAAAAAATAGAAATAAAAATCACACACACACACAAAAAACACACAATAAATGAACAAATAAATAAATAAAATGAGAGCTGGCAGCCCAGGAGCAGTGGTGTCCTGTGTTTATATGTTGTTAATAAAAATAAAAAATCTAATTTTTTTTTTTTTAAACAGGGAGACCGGCCCACCAGGAAATCTCCAGACCCTCCCGCAGCCACGCTGGACCTGCTTTTAATTAGCGCATGACAAATTCCTTAATTTCTCACAATTTCAGTCATGGCGTCATCAAACGAGGAGGAAGAGATCGCTTGCCTCTTGGAAAAACAAAACAAAACAAAAGGCCTTTAAACCAGACCAGGGATGAAGAAGGAATTTAATGCGTTGGTGTCACATACAAAACAGTCCGTCGCCGGGCCGTTTATTGTACAACACCGAGTACGAGTACGCGGTTGTAAAAATTGACCTTTGCCTGGATATGCCTTGCGGGCGTCCGCTTCAAGTCTAATCCGGTATGCGTGGACTGAAATACGCCCAAGTCTGTGGGAGCCTTAACTGGTAACTCTAACCTGTTCCCAGGTGTGAATGCTTCTCCTGTTCCCCCTCGCACATGACAGCTGGATATGGGCACCAGTGACCTCTGCCACCTGGAAAGGAAGAAGTGGGGTAAAGCTAATGGATGGATTTGTAGAACCAGTTAAAAACTAATTTCAACAACAGCCTTGATCTATCTGGAGCTGCTTTAGTGGAAAACCCCCTGAAATCCCACTTAAAACCGAAGAATTCCATGAATCTCTCTGAGCTTTGAACCCTTAAAACCCAACGGCTCCCCACCTGCCTTCAGGTTCCCTTTGATTCTCGCACCTCATCCTCAGGACAGAGATGGGACGTCTCCACGACTCTACCTTCAGGTTTTATTTTAGGATGGATGACATCCGAAGCTGCTTAGAAAGGAGAGGAAGAAGACATTGCCTCATTTCCATACGTATACGACTGATAATATGAGCGCCCGAGGGGCCACATGTGCATCATTCCAAACTGATACCACTGTTGGAAACGTATCGTTCTTTGTAGTGCAGAAACTAAAGGCTGATGCAGGATGTAAACTGAGAACTGAAAGGAAATGGAATGAAATGGGTAAAGAGGGGGCTGATTGAGGTAATGTGTTTCTTGTTGGGGGCTGGGGGGTACCAGGGAGAGTTGCATGCACAGGTGTAAAGCAGCTACTGCGGCTGCTGTGGACGGGCAAACAGGGGGGCCATTGTTCCCTCAGACACACACACATAGCGGGCAACAAGTGTGGCCCTGACCAGCGCATGTGGGACTACAACATCGTCTCATCTGTTAGTCTGATTAGCTTCATAGTCCGGCTCCTCCATCTCCCCACCACCATTACCTGATCCTTTTCATCCCTCGGTCCAGGACCCGGCATGAGAAAGTATCCTTGTCCGAGATTTACTGGCTCCTGATAAGGGCGATGCTGTGGGTGGAATTAAGAAGCGGGGTCAAAGTGCACCAGGCTGTTTGAACAGATGAATTGCAAATGGCCAACCAGCGAGCCATGTTCAGCGTGGACTGTTCACAGTTTAACAAAAAGATAACGATCGCTTTGACGTTTCACTTGAGAAACTCTCCCTCTGTGCGAACTGAAACCACGCGGCACTAATCACTCTGGTTGCTGTAGATGCTAAGCCGGGTTTTCTCAAATCAACATACAAGGCAAACATCTGTAAATTGTATAAACGTGCACGCTGCTTTCATGCGTGCGGTAATGAGCAAACCTTGGGGTTAACGTGGTCCCGCGTGTGTTTTGAGGTGAGGGGGCTCCGGGGCATGTATGGAGCCATGTGTTGACTTGTAATGTAAACCGCCCATGTGCAGTTGGCTTCAGTGTGGTCATTTGTATGAAGGGGCCAGCGCTGAGGGGGAACGCTCAGAGGCAGCTGATGGTGACTAATCTCCTGCTTTATTATTCTCTTCAGAGTTGTATATGGGTTGTCAGTAACTTTAATACGAAACACGTTGAATGTCGTCTGCGCTACAACAAACTCAGTTACTTCCATTTGTAGATTACCAAATTTTTGAAATGGGCTTTTCAGTGGCAGTTACATTTACACAAAGTAGGTGGTCTGATACGAGCCTCCGTTGAAAAACGAGTTAAAATTAAAACGGCAGAGGCTGAAGTACACTGACGCTTCTTCCAATTGTGGGTTTAGGTAAAAAAATAAATAAATTAAAAAACGTTCAGAAACAGCTACTACACTGATCAAACACATTTTAACCACTGACGGGAGGTGAGAAACTGCTTGAAGTAAAAAAATGTTTGGAAGATACTGAATATTACAGTTTGCGTTGTATTTGCTGGTGTAGGTACAGACTGGTCAGGGTACCCATGCTGACCTGTGGTCCCTATATAAACAGCTCACATTAGGCCCATCAGAACTGGACCAAGAAGCAATGGAAGAAGGTGGTCTAGCCTGTTCTATTTTTAGGCCCAGGTGCATCTGTTAACTAGAACCTATGATGCATCATGATTAGTATGTATTGGAAAGTACAGGTAGTCCCCGACTTACGAATGAGTTCCGTACCTACAGACCGTTCGTAACCCGATTTTGCCGTAGGTCGGAGCTCATTGCATGTGGCGCCGCACCCGTTCGTAAGTCCGGATTTTTTGCCGTAAGTCGAGGAAATACATGAAAATGTATGCTAACGCTGCGCCGCACACCTGTTTGTAAGTCCGAAGTACCGTAAGTCAGGGGGGGGACGTTAGTTGGGGACTACCTGTATTCTTCTGAGAAGCCTTTGGTCCTGTTAATTCATCTGTTAGATTACTCTCCCCCACCAACCTAAACACCATTACTCACTAAATACAGCCCTTCATGAAATGTCAGTTTGAGACATTGACTGAGCCTCATGGTTCTAGAAATCTCAGTAGATTCAAACTTTTTTGGGATCTTCCGAACAACAAAAGTAAAATACGGCAGATGGACGACTTACCACTTAGTCTATACAGTAGGATGTTTAAAAATGTGCTGATGGGCTCATGATGAATGCCCAAAAAGTGTCTTGGCCTTCATGGCAGATCTGATTATTGACTATTAAAAAGGAAATATCCATAGAACTGTGAATGAACGATGAATTGTAACAACAGAATATTCATAATTGTATGTTTTTGTGGCAGCATAAGAGCAAATAGATGTCCAGTTTGCCTGATAAAACAGGACATTTAACACTCAGTTCAGTTTATTTATATAGTGCCAAGTCACAACACAATGTTAAGAGCACTGTATTGTGGGTAACGCTGCTCCTCTTTATTCAGTATTGTGATGGTAAAAGGTGCACTGTGGTATTCAAATGCGTTTCTTTAAAAGTTTTTGCAGACCAAGTTGGTCAAATGGAGAAAAAATGTGCATGACAATTAAAGAGGTTTCATATAAAATCAATCATAATGTGTACCCTGTTAAAAAAAACTGGAAAGATTGAAACTTGATATTAGTGTACATTTTGTGAACTACACATGGAAACAATCTCATTTATTCTATCAATGGAATCAAGGCATTCTGGACAGATGTACAACAACTCATACGACAGAAAACTGGACAAATAATTCAACTTACAGAGAAAGACATTAAATTGTGCTTCGACGATAAGGACATGGATAAAGGCTTGATTTACTTCACCCAACTTCTACTTCTCCTGGGAAAATTTCACATTCACAAGAAAAAGTGGCCAAACTCCAACCAGTTCAGCAAGAAACTTCACATACACAGCACCACTATTAAATGACTTGAAGAAAACCAAACTTAATGCAAATTTATCTATATAACCTGTGAATATATTGTTTTTTTTTAACCTTTTTACCATCTTGTTTTTTTTTTATACTTGAATACTATTAGCTTTGTATCTGTTAATACACCTCTGGCAGACATGTGTTTGTAATGTTGATTAAAAACTTAATAATAAAAAAGTAACATCAACTTAAAAAGCTTCTCTTTTATCAAGGGTAAAATTCCTTCAGTGTAATGTTAATGTTATTAAGTGGCATAGATACTGTAAAACTCTATTTTATATCCTCTCATGGTGGTTATACAGTTATTAGAAGTAATTTTCCCATGTCCTACTCTGCCCTTTTTTTAAATAAAAGTTATAAAAAGTTCCTAGTTAAGGCAAAATCTCCACATTTTAGAAGCTCACCAAATTATTAAAGCAAGTCTAAGAACAAATGTTCTGCAAAACCTTCTCTACCTCCTCTTCCTTCCTGCCCTCACCCCCCACCCACACACTCCTCCCCATTAAAGATGACTGTCCTTGAAAAGTACTGATGTAGCCTGCGGGGGCCAGGCAGAATAGTTACAAGGTACCATTCATTCAAGCCCTTATCACAACATTATCTCAGCATTCCAATACACTGAGCTGGAACGTGCTCGTATTCTGAGACAACGCCTCCCGTTTTGTTTTCTCGATGGAGACTAGAGTCAGACCGGAGTGGCAGATGTTCCCGTTTGCTCACCGAAGTAGAATGACCTGCTCCTTAAAAGGCACCTCCTTCCTCTCCTCCTATCAAGTGACTTCAAACCTAAAAGCCACTTTTAGGTTTAGGGAAGCGCATGTAGAGCAAAGGGAGACAGTGCTCAGATCATGGATTCCTGAGGGGTGGGATGTGAAAAAAGACTTGCTTTAACTTTGAGAAAAGAGGCCTCGAGGCGTCTGAGAGCCTCCTCTGAAAACCACCTGTTGACTCAGTTCCAGATGACCTGCTGGGATCACCGATATCAGATGAGATGGATGGTGGGAGGCAACAGGGAGGTACATTACACAGTGTGAGGATAAACTGGTATCAGTCTTTAAATCTAACCAATCATGGAGTAAAGATCAGGTCAAAATTTAAAATGATATAAAACTGCATCAAATTGTCAATTGATTTTTGCAATTTAGAGACCCATTTAAACATTTTCCCTTTTTGTGCACAAGTTTGACATATTTTTGTCCCATTCAAAGCACGACTGCGACTCCAGAGTTACTGGTGCTCAGATCTTTTGTGGAAGTCTGAACAGAACGAGGAAAACTTTAAATGTATGGGGTGTTTAAAAGAAACCAGAGGAGGCAGAAGTGCCAGAAGGTCCACAACAACTTTTTCTAACACAGAGGCTGATGACGTTTCTTCTTTATCACCATTTAAACAGGTGACATCTTTGATTTGAGCTTATTTTATGAAACCTGTTTGAAAAAAAAAAGTAAATGATGTAATGGTTATGTCATCATTGTTTAATTATAATTCACCATTTGAGCACATTTAACAATAAATACTACAATTTATTTGTCTAAATGTTATGTTGGGACTCAGCTGCAGTTTATTTTGAATTGAGAGCTTTTGAAAAGTGTTACTCTTTAATGATTTTTATGTTAAAAGAAAAGGAAAAAGTTGGATATTGTAATTTATAAAAGAGATGTAATTAATTTTCAGATGTTTTCCATCCATCCATCCAGTATCTTTACCCACTTCTTCCTTTTGGGTTCATGGGGATCACTGGTGCCCATGTCCAGCAGTCACTGTGCAAGATGCGGGGGACACCCTGGACACGTCTCCAGTCCATCACAGAGACAAACGAGACAAACAACCATTCACTCTCTCATTCACAGACAATTTAGAGTTACCAATCAAACATGCATGTTGTTGGTCTCTGGGAGGAAACTGGAGTGCCCAGAAAAACCCACGCATGCACAGAGAACATGCAAACTCCGCCCAGAAAGAGGCTGGGATTTGAACCAGGGTGACCTGCTCGCTTCACCACTGTGCAGTCCTCAGACGATTGTTATTAGTACAAAAACATAATTTTGATTCTTTTGTTTGTGAAATTTAGTTCATGAGCTTCTTGGTCATCCAGATCATGATAAATCAAATCCAAAACAGACGTTCAGTTGTTGTTTTGTTATTATTGTTTTGTTACTATTGTTTTTTTTTGTTTTTTTTTTTGTTTTTGTTTTTTTACCTTTTTTAGATTTTTTTTTTTTTTTTTCCAGAAACGAGAAAGTTTGAGCAGCTGGGTGCTATTACATTTTTTATATTTCATTATAAACACACTGAAGCTTCTAATTCATCCAAATATTAAACAAAAAAAAAGTTTTTTGATAAATTCAAGAAATTTTACAAAGTTAGTCTCTCTAGAAAACTACAAATGATGCATCTTTGTTGAAAGTGTGTTAAAGAAAAAAAAAAAAGCACAAAAATAAATGAAATACAGGTAGTCCTCGACGTACGACGTAGATCCGTTCCTACGCGGCGTCGTAAACCGATTTTCGACGTAAGACGGAACGTACGTACGTAATTACCGTACCATATGCGTGTACGGTACCCGTTTTACCAAGCACTTAGCCTATCCTAACACAGTACCCAACATAATTATCAAAAAAACACATAAAATACTATCGTACCTACTGTACTGGGATGCTAGCGACGCCGTCCTCCTTCGTAAAGTAGGTAGTTACTTGTACAGTACATACTGTATTCTTACGCTGCTGCGCCGCTGCGCTGCTGCGATACAATGTTTAACGACATAAAACCGACGTAACGCGTAACTCCTAATAAGGGAGATGCGTCGTAACCGCGAAACGTCGTAACTCGAGACCGTCGTAACCCGAGGACTACCTGTACTGTATATAATAGCAACATTCAAAGAACATTTCTCAGATGCCCAGAAGCGCCGTCCTATTTTAGTACGAGGTAAACCAATAGCAGGGACAATAGCTAAGAGCGTTGCATACTTAGACAAACTAATAACCCACACATACAAACAATAAAACAACATCATACAGCTGTAAAAACTTGTATACCACAATATGTTTTTGAGATTAGATGCTGAAGTCTTGTAAGATGCTAACACCGTAGAGATCAAACAAAGTTTGCATCTGGACACTGTCTCCTTGACATGAAAAATTCCTCCAGGTGCGGCCACGGGCACTCGTCCTCAGTCTATACCTTGTCATTTTCTCTGTTGATAGTGTTGTCCTCTGTCTCCATTTTGGCTTTTTCTCCAACTCTTCGGTCCATAAATGAGTCTACAGCGTCGTCCTTTGCTTATAGGTAAATGGCACATTCTCAATCTGAGAGCTTTATTGGCTGTAAAGATGCAGCTGAACGGTTTAAGTATTAATTCAAATTGCAGTCGCACTCAGTAGTTCTTCTTCTTCTGATTTTAAAAGTAGCGAAGTAGATTACGTGGTCTAAATTGTATTCAAGTATGAGGAAATTACACACTTGAAAGAAATACTCGTAAAAGCACAAGTACCCAAAAAAATCTACTTAATTACAGTAATGTGAGTATTTGTAATTCGTTACTTCCAAACCCTAGAAACCACAAGTAAACCAGCAGTCTGAGAGCAAAGTACTCTGGAGAACATGAAACAGTAAGATCAGGGGTGGGCACAGTTCTGCTAATCTGCTAACGGCTAATAGCAGAACTTCTGTTTGTTTGTTTAGCGCATTAGTGTTTTCACTAATTTTGTAAACTTCTAGCATAATTAGCTTCTGCTAAATTAGTTTTCGACAACTTTTAGTGCAGTAACAAAATCCACAAAATTGTTCCTGTCTGTTGTGGATGTGTCTCGAAGAGTCCTTTAGGCATGTTATTGGCTCACATGTACACGCGACATGATTAGTTATCCTTAGCCTGGTTCTGCTGGAGGTTTCTTCCTGTTAGAAGATACTTTTTCCTTTCCACTGTTGCCTATGCGCTTGCTCAGGATGAGACACTATGACGATTCAGTGCAATCTGCTGACTTCCTCAGAAAGATAACTTTTAGTAATGGGCTTTTATAAAGTTTATGAATGTCTTTGTACAGTGCCCTGAGATGACTTCTGTTGTGACTTTGCACTATATAAATAAATTGAATTAAACAAGACCAAAATGATGACATTTGTCTGAGCTTACAGAGCTGCAGACTTTGCTAACAGTTAAGACCTCTGAGCCATGGTGTGTACAAGATCCCATTACAAACAGCTGCACCTGCCATGTGCAGCCAAACATAGGTCCAGGTAAAAAAAAAATAAATAAATAAAAAAACAGCTTGCAGTGTAGCCATTAGATCTGATTAGTGGATATCAGAGGCAACTGGCTCAGATATGAAATAAACTGGGTCACATTAGAGGGTAGATCTGAAATGACGTAGCTGACACTTGACAGGACAGCATTCACACTTTAACCTGACACGGCAATCTCTGAATTCCTGTTTCTTCATGTCTCAGAGTTTGTATTACAACTGGACATGCTCTTTATTAAAGCACTTTTCTGCTCTTCAGTGTGAAGCTCTTCTTGTTGCCTTCCCTTTGGATGAACCAGTTTCTGCAGGTCGGTGAACTGGAAACCACAAGTATCACTTGCTGTTTGTCTATGTGTGTCATCTCTGCGATCCACTGGTGACCTGTTTTAAGTTGTTCTCACCCCTCAGTCTGGGAAAGGAACCAGCTGCAGGTAACCTGGCACAACATGACTACATATGTCCTACCTGACTAAATCATAGAGTTCTTTTGGTTTCTATCAAAGCTTCATTTTACATGTAAAGCACACTGTTGAGATTCACGATTCTTCTGTTTTCTGACACGGAACTTCATATTTTGTGGCATTTCAAAAATTCATCAAACGGTCAGCTCATTCAGGACACTACTGCTATGACCTTTGGTATTTATGCAGTTTTAACTTTTAGAAAAAATTACCTTTTTCATATTTTTTTTCTCATGCTCTCTTTACATCCTTCAAACTGTTTGTACTGTTTACAGTGTCTTTCTGCTCATTTCAGCTGGTTCAGTTTTTCTTTCAGCTTTTTGAGGCTATTTTTCAGCTACTTTTCTATTAATTTCAACTTATTTATGCTCCCCTAATTTTTATCTTTTTTTTTACTTGACTTAATTTGAGCCTTTTTTTAATGTTGTTATTTATTTATATTTTTTCCAGCTGATTTTTATGCTCCTATCTTCTTAATGCCATTTTAATTCTTTGTTTTTCAGACATGTCTCAGCTGTTTTGTCTTTTTTTTTTATTTATTTTATGTCTTGTCTTTTTACTTTTCAGTTTTGATCTATTTCAACTTTCAGTAAAAAATCTTTCCACAACAAGCATTCACTTTGTATTTTCACAGGAAATGCAAAATCTCAAGTCGGATATAACGGATAATGGTCTTTTTAAGAAGTTTATGTTTACATCTACAACTTATTTACCCAATTCACATCTGGTCCTGCGGGTGATTTCCCACACCTACCACAACGAATTGGCTTTCAAGCAACAGTTATTAGTGGCGGTGGTTAAAATATTTCAGTACTGCAAGTGATCTCACACACAATAGTTTACAAGATTAGACTAAAACGGCAAGATCTGACATTTTAAAAATGATAATCTTGATTCCAAATTGGGAATGAAAGACATCGTGTCACATGTACAGTATTTCTCTAAGGAATGCTAAGCCTTTAATTGTCTAACATTGCCCTTAAAAAAATCAATTGTTACAGATTCTTTTTTATTACCAAGCTTGAACATGACTTTGATATGTATTTATTTAAAATTTTATTTTATTTTTTAAGAAAGCTCATCAATGATAGATGCAGAGTGTGATACATAGGAGTTCATAAAAAAAATACATAATTGTTGTTATGACAACCAAAGGATAGACTCTCACAGCGCTTTTGGAGCTGATTTTACACACTAATGTTATTCTATATTTAAATGCCTGAAGTCAGTTTTATCACATGAATGTGAGCTTTCCAACAAGTGTATCAACTTATGCAGAACACCTGCGTAAACAGTGAAGTTGTGTTGCAAACAGCTGACGAGCTGCCAATGATCCACCGTGGTAGGAGTTAATTTTATTTTATTTCTTATCTGAAAAGTCGATTCTGTAAAATCACAATTTTAATTTACAGTCAGATTTGGTCATTTTGGGGCCCAAAGCAAAGCACAGACATCGGAGTCATCCATTTCTCAGGCTTGTCATATTTTTTCAATGTAAGACCTACTTATAGTTGTGACCTTTTATTGTTTATTGATTCAAGATGGCTGCCACCAGTTCATTAGCAAGCACTCACACTAATAATGTTGGGGTGGCACACCATAGCTCAAAGCCTTAACAAACATAATTTAATTTTAGACAATTACCACATATTTGCCAGCACAAAATAAAAAAAAAAAATGTTTTATTTCAACATAAGTTTTACGAGGCCTCTAGTATCTTGAGGCTCAAAGCAAATGCCTACCTTTGCTTAAGTTGCTTAACTTTTTCTTTTTCTTTTGGCTGCTCCCTTCCTCAGGGGTTGCTCCATCAAACAAACTCGCACAAAGGCGTAGCAATTATTTTTTTTTTCACTGGATGCCCTTTCTAACGCAACCACAGCCCTATGTGTGGAGCAGAGAGCTGCCACCTAGGGTTTCTGGAGGAGCAACGGGGAAGTTAAGGGACCTGCATGCAGTTGGCCTCCCCACCTTCTTCAAACCTAACAAAATTGATGTACAAAATGTTTGCACTGCGTTTGTGTTGGCTTGTGCAGCAAAAATTTTCATTTGTGTCGCTATCATTTTAAAGATATTAATAAAAAAAGTTTCCACGGATCATCAGAGGACAAGCAGCCCTCCATATTTACAAAATCAAAATTATTGGTGTCAGTAAACTCTATTACGTTTGTGCTGCTTTTGCTTTGAACATGTTACTGAAAGTTTAAAGGCAAATAGGTCATCCAGTCCCCTCTACCCACCTCCTAACCCTAACCCAACATGAACAGATTTTTGTTGACCTTTGATGACAGCTGGAAACTTTTTTATTATCTTTGAAATTATTATTTTTTTTCACTGCACAAATGTTTAACCCCATTTCTGTGAGATTTGAGTAATGTGGGGGTGCTGGTTGACCTTTTGACCTTTAAACTTTCATTAATATCTCCAAAGCAAAATAAGCACAAGCAGAAATTCAACCTTTATTTAGGCAGGTTAATCCCATTGAGCCTTGAGGACTTATTTACAAGAGAGACCTGGAAATATTTGCTGCACAAACCAGCACAAACGTAGCCGAGTTGATTGACACCAATTTTGTCTGATTTGAAGAAAGTGGGGGTGGGGGGTGCTGGTTGAACTTTCATGACCTCTGGAAACATTTTTTTAATATCTTTTAAAAGGATAGCTGCACAAACGAAAAATGTTGCTGCACCAACGTTCGACACCAATTTTATTAGATTTGAAGAGGGTGGTGGTGGTGGCTGGGGGGTAGGAGCTTCACTCAGGTGGTTAAGGGCCTTGCTCAAGGGCCCAGAGTAGGGCAAATGAGGTGGAGACAGGTGTGGGTGTTTCACCTTTTCCACCCACATTGTTTTATGTTGTCGGCCCGAGGAGTTGAACGAATGACCTTCCGATCAAAGGCCCACCTTCTCTAACCTCTTTGTGCCACCACTCCCCCGCATAGACTAATTTAAGGAAGTGGTTCATTGCAATGTTTGTAACGCCACACTGATCAAGATGATGCTGTGGTTCAGAAACACAAACTACGCTACCTTTACTTCACGTATACCTGTACACGATTTTGATGCATGCAGTCCTCACAACAGTTTGAGGCCATAGTTTGCTCGAATGTGATGACATTTCTGGAAAAAAAAAACAACCGCACTGTAACATAAGCCGAGTTTGTGTAAATGGCAACTGTTTTATTGAAACTAATGTTTCATTTTTTTTTACGTGACTGCTGATTTTTCTTTTTTCATGGGGAAGCTATGCATCAAACAAACAAGCCTATCATTACAGGCCTCTTCTTCCTGTCTCTGGTTTGCTTTTCTTCTCCCTGCTCCCTCCTCTCTTCTCCTTCCCTACCACCATACAGATGGTCCCAAGCTGCCTTCAATAATCCAACACACAACCATGCCAGTACACCCCAGGCTACACCCCTGATGCTACACTCCTCACACACTTACAGACAATGCCAGTTCCCTAGGCAGGACCCCTGTCTTTCTGGCCCAGATTCGACGAGTGTGGTTCAGCACAGAGCCGTAACACTGGGCCTCGGGGCTCTACATGAGCCTGCAGGGTCCCACGTTGGCCTCAAGTAGCTGGGGCTACAATGGAAAACAGCTCAGAGGCTTGTACTTGTTATCTTTTGATGATGAATGCTATTATTATTACACAAGCTGGAACAGCCACATGTTGTTATTAGTTTAAGCTTTCTCGTGTGAAGGCGCAGAGGAGATGACAAAGACAATAAAGACAAAGGAGAAATGAATCAGCAGTGATGGAGAGCAAAAAAAAAAAAAAAGACGTCCTCATGGAGAAAAAAGGTGATGGAGAACGGACGACGGCGATTTTGAAGGAAGGTGCAGGATGACCGAAAAGGTAGTTGGAGGTAAATAAAGAAACAGGAGGGATGGAGAAGGAGGATGAGTACGCAGGAGGGATGGACAGCATGTGACGGATGGGGGATGGATGGAAGAAGGGATGGAAGGAGGAATGTGACAGATGGGTCGTGCCTGGCCAGAGCTGGGAGGGAGCGGAGAGGTTGGCATCACAGGGTGAGAGAACACACACACAAAAACTACGCACACACATACACATGTACGCTTCTTAACTCCGCTCATGCACATTCTCTGCTGTCAGGAGTGTTTTCAGAGTCCTTTTCTTGTGTCAAGAAAACATCAGCCTTATGATAAATAGACAAATAAACGGTGCGGTGGACATGTCTCAACATATTGTTTGCATACATTATCTCCCCCTGCAGTCGTTTTGTCTGTTGGCAGTCTGAACGCACTGTCCAGTTAGTCATTTGGACTTCCACCTCAGAACTCCTCAAAGTTGTCCCTGACGGTTATTGAAAGTCACAAAAATCAACAGGCTTCTTATAATCAAGTCTCCGAAGCACCAGGATCTTTCTAATATACATTTAAGCTCATTCTTGTACATTTAAATTAAAAACCTGGCATTACTTGAAAGAATGCTTATCACCTGCTGCCTTTCATATTAGTTTTAAAATGAAACTAATATTAGTTTTAATAACTTTACCTAATGGAAGCATATATAAAGTAAAGAGTAATGGTCCAAGCACTGAACCCTGAGGAACTCCACTGTCTTTTCTTTATGCTGAGAAAAGACAGTGCTATAGCCATTTTGTTAGGCCTTAAAAAAAGACCTTGTGCATGAGCTTGTGTGATGTTGTGAGCTCTCAAGTGTTGTGCTAGAGCTCAGAGTAGATTAATTGTACGACTATCAGCTACTACTGCGCCAAATTTGAGCTCAATGTATTTAAAATTGTCAGAGTTAAATGCATTTTTGTGTTGGTTAGTGGAAACCATCTTGAATTCTTATGACACGTATATGTACTTTCTGAGAGTTTCACTGCAGTCCAATAGTTCAAGAGATATTTTACTAACAATCAGTGTTGACTGATGGTTTATGTCAGAATTCTATTTTTGAAATGTGTAGCATTTGGAGTATGTGTTGGGCATGTCTCTGCTACTACCACACACAGTAATATTACTTAACTGACAATGTCCAATATTATTGGCGCTTCTAAAAACTAATACAATGGCGGTGTTTCAAATATTGGACAAACTTGATATGAAAATAATTTCCATTAAATGTGTTGGGCAAACTGGCAGAACATGTTTCAGTGACTTTGTGAAGTCAGGAGAAAATTCATTGTCATCATTTGTCACGCAGCGTACAATCTGTGCTGTGATGTCCCCACTCTGAGTCTGACCAATAGATCAGATCCATCAATTTATTGCAGAAAGATAACTCATTTTGTCAGGGACATGCTTGTCTGTTAGCAAAAAAAAAAAAAAATCCCTGAAACCACTTGATGGATTAAAAAAAAACAAATCTAAAAATAAAATAAAATAAATAACACCTCAACAGTTATGGAGCCAACCCCATTAAAGATGGTCACTTTAGCTGATTAACTTAGTTAACACAAGAATAGCTATGAGACAAACAGATTTGCAATATACAGTAATCCCTCGTTTATCGCGGGGGATCCGAACCCTGAAGACCTACGATAAAAAAAAAAAAAAAATAAAAATAGAAAAAAACGCAAAAAAACGCAAAGTAGGAATAATAGTACAAGTAGCAGTTTATTTTAGTATA
>JARVLU010000103.1:28178705-28193319 GCA_031762415.1 Simpsonichthys santanae | reverse complement strand
AAAAGTGCATGACTGATTGAGATGAACAGTGCCAAACTGTTGACACTTATGGTAAATGTATTTTAATGCAAAGGCGTAAAAATGTTTGTTTGCAAAGCAAGTGCATTTCAGACTGCAATATAGAAATGTGCTCACCTGTAAAGAATCTGAATCAAACACAAAAAGACAGAGTTATGGACCATTTAATGATCTTCAGAAGTTAAACAACCATTTATATTACAGTTTAAAATGTCCTCATGGAGGAACAGCAAAATACACTCAAAATGAAGATCGATCAAAAGACGTTTTTCTTTTTAATCATTGTTTTAAGTCTGTTTTTTTATCCCCTCATTTGTATATCAAAAATTATAAGTGCCTTCAACATCACCGTGTCTTCAGAAAAATATTTACACCACAAGACTGACAAGCTTGTTTTTTACTTTCAGCATCGGTTTCACACACCTCATCTTCCATCTTTGACAGACGGCTTTGTTTTGTTGCACAAAACAAAAAAAATAAAGACGCTGAAGACATAAAGGGGAGAAGAACACGCCAGAGAACACAGGTGAAGAACATTTTTACAGCTTGGCTCAAGGAGACGGTTAAAGGAAGAGATGGAGACAGATGAAGAACATCCATTAGCGGCATGGAGTCAAGTTTAAGTCACATTCTTTGCCTTTACGATCCTATTTACCCTTTGGGGTTTGAAAATAAAACGTGCTGTTAAACATCTGTGACTGAAATATGCATCTTCAATTAAAAAAAAATAAAAAAGTCCAACAACAGGGGGCAGTACAGGATCACATAGGGGAGTGACAAGAGACAAAAGATCCTTAAAACAAAAAGCACTTTAGTAACAGAATTACTTTGATGCACAAAAAAAAAATAGAGTGCGCTGTATGAATGGCAAAATACAAAATCAAATATCAAAATAGGTTCTGATCACATAAACATTTGCCAAAAAAAAAAAAAAAAAAAAAAATGCATATTTTGGCACAGTTTGTCGTTGCTTTGCAAATTTTCGTCCCATTTTTAAACATTCATTCCCTGTCAAAAAAAAAAAAAAAATAACAAAAACAATGAGTAAAATAAATAAAAAAGCAAGAAAATACAACATAAAAAACAATATCTTGTAAAATAATTTGCTTGGTCTCTCCGTTTTGCTTCAGTCTTCTTAAATATTTACAGTATTTACAATTTCACACATGTCCACAATACCTTTAGGCTTTAAGAAGATGCAAACAAAATTAAAATTAAAAAATTAAAATAGTCTTTTTTGTTTTTCGGTCCCCTATCGAGGCATTGAGCGACCGCATCACGAGATCCTGGGGCAGCAAATCGTTTGCGTTGGAGCCTGCGACGACGTGGAAACTCGTGGATGGTGAAGCAGGAAAAGCATTTATGATTGCTCAAGCTGATTCTTCATCATTTTATAGGCAATAACTTTTTAACACAAGCATGACTGATCACCAGGATAAATCCATGACATGTTTCAGTGTATGTTCAAATCTGTACAGAGTTCACAATTTTTTTTGACATAGTGCAATGACTTTTCACATCGTCTCAAAAAAGGAAGAGAATCACAATCACTTTTATGAAGGTAAAAAATGTCCTATTAAGAAAGTCTCCGTCCACAGCTTTATGAATGTTATGAGTTATAAAAAGCTATGCACATCTTCAAAAATGGCAAAAAATAAATAAATCAGGCAATCTGCAATGATCATCTAAAAATCCCCATCCAAGCCTTTACATCTTGTTCAAAAAAGGTACAGTTTTTCTTTTTATTTTAATTCATCATCACTGGATAATTTAAGGACTTGGTGAAGTGAAAGAGAAAAGGGTGAGTCCAACATAAATGAGAAGTTTAAAAAAAAAAAATCAAACTCTTAAAAATGAGGCAATTCTTCCAGTTTCCGAACTGGTAAGAGTCCAAAAAGGGCTGGTGTTGGCTTTGTTTAGGACAAAAATAGAGGTAATCAAACAGGGCCGATAACAATCATGAGGTGAGGGGAAATGCTGGAAATGCTGTTGAGAAGATCCGAGGCCAGGCGAGAAAGATGGCTCTCCGAGAATTCACACGGTGGGAATATTTGCACCACGTACGCTGGCTATATATAAAAGTAAAAAAAAAAAAAAAAACATTTCAATGAAACAGCATTTGAGGTTAATAGAATTTTAACTTAACTGCTCAAAAGACCATAAACCTGATTAGAGCCAGGGTTGGGCACGTTGATGATGCCAGCTGCCTGCTTGGCTTGCAGGTAGGTGATGAAGCCACTTTTCAAGGCTTGGGTTTGACCAAGGACATCTTCCTGGTCTCGACCACAGGGTAGGGCCAGTAGCAAACAGTACTCATTCTCCATCTGCAATAAATAAGTTATTTTATTTTAGTATGTGTAAAAACAAAACCCTAAAGCAAAACACCATTTAAAGCTTAGCGCTAAATTAGGCATGTTTAATTAAAAAAAAAACTTTTTTCAGCTAAAATAAAAAACAACACTCACAGTCATTCTGCGTGCTACACCGTCCAACTGGGAAGGTTCAAGCCTCATCCTCTGAACAATACGGAGAAGAGAACCTCCCTCTGGGGGCGGCAAGCAGCGCTGGGCAAACAAGGTGTTGCCAGACACAAAGTGCAACTGGACAGCAGCCTGGTCGTTTTTCAGTGCCAGGAGCCCTTGCCACACTATCGGATATTTCTTCCAAAACAAAACAGAAAGCATTTGTTTTTCTAACAGGCTAAAATTACTTTCCATACGTGTCAACACTGCTGATGTCAGTTCTCTTACCGTCAACAGCTGCACCATGTCAATAGACCGATGTCCCGAATGGTCCAGCTTTGTATCATGCCGCGGATGTTGTGAACTCGATGGGGAAGCTGTTGGAGGAGGAGTAAGGTGGAAAGCTGGAGAGGCTTTCTGTAGAGACATTTCTGGCTTGTGGGTGAGACCCATAGGGGACATCAAGGGAGACTGGTATGATGGTGAAATAGTTTCTCCTGATATTCGGGAAATGTGGGAGGGCTCTGAAGAGGTAGCAAGACGAAGATGAGAGCTCTCTGGTGCGGCGTCACTTCCTGCACCATGTGATTGAGATATTTTACCTCTGTTACCCACTTCCTGCTCCGACTGAACCTGATAAAAATAAAAACATGCCACAGTTAAAACGTCAAAGTTACACATGCATTTCATGATAACACATTCTCTACTAACCAAATAACAAAGACATGTAGTTACCTGCAGAGAAGCAACGCCTGGATTCCCCAAGTTGTGTCCTGGAAACTGTGATGAGAAACCCCTCATGTCTCGATACACCGGGAAAGAGCCTGCTCCTCCTGGATTCATTAGCTGAATCCCGTGAGGGTGAGAAGACCTCATAATGGGACTCGATGCAGAGACTCCTTTGATTCTACTTTCACCTGAGCTTGGATGCATGACCTTTCCCTCAAGTGGTTTTAGAGACTCGTTTGCTGAATGCTCAACATTTTTCCCCAGCAAAGAACTTTTTGCAGGTAAAGAAATGTTGCTTGCAGATGTTGCTTGAGACTCTGAGTTGCGTCTTGCTTCCAAAGAGGCCTGCTCCCCTAGTTGCTGGTGCATGAGCATGCGCTGGTGCATGTCTCTGTACTGATCCATACGTATGCTTGGATGAAGCCCTCTAGGATCACTGTGAACCATCCTTACATCTGGCTGGAGATGGGTAACTGAAGGTCTTCCAAGAGAATGATTAAAGTGTTTGGGTTCTTCGTCACTTACACTGTTGCTACTACCACCTGATGTTGATGCTTTTGGACTCGAATGAGACTGTAATACAATATCTCGAATGACATTGTGCTGTGGTGTGTTTGAGCACTTTGCAGGCCCTGGATGTGGAGAAGACAAGGAGTCTCCTCTCCTTCCATAATTTAATCCAGTTATAGGTGAGTTATTCATTCTGGCTTCGTGAGCCATTGACTGAGTGACACTGTGAGGTTGAATTATGACAGAGGACTGTTCTGAGTGTGGGTGATGCATGCTAGAATGGTACGTAGACATCGGAGGAACACCGTGACTAAGAACAGAAGTTCCAATGGGAGAGCTGCTTTGTGGACAGGCTTTGACAAAAGGTAAGGAAGAATGGCCAGCTATTCGTGAGGACTGGGGTTCCTGCTTGAGGTGTAGAGTTGACCGATCATTGGTGATGCCAGGACTAGGACTCATGCGGGTTCCCAATATCGATGGGTGGTGTGGACTCATAACTGGACTTAGGTTAGACTGCTGAACAGGTTTGCTCATGTCCATCTTTTTTGGCAACAGGTCTGTCACTAGTCCTCTCCTGCTGTGTTGTTGAATCACAGCCTGATTATACATCAAAACTTGAGGGGAACTAACAGGTGGCTGGAACATCTTCACCACACTCTGAGAAGATGTATGATAGGGAGCTTCGGACTTATCACATCCAAGACCTTCCTGTGCAAGACTTGAAATTACTGGCTGAGAACTATAGGGCTGACTGGTCAAAAGAACGCCCGTGTGCCCATAACCAGCAGGATTTGGAACAACTTTTGGAGTAGGTGACTGGGATGATGAGTAGAGTGGCTCTTGTTTAATCTGAGATTTGGGCGCAGACTGTTGAAACTCTATGTCACCAGCACTTGCTTGAGGAATCTGACTAATTTTGGCTCTCATTCTGTGCGGTCCTTCAGTTTTCTGACCAGAATAACTCAGAACAACAACACCCTCTGATGTATTAACCCTTAGACCAGGACTGGAACCTGAATAGTAAGGAGTGGGTTCAAGAACTGAACGCCCCCTGGTAACATCTTCTACTAGATCCACGCCATGGCAGCGGCTGTTCTCATTGGAGTTTGATCTAAACTTTTGCTTGGAAACGGGTGGGCCAATGCTTCGGTTGCTTAGGGAAATTCTTGGAGTTTCTTCTGTATCATAAGGCATTGGAATTCTACTTATTACTGAGGTAGTAGGAGAAATAACTGCATGCTGTATTTTATCTCCACAGTTTTGTTGGGATTCTGTTAGTGGAGATGGTTTATGGTGCATGGGTTGGGGTGGTAATGGTGGACGCTGTTCAGGATGCAACCGTCTTGAACCACTAGTATCAGCAGGATTATCATTCTCTGATGTTCGTGACAGATCGGACAGGGCAGATGTGACTATAGTGCTAGGTATAGAATAGCTGTTTGATGCAGACACATATTTGGGCTCCATTAAAATTTTTCTCAAGGTACTGGAACTGGGGTCAATATCAGAAGCCTTGGTGTCAGGAGGCATTGGGGGATTTGCTGAAGAAGTTCCGAGAGAAGATGATGGAGTTAGAGTGGGAGTTACCACTGTGATATGACATGAAGGATTAACAAAGATCCTGCTTTCTTCAGTTCGCTGTGGCCAGTCAGATGACGGTGCCATTTTGGCAGGTCGGAGGAGGGGTGCACTGATTTGGGAAACTGGTGATGGGTGAGCAGGGATGATGGTAGGAGTTCTTGGCTCTGCTGCTTGTGGATGCTTTTTAGACACAGAGTTGTTTGAATTAGAATGAAAAGCAGATTCTTTGGGTACAGGCTGTTCAACCTCAGGCTGTTCTGCCTCTTTTGGGTTGTCTACAGTTATAGCACTTGTAACATCGCGTCTACAAGTTGCAACAGCAGTAACAACAGAAGCGACTGCACTTACTCCAGCTATAACAGTAGCTGCTTTTGAATCTGTGGTTTCCGGATCGTCTGGGATTGACTCTGGAAACTTTACTGGAGAGGGCTCGGATTGAGAGGGCTCCTCGTGCGCATTTGCTTTTTTATTAGTGGCACGTTTACAATTTCTTGACTTCTTTGGGGTTTTGGCTGTAACTTTGATGATTTTCTTAGGTGCAACAAGTGGAATAGCATCATCAGCTGCTTTAGATTCTGTCATTGACCTTTTTGGACTCGTTTGAGAGTCATCATCTAAATTTCCTGCAATAATTTTATTGATCACCATATGTGTTTCAGGTTCCATAATATCATTTGAAGAGGAAGAGATAACAGATTCAGGAGTAGGAACAAGGGCAGTGTAAGTAGGAGGAGCTGTGAATCCATCTGCATCTCCACATGTTTCTTCAGCTGTAATAGAATCAATAGCAGCTGCAAGTTCGGTTTCACTTGCAGGATTAGCTCGCTTTTCCTCCTCAACTTCACCTTCTGGTTCTACGACGACACGGGGCAATACAGTAGGTTGACCAGTAGGTGGTTCTTTATAAGGTCGGGGAGGTTGGTCAGCTGTAAGTTTGGCGATATTTTCAACTGCCTGCTCAAGTTCCATCTGTCGTGCTAAAAGAACAGCCGTTGGATGAGCAGGAAGTTCTGATTCTGACAATGAGTCTTCGTTTTCCTTTGAACTAAGCTCTTTATTATCTTTTTGAAAGTCTGCCATCGATGTTTCCTCGTTCTCTTGTGCTGCTGTCTTGGTTTTGGTAATAGTATTAACTTCAAAACTCTCAGACTCGACATCTTCAGAACAGAGTAAACCCTTCACATCATCAACGCTAACTCGAATTTCTAGATTTTTCAAACTGTGGGATTTGTCTTCCGTGACTTGCTTAGTATTCCGTTTCAGCCGTGGTGATTTAACTTTAATACTTTTTGCATTCTGTTGTTGCTTCTCAGAAGAGTTTGCCTTTTTCTTTTCAATATTAGCATCCACAGACATGTTTTCATCTGTATCTTTTTCTTTTCTGGGGACTATTGCGCATGCATTTTCTGCTGTTTCTAATGATTTATCAGATGGTTCAGAACTGGCTTTAGGCTTAAGGTCTGACTCGTCATTATTTCTTAAATCAGATTGATTGGCTAATGCTAATTTGCTTCTAGACAACTTATTCATTCTACTTCCTTTTTTGTTTACTGGAGCAGAGGAAGTTAAAGGTGTTTGCTGGAGTTTTTGTGTACGGGGTGAACGCCATCCCTCAGAGGCTTTCACAACTTCGACAATGCTTGACGATTCTTTCACCTCTGTATCCACTTCAGTGATTTTCTTTTGATCTACATCTTCAACTTGTTTAACCCGTCTTTTAGGGGGGCGCCCTCGCCTGGCACTAGTAGGAATTTGAACATCTTGATGCATTGGGTCTTTATCCGCACCCCGTTTTCGCGTGCAGCGAGATGACTCTGCTGTTTCTTTTCCAGCTTGTTCATCTTCGTGTAGAGTGGCGTAGACTGACCTCACATTCCTGCGACGTGTTCTTCCATGAATTAAACTTGACTCGAGGTTTTGTTCTGAATCTGATGCATGTATTGGAGACTTGGATGTGGTTTTAGACTCAAGCATTAGTTTAGGCGCCTCTTCCTGAAGAGACGATGTCTTTTTGAGTTTTTCCTTGTCAATTCGTTCACTCTTTCGCGTTGCAGGTTTTTTGGTGCTGACACCGCGAGCTGGTTGTGCAGTACGCAGTACAGACAGGGGTTTTGCCCTCCTGCCCTTCGGCTGCCTGCGGGTGGGCAGTGGTTTTACTTCAGCCTCTAGTTCTGGCATACATGGCTCACTATCCATTTCTGTTTGCTGTAGTTCTTCAGAAAGTTCAATTTCCTGATTTTCAACTCTAGGATCTGTCATCACTTCAGACACTTCAGGCTTTTCTTCAACTTTTGAACAATCAGAGTCAGCTAATTTGACCGTCTCTTTTTTAAAGCCACTTAGGGAACCACAAGAAGTGGGAAGCTGATCTTCCACAACAAGATTGCGTTCTTCCGCTATTAAACTACCATCAAATTTGGTTTGGGGTTCAATTACCTCTGCTTTGATTTCTGTTTTAATTTCTGCTTCTGAAACTGTAGGCGTAGGGGTTAAGGTTACTTTAGGGGCAGCTGGTTTGACATCTTCTATAGGAAGAGAATGGGATGCGGAAATTTCAACAACGGGCTCTACTTTTTCATCTTTGACAAACGACACAGACTGATTTGGGGATGGGGTTAAATCTTCCTTCTTTACTGGTAAAGATATTTCTTTGGGGGGAGGAGTAAATGATAAAACTGGTGATGGAGGGCTGGCAGATTTGTCATTACCCTTTAACACGGGTTCTGACTCCTTATCAGACTTCACATTATCACAGTTTATAATTTCTGCTTTTTTAATTTCCACCACCACTGGATCAATCTCTGCCTCAGTCGGGGTGTGGTCCTTGTCCTTTTGTTGTTGAAACTCCAAAAACCGACTATGAAAAAGCACTGTGGGCTCTTGTGGAAAGTCAGTTCCTCCAGATTCAGAATGTGCATCAGTAGCACTTGATTTAGTAAAAGGCCTGCTACTTTCAGTTTCTAAATCTTGGTCTTTTTGCTCAAGACGCTGCAATCGTCTTGAATCCTGTTCAAAGATTGAGCTGTGCAAAAAACGAGAGGCAAACAATTCCTGGCGTTCTTGCTCCTGTGACTTGAGTTCTTCCTTTTTATCGTGCAACTTTTCAACAGAGTCAGTACGGATCTTTTTCTTTTTCAAATACCAAGAAGGAATAGGTCGGGGTGCTAGCTCTGCTTTGTCCTTGCCTGAACAACTGTGGGAGACTGGAAAGCGTGAGGGAAGAAAAGACCAATTATCTTCCCGTGAGGAATACAAAGTCTTAGCTCTTTCGAGGAGTGCTTTGGTATCAGGAGTTATTGTTTTGTCTAAAGCGAATGAGTAAAACTTATTCTTCTCCAAAGAGCTTGAAAGCTTGAAGTTTGCCATCCTCTCATCCCTATCCCTGAGGATAAAAGACAGGGAAGTACTTGACTTGGGAGAGGTGGGTTTGTTTTCTCCATCATCATCTGAATCAGACTGCACCTCTCCAGGTTCCAAATCCTGGCTAAGGTGTTTACGAATTCTTTCACGTCTTGAAATACCACTTGAAAAATTGATTTCCGTTCTAGAAGAGCCAGACTTTATCCGTCTTTCCCAGTGTTGCATTAACTCATCATCAAATCTAAGCAAGGACGCTTTCATCTTAGGAAGTTTATTAGAAGACTGAAAATGTTTGGAAGTTATGCCCAAATTATTTTTTAGCGATTCTGAGGGTGAAAACTTTTCTTCCATTGCTGGAGAGAATTTTCTTTGTTTCTTTAAGACTGATGAAGAAACCCGAACTGTGTCATCATCCTCATTTTCAGAAAACTGACCAGCTCCTATGGTAGATGGTATATTGTAGATGTTTTCAGTCATCTTTGGGGCACTTGCAAAGTCACCTTCTGGTTTTACTTTGTGCATGTCAAAGTCAAAACTCTCCATTTTTTTCCGTTTACTAGAAGAGAAGTCATCACTGACCACATCGTGAATTGATTTTCCAATATCATGCACGATATATTCCTTTTCTAAATCAGAGGCATCATTGCTTGTGGATTTGACTAATTTATCACTATCAGCAAGCTTGGACCGGAGCCATCGACTCTGTTCAGTTTGTTTAGTACAAATATTATTCTGGTCAGTTCCAACAAAATGTTCATCTCCGTCAGGATCTTTGCACTTGGCTCTCACATGTACATTTTCAGACAAAACTTGTTTTTGTTCTTTCAGTTCATCCGCATCAAGCCTGCTGGTACCTGATGTCTTTGTGAGATTTAAGTTGTTTGCACTTTTTGTGCCATCCAACTCCATTTTATAAAAAGGAGAGTCCATCTGTGTTGTGGAATGTTCATGCAGTGCCCCAAGATGACACTGCTCCTCTAGAGGAAGGCCTACAGAATTGTTTTCAGCGTCTCCTTCATCTTTAGGACTATGACCAGAAATTATGCGAACACATTTGTCTTTGTGGTGTCTTTTATGTAATCCTCGTATCAGAAGGTTCTTTTCCGAATCGGTCTCCTTTGTATTGTTCCACAGCATGTAAAGTCCAGATCTGCCGGACTCCTCTTCATTCGCTCTCTTTTGTCGATCTGTTCTCCCAGATTCTTCAAAACGTCTTTTTCTTGCAGCTAAACGGTCAACGTTCACAGAAACGGTATTGTCAAAGTCAATTTCAGATTTTGCATGCTTTTTGGATTTGATTTTTCCGTCTTTTTCAATAATTTCCACTAGACTGTGCATATTTTTGTCTCTGGGCGCCTTCACATGCTTGTCAGCTTTTGATGATTCAGAGCGGAATAGAGGACTTCTCTGGTCAGGAGTAGGTGATGCCAACCTAGGACTGTTACTCCCTGCAATCTGTACTTGCTTTTCTTGAACACCGTGACCAAGCAATTTTCCTTCTTTTTCTTTAACTCGCGTTAACTGCACCACACATGGCAGAAGGTCCAACCTTCCTTTGCTGGAGCTGTCCTTTAGGATTTTACTGGTCTTACTTTGATTAATAGACTCCGGGCTAATATCTCTTCCAAGTTCAGGCTCCGTTTCACATGTCTGGAGTGTAGGTGAGGTGACTTTAAGCTTCTTAAGCCTTTGTTTCTCACTTTTGTCTTTGTCCCCTCGATCCTTTCGCCCAGTTCGTTTATCCTTTTCTACCAGATTTCCTCTTTCAATTTCAAACGTTCTATCTTTCTCAAGTTTTTCAGTTTTATTATATCTTTCAGAGCGGGCCTTTTCCAGTTTTTCAAATCTGGGTGGAGACATTGAACTGCAGCTCCCACTTCTTTCAGAGGACCGGCAACAAATGCGACGATCCGATTCGCTTGGTACTCTCTCGGAAAGTGAGGGAGATGCCGTGGGACTGACGGGACGACGAGTGGAAACGTGAGGACTCTGGCTACGCTCAACAGTCCTCCTTCCGTGATCACGCCCACGATCTGTTTCAAAGCGTTCCCTTTCTCGTTCACGTTCCCGTTGCAAACAGCTGTATTTGCGAATGTCCTGCTCATAAGGATCAGCTTTATATTCCCGATATTCACGAGGTTCATCAAAGTATTGTGAATCATAGTAATCTCCTTGATATGGGTCCCAGTCAGCGTAAAACTCTCGACTCCTTGCAGGGTATTTACGTCTTGGATCTTCATTATATGTTCCAGATGTTCGCACATTCTCATAATATGGTTTTTCTGTTGGAAACTCATGCTGCGTTCGGCGATCCTCTCTGCAAAGAAAAAAAAACAAATCATTTTAGTATTAAGCACTGAACAGAACTGAGGTAAAAACAATTTGTGAAAGAAAAAGTTCACAAACCTTCTTTCAGAAATAACATCGTAAAAGTCTCGTATATCTTGTCCTGATGCCTGCATGGAGCGATAAAAAGCCATCTGACTTTCCTGATTTGCAAAGTCCACCTGAAGAGAAAACAACAACATTTAAATCATGGTTGAAAGTCCAGAATGACTTCAGAGTAAAACTATATTTTACTTGCCTTAATTTTACTGCCCCCTATTTTCCACCCTTTTGTGTCTTTCACTGCGGTTTGTGCATATTCAACGTTGTTATAAAGGATAAGGGCAGTTCCTTTCATTCGGTCAAATACAACCTGTGAGCCACAAGAGAAAAGGAAGGGAGAATCCTTAGATTTTGGAAAGTAACAACGGGCCACTGTTGGGAGAAAAATAAACAAGCTTACCTTGACAACGTGTCCATAGCGGCAAAAGTGGCGAGTAAGAAACTGCTCTGTTGTGCTTGACACTAGTCCATCCAACCAAACACATGTTGTAGGCATACTCTTTCCAAAACCCAGCTGAAAATACATAAATAAAATAAAAACATCAGCAGTTATTATTTTAAGATATAAACCATCATACATTATGCAGTGTATATTTTAGATGAAGAAGAATGGAGTAGTAGTGTAACGTAAGATTCAAAATGAGTTTGAAATAAGTCTCACCTTTAGTCTGTTGTTACCAAGATACTCGCCATCCATCTTCTTTATGGCCTTGCAGACACTGGTAATGTCACAGTATTGCAGAAAAGCGTACTGTGGAGCTCCGTTTACCTTCTTTATGTCAATATCCTTGACGGGAACAAATAATTGAGGAAAAATACATTTGGTGATTATTGATGGTAATCGTAAACAATTTAACCAGCTAGTCAGATTCTAAACCACATACAAATAATAGCTTACCACAATTTCTCCAAAGCGTTGAAAGATGTTAAGCAGATCGTGATAAGTAGTGGTCTTCTCCAAGTTACCGATGAATAGCGTTCGTGTAGCCTTTGGGTGAAACTCGTCGATCCTGTCATCCAAGGGTCGAAACTCATTTTCACTTTCCGTCACTGAAACATGGAAGTGGTATTAGCATGCTGTATCTGATAACAGTCTCTGCTGCACAGTTGAAAATGAGAACTCACCAGGACCGTTCCAGGCTGTGACATCGATTTGCATTCCAAAAAAAAGCTTCCCCTTTGATGCTCCAAGTGCCTTCTCTTGGTCTTCTGGTTGGCGGAAAAAGACAAGCCCGTAGCGCTCCTCTGAAGCTCCATGTATTTGTACCGATGTAACTTTTCCATGTTTCTTAAATTCATGAAACAAACCATCCTTTAGGCTCGTATCTATAGAAAGAACACCAAAGGAAACACAAGTGAAAATGAGTTATTGAATGAATTTCTGGTGATTATTCTAAAAAAAAATTCTAAATGTGCATCCCTGTTTCTGAATAAAAGAGAACTTTTGCAGGATTATAGTACCTGTCGAGCGCACAGGAAGATTTTGGACCTTGATGCCAAAACTTTTACGTGGTTCATCCTTGTCAAAGGAGGATAAACCAAGAGCTGAGGGTGCAGGGACAGCAGCGGACTGCACTGAACGTGCTGGAGAGTCATCGCTTGAGCTACTGCTTGAGTCACTGTAGCAAAAGAGGAATGTAGATTTAAATGACGTTTTTATTTCTGATATAAAAAAGGATGAACAAAACAAGTCTTTTTCTTGGTGCCTTCATTTAATCACTCAAGAAATGAGTGCCCTATCAAAGGGGAAACACTAACACTAAGTGTTATGTTTTACCTCAATAAAATCAACATTTTAGATTAATTTAACTCGTTTTCATAATTATCTAAGATTTATTTGGTTTCTTCAAGGTGCATGCTGCACTCTTAAGAAAGTAATTCATAAGTGCCACAATTTGTTTTTCTAAAAATGGCACCAAATGTAACAAGTACCGTAGATTAAGATCAAGAAGCTCCACACACATTTTATAATAAATGTGTGGAGAAAACAAAAATGATCTGCCTTAAAGCTGTTGCAATGTGACCTGTTAATGCTGTTCATTTTTAAGTTTTTCAGCTGAACAGAAAAAAAAAAAATATTCATGAAACGAATCTGGAAGTGCCTGCAAAAAATAAATAAATAAGAGTTGCATGATCTGCAATTTCATGTCTGCCTCGTGCACTCTCAAACGATTCCCATGTCTTGTCTCAGCTTTCTAGCCCCTCTGCTGTTTATTTCCTTCTCACTTTCTCCTCCTGCGCTCAGACGCTTCCGGAAATGCTGATGGAGCCTGGCCTGTGGGAGTGGGCAGGCAGCCAGCACTGGCCAGAAATTTCCAGTTCCAACTGGATCTCAGAGAGGGTGGGGGGGGGGGGGGAGCAATTACCCATACACAGAGGTAGGCAGTGAGAAAAATACAGCAGCCCTCCTGAAATTCCCCCCACAGCATTTCCTCATCAAACCACATGTGTCGCTACATCTTGTTCAGTCATAGCCAAAGGGGTTGCAGCCAAACACAAAGCAGATAAAGGAGAAATGGAAAATGAGATACATAAAATGTATCTGGGGTTTAAACTGGAGATTCTTCCTTAATAACCATAATTGATCATAATCATTAGTAATTTTAGGTGAAAAATCATATATAAAATCAGGTGTACTGCAAAAGGAATACAGTACTGTATAATGAATACAAATTGGTTTTCTTAGCAAGCCAAATTCCATGACACACTTTTTCGATTTATTACAGGAAATAAAGTCAGAATCAGGAAACTTAATTGCACAAATATTTATTCTTGCTAAATGAATTTTAATCAACCAAATGTTCACCTGTGACTTGACTTGCTAGAGTTAAGATATTACAATTGAAATAGAATATTACGAACATTCAGCGTTTATTGTATAAACTATTTCATAAGAAAGTTGATAGTTTCGATGGCTATTTAAAATGGTGTGGGAGTGACATTATTGAATAGCTGTCTGCATTGGATAAGGAATCTAGAAACACTAATACATCACACTAAAAAAGATAAGATAAGCAAAAACATAAATTAGGAACATTAAGAGGTTTGCAAGGCAAATATGTAAATCTTGAAAAATGTACATCAATAAAGCTACAATCATTTTCTATGCTTTGACTCCTACCAACAACTTTGTAAAGCATGTGTCTGTCATTTGAATTATTTACTGTATTTTCCGCCGTACACATTGCACCGGCGTATAAGTCTCATCAGTCCAAATATGTCTAATAAAGTGGAAAAAAACATAAATATGTTGCTTCGCTGTATAAGTCGCATCTATTATGTGTCACTGCTGACGTGTCGCGTTTGTTACGAGTCACCGCTGACGACCGGAAACGTGGGCCGCTGTTGTTGCAGGTAGCTAAGCTCAAGCCAGTGTTGTCCAGACCTGACCTTGAGAAGATTGTCCATGCCTTCATAACGACCCGTTTGAACTATTGTAATGCACTATATGCTGGGGTCAGCCAGGCCTCCATCTCACATATCCAGCTCGTCCAGAATGCCGCTGCTCGACTCTTAACCAGAACTCGCAGGTCTGAACACATCACACCAGTTCTGTCCTCCCTTCA
>JARVLU010000103.1:28135913-28150588 GCA_031762415.1 Simpsonichthys santanae | reverse complement strand
TTCTGTGTGGTGATTGTTTGATGGTTCTGACATTCTAGGCAAGATCCTCTGCCTGTGTGACCCACAAATTTATTACACTTATCCTGATCAAGCAGAATTTTCTGATTGAATGATTAAAACAGAACAAAGTATGCAGAAATTGCTCGACTGCAAAAATACACTGAAGAAACTGTAAACAAGAAAACAATGTGTGAATGCTGACTAGTGTGAATGGTTGATAAGATGTTTTGCTAACAGACAGACAAACGTTGGGCGTATTGGTTTGCACTACTAGTGTTTAGCGTATATCTTACTTCATATCTTAGATCCTTTTTACTGTTTCTTTTACACTTTATATTTTTGCTACTGTTGGATGTAACTGGGGCCATGTGTACACAATTTTATTCCACCTCATGTACACATGTGATGTAAATGACGATAAAACACACTTGAACTTGAACTTGAACAAACAGTTCCTTTCATACACAACATAAAAACACACAGACAGCACAAGCCTTTATATTTAGGCTTTTGTTAGCAATTGATAAAAAGTGAACCAACAACCTCTTAATGCAAATGCACGTCTCAAAAGGTTAAAGCACAGCACAGGACTGCCTTTTCCACCTTGACCTGCTTGTTACAATGTTTGTGTCCATCAGAACATTTGCATTGCATTTACATGTTAAGAAGTGTGCTGATGTTTTTATCTTGTTTTTCCACTACTCTGCTAAATGCTGTTACATTATTGCCTTTAGGATCGTTATTTTTTATTAAAAATTGTTTTAGCTGTGTACAAGTGGCTTACTTGAAGCGAGATTGTTCCCCTTCTTTCTGGCAGCAGGCAGCTGGTTGAAAGGTGACGGAGTTTCTGCCACCATGTCTGTTTCCTGTGCAGACTGTGTGATGGAGGGGGTGGAGGCCTCACCCTCAGTGTTGTCCTCCTCTGTGTCCGAGGGAACCACATTGACACCTAGACTGCTTGGTTTGGTGGAAACCAGTAAGGGCACTGCAGACACCCTCACTGGAGCGTTCACTTGAAACAGAGATTTTCATATTATGAACAAAAATTAGTAATGACAAATGGCTTGCAGGTTAATGAAGGTTAAATAATTTCTGGTCCAGATTAAATGATTTAATCTTCTTTTATCTACAGTACCTGGATGACTGAGCCTACAAACCTCTTGCAGGTTAACCTTAGATCAAACCCTAATTCAGGCAGTTTACAAAGAATCCCGTTTGTGGTCACTGACTTATGTAGATAGTTGCAGATCAACAACATGAACATCTTCATGCCTTCAGGGGTCTTTGTGTGGAGTATACCTGGGTTTTCACTCTGATGCTCCTGTTTCCTCCCACGGTTCTAAAACATGTTGGAGTAACTGGAGACTCTAAATCAGGTGTGTCCAAAGTGCAGCCAGAGGGCCATCTGTGGCCCTTGGAGACATGTAATTTTGGCTCGCAGGCTTTTATTTATTTAATTATTTATTCATTTTATAAAAAATAAAAATTCACAACAAACACATGTATCCTATAAAAAAATATACCATATAAAAGGAAAGGCAGCAGAAAGAAGAAACAAAATCTTATTACTGTATATCTGCCCCTTTTCAAAACAATCAATTCAAACAATAATTATCTAAAAGTAACAAAAAATGAATAACTCATCTCAATTTACCAATTTAAACACATTACACATTTCGACTACTTCATGTGTATTTCTTCAACAATTCCCTTTTGATCATTTACTTAAACATAAACATTGACACAGCCTCTTTCATACCACAGTCCAAATCATTCCACAATCCAACTCCCTGGACTGAGGTAGACCGTCCCTTCAAACTAGTTCTATATTGTGTCTTTACAAATATATCAGTACCCTTTAGATTATAATTGCTCGATCTTTTAACAAAATATTTCTGAATATTTAAGGGTAGTACATTGTTATGAGCTTTATACATCACCATTAATATATGGTAATCCACCAAATCCTGGAACTTCAATAACCTCAATTGAAAAAACAAAATACTTGATGGATGACAATAATGTTTTCTAGCAATAATCCTTACAGCTCTTTTCTGTAAAATAAAAATAGGTTTTGTAATAGTTTTGCATGCTTTTCCCCAAACATCAATACAATAAATCAAATGTGGAACAATGATTGTGTTATATAAAGATGATGGATGGATTTCATTCCTTTGGCATGTTTACATTCCAGTAACACTTTAATATTATGTTTGTAAACAATATATAAATGAGTCCTCATAATTATGTGTAGTGTTTCCTTTACCCTCTCCCACTAGGAGCGCCCTGAGTTCAACTATTCTATCTTATATATTGGTAGACTTTCAATTCAAACTTTTTATATTTTCACCAACCCAAATAATAAAACAATGTATCTTATCACTCTCTAATTTATTAAGATTAAAAAAAACAAACTATAGAGACACAGTATGTTAAATTTAACGCAAAAATAAAATTAGTGAGGGATCAGTTAATGTTAGGTTCGCAAAAATATATAAGTTGAACACAAATTTAATTTTACAAGCACAGTCTGCCCTTTAACTAAATCAAACTTATATTATACACTTCTTTTTCTTCTTCTATTTGAACCATCAGTTTTATAGTGCAGTTGTAAGCCAATCAGCACGCCGTTCATTTAAACATCCACTGAGGGAGAAAAGAATCCATTTTGATTGCTTCATGTACGGAGCATGTTTTCTCACTGTATCTTTCTACCAAAACCATCTTAGCAAAATAAATGAATGAATAAAAACCACTGGGCAGATTACTACATACTACAGCCAGAACAGCTCAAATCAAACATAACGGTCAGAAAAATCCTACCTAGGCCCTGTCTGTTCAGAAAGTGCTCACATAGAAGTTTTCCCAGTTATGATAGATTTCAGCAGGGCTACATATGTGCAAGAACTGCTTCAAACCTGCAAAACACAGGCAGATTAGCTCTGAGTCATGACTGCAGTTTTGTTGACATTGTCTAAAATTAAAATTGTTCAGTGCCCTGAGACGACTTCTGTTGTGAATTAGCACAATATAAATAAACTAAAATATACATTTTAAAAGTCTAAATTCATATAGGAGATGAACTGCAGCTTAATATCACTGTACTCCATATGGGCAACCTGAAACATGTTCTTTGTAAATAAGACATTATCTTGCCTTTATTTTTTTTATTGCAACACAACTCTGACTGGACTAAATATTGTGCTTCAGGATGTTTAAGTGAACAAGAGCAGCATTACTTACTAAAACCAATAGTCATATCATTGGTGCTTGCGTGACAGAAATGTATTTATAATTAACCTTTATTCAACCTTTTAAATTATTATTATTCACAATTTCCTTGTTTACACAAAGATTACAACAGCTGGTGCTGAAAAAGATGCTTGTATCTTTACTGAAAAGTCTTAATATACAGTATCAAAAAGCAAGCAGTGAAAACCATCATCATGCATATTTTTTATACTCTTCCCAAATTTTTTGCAGCTTTAATAAAAGAACTCATTTCACACCGTTTAAAAAAAGTAAAAAATAGGCCTTTCAACAGTTTGTTGTTGCAAAAATGCCTCTAAAATACACATTTTACTGTAATTATTCCACAAATCCAGGAGTACACTCCGCATGCAACAAATTTACTGTAACTGTCTTGAATTTTACTGCAAAATATATTATACCCACTCAGCAACATTCATGTTGCATCACAAATAAAGACAACAAAGAACTGTGACCTTGACATATGCTTTAAAAATAATTCACACGTGTCAATATAATAAAACCATATTCATGCACTTAAATGAAATTAAAGCTCCACAATATATTGAAAATTTCTCATCATAAAAGTAACCACGAAGGGCTGCTTGGAATGCATTAAATCACAGTTATATGCTGAGTGTTGTGCGTTAATTATATTATTATTATATTATTATACAGATGCATCCTGAAAGTTTTCACAGCGCTTCAGTTTCCCCTCACTTTGTTACAGCTTTATTCCAAACTGTATCAAATTAACTCTTTCCTCAAAATTCTTAACACAATAACCTATTTTGACAATGTGAAAAAAAAGTTCTTTGAGGTTTTCACAAAATTTTAAAAATATAAAACTTAGAAATCACATTTAATGAAGTATTCACAGCCTTTAACTATGAAGCTCAAAACTGCTGTTTCCACTGATCACCCTTTGAGATGTTTCTACAACTCAACTGGAGTCCAGCTGTGGTAAACTCAGCTGATTGGACTTGATTTGAAAAAGGCACACACCTGTCTATGTAAGGTCCCACAGTTGACAGTGCACGTCAGAGCGCAAACACCAAGCACGAAGTCAAAGGAACTGTCTGCAGACCTTCGAGACTGGATTGTGTTGAGGCACAAATCTGGGGAAGGAAACAGAAAAATTTCTGCTGCTTTGAAGGTCCCAGTGAGCTCAGCAGCCTCCATCATTTGTATATGGAAGAAGTTTGGAACCACCAGGACTCTTCCTGGAGCTGGCCGGCCGTCTAAACTGAGGGATCGGGGTAATGGTACTTTACTTATATAGCACCTTTCTATCGTATCGAGATACTCAAAGCTCTTTACACTATAATCTGTGCCTCGTTCACCCATTCATACAGAACTCTACTAGATCTCTACAAAGCTAATTGAACAAATTCATTCTAAAGAGACTAATCAGTGCTATAGGTCACATTCGTACACTGATGGGACACACATCAGAGGCAACAAGGGGTTCAGCGTCTTGCCCAGGGACACTTCGACATGTGACTGCTGGTGGAATCGAACCCCCAACTCTTGCATTGGAGGACGACTGCTCTAACCACTCAGCCACAGCTACCAAATAAAGAAGAGAAGGGCCTTAGTCAGGGAGGTGACCAAGAACCCAATGGTTACTCTACAAGAGTTCCAGCGTTCCTCTATGGAGAGAGGAGAACCTTCCAGACAGACAACCATCTCTGCAGCAATCCATCAATCAGGCCTGTATGGTAGAGTGGCCAGATGAAAGCCACTCCTTAATAAAAGGCACATGGCAGCACATCTGGAGTTTGACAAAAAGACACCTGAAGGACTCTCAGACCACGAGACAAAATTCTCTGGTTTGATGAGACAAGACTGAACTTTTTGGTGAATGTCAGGCGTCATGTTTGGAGGAAACCAGGCACCGGTCATCACCAGGCCAGTACCATCCCTACAGTGAAGCATGGTGGTGGCAGCATCATGCTATGAGGATGCTTTTCAGCAACAGGAACTGGCAGAGTAGTCAGGATAGAGGGAAGGATGCACAATGTACAAACATCCTGGGAGCTCTAAACCTCAGTCTGAGGCGACGGTGCATTTTTCAGCAGGACAACGACCCAAAGCGCATGGCCAAGCTCTCAAAGGACTACTTCTATCAGGACTACTCTGTGAAGGTCCTGGAGGGGCCAAGCCAGAGGCCAGACTTAAATCAGATTGAACATCTCTGGAGCTAACTGAAATCAGCTGTGCACAGATGTCTCCCGTCCAAACCTGATGGAGCTTGACAAGTTCTACAAAGAAGAATGGGACAAACTGACTAAAGACAGGTGTGCTCAGCTTGAGGCATCATGTTCAAAGATATCTGAAGGATATAAATCTGCAAAAATCTAATTTTTTTTCCCACATAGTCATAACAGGAAATTGTGTGTAGCATTTTGAGGAGTTTAATACAATTTGTAATAAGGCTGTAACAAAACAAAATGTGGAAAAGTGAAGTGATGTGAATGCTTTCTGGATGCACTGAATGTCTGGCCAAACCAAAGGAGTCTCTCTGCCCTTGATGCCAACATCTGGTTTAGATGGTAGTGGCCAAGTGTTGTGCGCATTAAGGAGGCAGAACAGAAAGTGCAGTGAAGAAAATATGAGTTTTATCACAAGTGAAATTGTCTTTGCAATGTTTAACAATATTGTGCAGCTCTACATGAAGTGCAATCTACAAAACATCTGAGCTTGGCGAGTTACAAATTCTTTTACACTGATGAGAATCAGCCCCTCTAAATATGAGGTCATGGTCCTCAGTCAGAAAAGGGTGGATGGCTCCCTTCAAGTCGAGGGTGAGGTTCTGTCTCAAGTGGAGGAGTTCCAAGTATCTCGAGGTTTTGTTCATGAGCGAGGGAAGAGTGGAACGTGAGATTGACAGAAGGATTGGTGCAGCGTCTGCAGTATTGTGGACTCTGTGCTGGTCTGTGGTGGTGATGAGGGAGCTGAGCTGTAAGGTGAAGCTCTCTGTTTACCGGTCAGTCTACATTCCTACCCTCTGCTGTGGTCATGAACTCTGGGTAATGACCGAAACAATGAGATCATAGATTCAGGTGGTTGAAATAAGTTTCCTGCGCAGGGTAGCTGGACTCTCCCTTAGAGACAGGGTGAGAAGTTCAGTTATTCAGGAGAGACTCGGAGTAGAACTGCTGCTCCTCCACGACGAGCGGAGCCTGTTGAGGTGGTTCAGGCATCTGGTAAGTATGCTTCCTGGGCGCCTCCCTAGGGAGGTGCTTTGTGCAAGTCTTACTGGGAGGAGAGCCAGAGGAAGACCCAGGACATGCTGGAGAGACTCTGCTGGCCTGGGAAGACCTTGGGGTCCTTCCAGAAGAGGTGGCTGTGGAACGAGATGTCTGAGCCACCCTGGTCATGCTGCTGCCCCACGACCTGACTTTGGATCAAGTGGAAGATAATGGATGGATGGATGTTTGTGTCTGACTCATAACAAATGGCTTCTGTGAAAGAAATCCAGCCTAAACACATTTCATTAGGATTCTTATTTTTTCTGTTTACAAAATCCAGTTTCTATGTAAATGTATTAATCAGTGTCTAATCGAATGTGTTAAACATTCTGCTCGTGAGTTGTTATCACAGATTAGCCCACGGAGCTGCCACAGTCTTGTTTTCGCCTACGTTTTCTGGGCTCTTTCCTCCACATAGAGCTGCATCTGTGAAAGACAAATAACTACATGAGTGTCTGTAAACAAACTGAGCATTAGAGACAAACAGCATCACAGAAAGATTGTTTTTTTTTTTTAACTCCCAGCTCACCTTTACGATGTCAGACGTCATGGACTTCAGAGGGATGAGTCTCGACTCCTCCATGTGAACTTCCTGCTCATCAGCGACGATCCACGGAAAATCCTGAGGAAGCAAATGTCAGTATGTGACTTTTGTGTTTGCGAATATCAGAGCTGATCAGGTTAGTTCTGGTAAATGTTCTGTTAAATTCACACCTTGATGACTTGAACCTTCTCCATATTGCGTGTGGCAGCCTCTCTGGTGTGTACAAGAACTGTGAAGGAACAACCTGTGAAACAGAAAAGGGAATACATTTAAATGTCAATTCCACTTTATCCAATTTTGTCAAACGCCCTCCAACTACATGGGGGACAAATTATTTTCCTTTTACTTTAAATTAATTAAGTTCTGAGCTTGTTCTGTCAGGTTGCAGTTTCAGAAAATATCATGTATGCAAATGTGTGGCCAAGACTACAGAAGCCTGGATGATTTTTATGCTTGGAGCTTGCTTCCTTTCAGACAAGCTGAAAAACAATTCCAAAAATTATCTACTTTTTATATTTTATCAAGGTTGAACAATTAAACAGTTTGAAATATTTTGTTTCTTTTAAAAGCATCCTAAAGATCAATGATGTTACCTGGTGGGTTATTGTTTAAAACAGCGTCACACACGCTGATCTTCAGAATGAACGCCCTCAGCAGCTGCTCCACATGTGACAATAAAGTTTCTGCACTGTGACAACAAAATTAAAGATGCTAAATACAATTAAGTTTGAAATGTATTTCAGAGTTGTTGTTTTTTTTCTGCATATTGCTGGTTACAAAGGTTGATAGATAATAAACCAGATTGAAAGAACAGGAGGTTGGGACATCTCAAACACAAATCTCTCGACTGGATGATGCTCTTTGTCCATGATGACCACCACCACCTTCTCTGCATCGTTCTGAGAAGTAAAATAGAGACTTCATTAAAACCTACAAGTAGATTTAGGTTGCAACCTTTTTGAAACTCATCTTACCTTTTCAATAAGTGGCTTTATACAATATAATGTATCTTGGATATACTGATTCAGGTCAGGGTGACATGACATCTACAAAACAGATGCACCAAAGACAGAAGGTCAGTGTTAAACACCCAAACAAGTAATTACACTTTAAGAATGATAGAAACATTAACATTAAAGACCTAGGGTGGCACACCACCTTTCAAGCCAGAGTTTTAGAATTTTTTTCTTATGTTGAGAAATGACAAAGTTGTAAATAATTAGTAGCAGTTTCACACCTTGAAAATAATGTTATGCACAATCTCATGCAAAATTATGAGGTTTTCCACTTGGCGTATGTGGTTGGAATAATTCTCAGATACTTCCACATAAAATTTATGCTCAATATTTTTTAAAATTGACTGAGTTTCAGACATTTTAATGGTGGCTAACATAGACTTGATGTCATAGCAGCACTCTATATAATACATATTGAATTTAAATCACAAAGTTAATCAGTTATAGATGCACAGCAAATGATTTTGGTCCAGTTACTGGAAATGTTTAGTTGCAGTTACTGTAGTGCTGCATGGGGGGAGGACGAGGACGACCCACCAGATACTGAAAGCAAAGCTTCACTTTTGTCACTCACAAATATGTAACATTGAATCATTTTCCACCAAATAAATAAATGAACAAGTAAAAATATTTGTGTCTCATTTGTTTAACTGGGTTCTCTTAAAATATGTTTAGGACTTGTGTAAAAGTCTGATGATGGTTTAGGTCATTTATGCAGAAATATTGAAAATTCTAAAGGGTTCACAAACATTCAAGTGCCACTGTATGAGCTTAGAATCAATCTCAACTACACACCAGGTTTTAGATTTGTAGAGTTGACTGAATTATACCAATTTGTGCTTTTGAAGCTCAGCAGGTTGTGGCAGCCATATTTAATTGTATTCACTGCAGAAGTAAATTTGTAGTACATGTACATCCAATGAGTACTTTCTGTAAATAAAAAATCATCCCATAGATTTATGAAAATTTTAGTAACATAAAGACACCACACACACACACACACACACACACACACACACACACACACACACACACACACACACACACACACACACACACACACAAACAGCAACAAAAACATTATTGACCACCATTCTGCGATGAACCATTCTGCTCCTCAGATAAATACTGTAGTGTTAACTTATTATGTTTCTGTGTCCTGAGATGACTTCTGTTGTGATTTAGTGCTATGTACATAAACTGAATTTAATAAACTTTGTCTTTTGGCAGTGGACAATAAATATACAAAAATCCATACCTGCACAGGTACATTGTACTTCTTCCTCTTCTGAAATATTCCTGAGGGATATACTTCACGTACGTAAAGAATTAGATGGATCGCAACCTCTAGGAACTCGGCCAGAATGTCAGCAACCACTGGGAAAGAGTAAAAACATGTTTGTGTGTGTTACATTCACCATAGATGTAGCAAATCTCCAAATTCAATAAAATACACCTTTTTTTTATGTTGCCATAAGTCAAATAATCACTCACCCATTTCGGGTCAAATAATCACGGGGCAGGTTTATCAGAGGCCTGTATTTCTAAGTAGTTTGATGTTAGAGTAACCTTCTTTAAGTAAAATTACCCTTCTTGAACAACACTGATATAAACATTAACACCACCACTAAATTTCACTGGCATAATACAGTTTGGTGTTGTGCTCCGATATATATTTTAACCAGATTCATATTTACATTAAAAAAATAAACTATGTTCTGTGGCCCCTTTAATTTGACTCTAAAATTCAATCATTTTGACCAGTTTGGTTTAAAAAATACCTTAGATTGTTTGCTTTATTTGTTTGGCTTACCTTGTCCAAAATTAAGATCTTGCCTTGTTAGGGTGGTCATGTTTTATTATCCCACAATCGCTAAAGCTTAAGTAGTTTTCCTTCGCAAACAAACAGTTATTCGTCTTTATTTATCGCAGACATTCGGAGCTAAAGCGCGCAGGAAAGTGACGTCTCTGTATTTTTTGGGTACGCGTCCAATGTTGATGACGTCTCTTTGCATCTAAATATCGCGATATTTAAAATATATTTTTGATCAAAATGTTTTATTATCTTTTAATAATTACAATAAAAAAGGTGTTTGTGTGTGTGTGTGTGTGTGTGTGTGGGGGGGGGGGGCTCTGAGAAAATCGGTTCTTTTCTTTTCAGTTTGACAAAATGTAAAAAATATACATACAAGCACATACATTTTTGTCTTTATAAAATCATGGGCAAAACTGACAATCAAAAAAAAAAATATATATATATAATGTATATACGTATACTGTATATTTATACACTTCAAGTCCAAGAGTGGGGATGATTTCTTCTCCACCACTCCACCTGTACAGCATCTCCACATTCCAACCAGCTGATAGACACTTATCATAGCTGTGGGCTTGTCTTCTGAAAGTACACTTGGTTTAATTTAGAGGAAAAGTCAAGAAACATAACAGATATAATGCAGTGACTTGGGTTTATTTTATTTATTTTTTTATTTTTTTGCTGACACCTGTGGTTATACCGAGATACACAAAGTGTAACACTTCGCGTGGACATGTTGACAATATTTCACTTTGTGTTGTTTTGCTTTGGGATTTACATGTTGTACAATTGAACATACATACCAATGTAGGCGTTTGTTTGCAGAAATTATCTATCTACTATCTTTTCTGAATTCACTGCCGTTATGTATCTAAGAAAATCCACTTGCAACCATGCCAAGTTAAAGGTTACAATAGACAGGTTTTAATCTAGTAAATAATGCACTTGTTCTTAAATAACCTAACCAGGTGTGACTGTGTTTTATTTTTTACATTATTACGATTAATATCATTAATATTATTATTATTATACTGTATTAGAATAAGTCTTGTAATTGCTTCTGTTCCAATCAAGAAATTCTAATCCAAACGCTGTACAGTTTGAGAAAGAAATGAATTTATTGGTGGCAAAGCACAAAAAAACAAACAAACAACGTTTTAATACAGAAGCGCCTCCATCTGGTGGGGAAACAGATTACAGTACTTCGGAGATAAACCTTCGTAGGATACAGGAAGTCGTCAGCAATGCCAGCGGGAAACAAAGATTCTTTACCAAAATAAAACAATTCGGCCAATGTGAGAGAATACTGTAGTTGGCTTTAAGAAAGAAAAAAAAGTTGTAAGCTCAATCATCCTGGTAGATAACAAAAAAAAAAAAAAAAAAAAAAAAGTTAAAGAAACTGTCCAGATGACACTATTTAACCTTTATTAGTAGGCTTTAAGTGCTGTTCCGTACTGTTCAGACGTGTCAGTACCTGTGATTATACGTACTTGTGCAACAAAGACTGTACATACTTTTACCCAAATAATTAAAGACTCAGACTTTGTCGACATGTGGTTGGCTTTAGATTCACAACTTTGACTATTGGTTAAAGTGCTATTTATACCACTTTAGATCAACTCTGGTACAGAATCTAAAAAACTTTCTTGTCAAACCTAAACTCAAGTTATTTGTTGTTTTGCTTGCTGTTATACGTGTCCATGAAACCTGATGAATCCGATCCTTTACTTTGATTATAAGTAGGATTATGAGCATTTTAGGAATAAACTTTGCAGTATTTTACTTCCTCTGGATCACATTAATGTTGCCTCAGTTCAATTAAAAAAATCCTTGGTGTTATTTTTGATCAGGATATGTCTTTTAACCCCATACATTAAAAAGTTACCAGAACCGCTTTCCTCCACCTGGATAACATTATTAAAATTAGAAACAACTTGTCCAAAAATGATGCAGAAAAACTGATTCATGAATTTGTCATGTCTAGACTGGACTATTGCAATGGTTTATTATCTGGGTGTCCAAAAATGTATTTTAAAAGTCTTCAGTTGATCCAAAATGCTGCTGCCAGAGCCTTACTGAGAGTTGGTGGGAAAGATAAAATCTCTCCAGTTTTAGCTTCTCTTCATTGGCTCCCTTTCAAATTAGGATAATTCAAAATCTTACATCTAACCTACAAAGCTCTCAACAACCTAGCTCCATCTTATATTTGAGATCTTATTGTTCCTTAATTTCCTAACCGAGCACTTCGCTCTCAGACTGCAGGTTTCCTTGTGGTTCCTAGAGTTTCCAAAATCAGAATGGGAGACAGAACCTCCAGTTATCAAGCTCCTCTCTTGTGGAACCAACTTCCAGTTCCTGTCCGTGAGGCTGACACTTGGGTTTCTTGAACTTCTTGAATTATGCTGCTAGGCTTAGACTGCTGGAGGACAAATTGACCATGTAATCTGCTGCTGTCTTTATTTGCTCTATTCTACCTGTTTGTATTTGTAATTATTTATATCATTAACAAGTGCTTTTGACTTTCTTGCAATAGAAAGGAGAAAAGTTCACCTGGACATGTCATGTGTCCGTTTCTCCTTCCTGTCCTCTCAAACCCAACCAGCTGAAGCAGATGGTGGCTCGGCCTGGTTCTGTTGAAGGTTTCTTCCTGTTAAACTTGACAAAGTCAGAAGACACCTTTTTAAAATTTTCTTGTGACGTCATTAATGCGGAGGCTTTCTTGATACATTTTGAAGCTTGCTTGCACTTTAAAATTCGTTTTTCTTGACATGTTTTAATATAAAACTCCAAGCCCTTTGGTGTAAATTTGATGGTTCTTTTCTCTTGTGGCACTTGAGTGTCGTCCTCTTGTTTACTCTTGACGTCAGACATTTTTTTGTGTCCTTTGAATTATTTCACAAAGTCCAAAGCTGCATAGCACATTGAGAGTCCACGGCATAAAGCACAAAAGTGTCTCTTGTTTAAAGACGTTGACTTGAGTGAGCATGACGGGCGTCGATTGGCACACGTCTTGATCCAATATGTCAATTTGTCGCATCAAACTCATTTTTTCAGTCTTTGCAGTGAAATAATGTCTTTAAATTCCAGTAGTTTCACCGTTTTCCTTTACGGCTTGAACGATATTGCGACGTACCAGTTTGGTGAATGAGTGAAATGTCATTCCAGGCCTGACGCAGCAAGTTACTTGATTTCTTCTAAGACAAACCAAACCCTTTTTATTTGAAGGTGATCCTTGAGATCTGTGAATCCTGCATGTCAATTGATGAGGGATAAATCCTTTTAGTTCATAGGCTGGTTCCTTACTTGATCCATGGGGAGGTTTTTACTGGCGATTGTTTGCTACACCAAACATCCAATGAAAGTTTCCATCAAGCCACTACTAAGGCACTGGGGTCAAGTTTCCCAAATGCCTCATGGTCCTCACCAGGCCCTTCCACTTATAGAAAATTAGACCAACCCACATTACTTCCTGTCAATCAATAATAATAATAATAATAATAATAATAATAAAGAGTAATTAGCTCCAACAGTTGTAGAAGTATTTTTAGTTGTTATGTTAGTAGTAGTAGAAGTATTGGTAGTTGTAATAAAAGTATTAGTAGTAGTAATGGTAGTAGCAGTATAGTTGTAGTAAAAATATGAGTTGCTGTTATGGTAGTAGTAGTAGAAGTATTATTAATTGTGATGGTAGTAGTGGTAGAAGTAATAGTAGTTGTAGTAGAAGTATTAGAAATAGTTATGGTAGTGGTAGTAGAAGTACAGTATTATTAGTTGTAGAAGTATTTCTAGTTGTTATGTTAATTGTATTAGAAGTATTAGTAGTTGTTGTAAAATTATTAGTAGTTGTAGTAAAGGTTGTTATGTTAGTAGTAATAGTAGTTGTGATGGTAGTAGTTTTTTGTTTTTTAATACGAGAAGTATTAGTATGGTAGTACTGCAGTAGTAATAGTAGGCTGGTAATGGATCAATAAGTGGTAACATTCAGTGATGTTGGCCTTGAAGACTTTTATTTTGAAGAGCTGGTGAAGTTACAGTCTGTTCACAGTCAGAGCCAAAGATCACTCACGATTTACTGAGGGAGTGTTGTGATAAGATTTACATTAAGCAGAACTGTCCAGAACATTTTACAACTATGAGATGAGAACAGGTAAGGAACGTGGTCTGTTTTTAACAATCTGTTTTTATTTACAGTGAGAAAATATCATGCAGAGCTGGAGTGAAATAAACAGTCGTTTGAAAGGCACAAGCATGAAATATTCTTTAACATCTAATCTGAAATTCCATTACCCTTCGTTAAGTTTTATTGTGATTGCTTATCTTAAAAGTCATTTTAGGATTTAAAAATTAAAATTTTGACCTTTATTTTACAGTTGAGATCACATATTTGCAGTCAGACCGACCACGTCTCTTCACGGCAGCTGTGTTCCCTTCTTTCCTTGCAGACTGTGACATTTTCTAAGTCATGCCATTTTTGGAGTTCATAGCTGGGAGCATTTCAGGTAAAACCAGAGAACTTAAATTCATTACATTATTGTGTGGTAACAGTCAAGGGCGTAGATTTCATCTCATTATTGGGGGGTGGGGGGGGGGGGGGACCATAAACAGAGAAATTTCTTAAAAGCAATTTTGGGGGGGCAAAGTTACAGTGAAATGTAATGCAAAATGTACCAAGGGAGGTTTATCCAAACTGCATGCATATACTATGCAGAATAATCAGCTATAATATTGATTTAAATGGCATGTATTTAGTAGTCTTAATAGTAATATTAATCAGTACAATAGTGACACTCATTACT
>JARVLU010000103.1:28099224-28110719 GCA_031762415.1 Simpsonichthys santanae | reverse complement strand
ATTTTGGAAGCAATAATGAAGGGCTAATGAAGGGCTAATGGCCTACAAGGGATGCTAGCAACGCCGTTGTCCTCCATACAGTACATATTCCTACGCCGCTGCACCGCGTAACTGTATCCTTCCGCCTCTGCGCCGCCGCATTATGACGTTTAACGTTGTAAAACTGTCGTAAAACCAACGTAAAACCGACGTAAAACCGAACTTAACCATGTAACGTGAATAAGTGAGATGCCGACGTAAATACGAAACGTCATAAGACGAGACCGTCGTAACCCGAGGACTACCTGTATTACGCAGGTGGAAGAAGGTGGTTCTAGTAATGTTTTTAATATGGGGGATAAAAGACATGTCCTGATCAAAAATAACACCAAGATTTTTGACATTAGATTTGGAGGCCAGATTAATGCTATCCAAGGATGGCGAAAGATTGAAAAAAATTATTCCTAAGATGCTCAGGTCCAAAAACCAAACCAAAACCTCAGTCTTGTGTTAATTTTAAAACAGAAAATTAAGGGTCATCCAGGTTTTTACGTATTTAAGACATGCTTGTAGTTTAAGTAGCTGATTGGATTAATTTGGTTTTATGGAGAAATATTACTGTGTATCATCAGCATAACAATAAAAATGTATCCCGTGTTGTTTAATAACTTTACCTAATAGAAGCATATACGTATAAGGTAAAGAGAATTGGTTCAAGCACTGAAACCTGAGGAACTCCATGACTAACTTTGGTGTATGAAGAAGATTCATTATTTACATTTACAAATTGAAACATATCAGATAGAAATGATTTAAACCAATTTAGAGCCATTCCTGTAATCACAAAACCATATTCTAGCCTCTGTAGTAGAATACTGTGATCAACTGTATCAAATGCAGCACTGAGGTCTAACAGGACCAGGGTAGACACAAGTTCATTGTTAAAATCCATGATAATATACAGTAATTAATAACTTTCACCATTGATGTTTCTGTGCTATGGTGAGCTCTAAACCCTAACAGAAACACTTCAAACAGATGGTTTATTTGTAGATGATAACACAACTGACCCGCAACTATTTTCTATAGAATTTTTGAGCTGAAAGATAGATTAGATATATGTCTGTAATTGTCTAAGATTCCCGAGTCAAAGTTATGTTTCTCAAGTAAAGGTTTAATTACAGCAATCTTAAAACCCTGTGGTACATAACTATTTAACAGAGACAAATTTAGCAGTTCCAATATGTGGTTATTAATTAAGGGAAATATGTTTAAAATAACCTGGTTCAAATGGGATCTAGCAGACATGTGGATGGTTTGGATGAAGCTCTTATTTTTTGACAATTCAAAGAGCTCAAGAGGACAAAAACAGTCCAAACATAAATCAGGTTCTAGTGACTTTTTTTTAAGTTGTCTCATCTGACACAGAACCAGATGTGATAGTAGGATGGTTGATTAGTTTTTTTTTCCCCTAATTGAGATAATTGTATTTATAAATAAATACTTTATAAATAAAAAAATATATAAAGAATCTCATGAGCTCATCACTGCTTATAGTTGTTGGAATACTGTACATGTTTCAATAAAGATAGGATTTTTCATTAGTCTAGTTATGGTACTGAAAAGGAACCTGGGGTTATTTTTGTTCTCATCAATTAAAGATGAATAATATAAAGTTCTAGCTTTATGGAGTGCTTTTTATATGTTAGCAGGCTTATCTCCAAGATAAGTAAAATTCTTCAATGTTAGTGGAGACCATTTTCTTTCTAGATATCTAGATGTCTGTTTTAAAGTACGTAACTCAGAATTGAACCAAGGAGCTTATCTCTTCTGATTGATTACTTTTTTTAATTTTCAGCCAAGCAGTTTTATTGAGTCAAGTTTGCAAAGAAGTTGTAAATTTATCAGCCAGATGATCTGTGTTACTCTGCAAAACAGAGGAAAATGATGATGGAAGAACATTTTTGAATTTGGTTACATGTTTTCTGATAAACACCTTAGATACGTTATTGATATGAGGTAAATGGCAGAATGAAGAGTTCGTCATTCACCTGATATCAATATGGCAAATTTTATTTAGTAGGCTCCATGCCTAATACTCACAGTTTTGTCTTGTTCTTAGTGGTGTTAAACTAGAGCCATCACTGACTTAGTACCCAATCCTTCTGGTTCCACCACAGTAAGTTCTGGCATCAAAAAACTGCTAACTCACAAGAAACGTTTTGCTGGACCAGAGCAGTTAATTGTTTTTGTCAGGAACTAGAGGCAGAATCATGAAGACCAAAAACCAATGAAAATGTTGTGCATGCCATGCTTAAAAATGTGCAGTTAGTTTACCTTTTACTTTGCTTACTTGAAGACAAAATATGTTTTTGTGAAATAAAGGTTAAACTAGTTGTGGCAGATATGACCCCATTCATTGTCTGTCACCATCTTGCAGTTTTAGTGTTTATTTTATTTATTTATTTTTAATTTGCCGTCATAGCTTTCTTCACAATTGTTTTCAATTGACAGCATAAACAATGTTTTAAGCAACAATTATGAACATTTTAGATATTAATATTACCACTTGCTGTTTGTAGAAACTGTTTGAAATGTGAGTATTTCAGGTGGCAGCATTTACAAACACAATCAAAGATCAGAAATGAGCATTAACAAACACCTTGTTTTAAACTGTGTTTATGGCATATTGGTTGTATAAAGACATGTTTGCAGGAATTATGACACAAAGCCTTTGGGGAGGTAAAGTATCTGGTTGCTCTGTGATCTTCTTCCAAAAAAAAAAAAATTAAACTACAAAGTACCTTAGGGTCAAGATTAATCATTTAGTGGAAGAGATGTTAACTGATGTGACGATCCATATCTGAGTTGACTTTCTGGCAGTAGAAAACTAAACTGGCTCCTAACCAGAACCAGCTCTAGCTCCAGCAATGGTCAGGCAATAGAGCCTCTTTAGTGGAAAACCCCTAATTGTCAGATTATTGCTATTCTAGTTTGAGTTATGGTACTTTATTTTACCTAGTGTTCTTGCTCCCAGTCTTAAACCAGCCACTAGGGAACATAACCCAGTGTGTTTCTTGTGCAGGTTACAAGCCCGGTATATGGTGTGAGTTGTGTAATTCAGTCATTCAACCTTTATTTAGACAGGTTAATCCCATCGAGCCTCACGGACTCGGGAAAGGCATTCAACGTAAAACACTTTTTGTCAAAACTAACATGCAAGTTCATCTAAGCGACACCATACCGGATCATCAGAGGCATGGTCGAGATTAGAAATGCAGCTGCCAGGAAAAAGACAAAGAGTAGATATATGGATGCAGTTAGAGAGGACATGGAGGTAGTTGGAGTGAGGGCAGAGGACACAGAGGACAGAGTGAGGACAGAGTGAGAAGGAGGAGGATGACTCGTTGTGGTGGCCCCTGAAGAGGGAAAAGCTGAAAGAAGAAGAAGAAACAGTAGCAGAGGTACATCCAATGATTACATTCTGGACTCATGTTCTGACTTATTAATCATTAGATCATTCAAACCTGTCTACTGCCTCATGATATATTTTGCTGACACTACAGGCAAATGAACACACAGCCAGTTGGCGATACCAAAGGAATCAGAGATCCATATGTGCCAAGGTGGAGGAGCTGAAGATGCAAATAAAGCTACAAAACATGTATAAACTTTTCAAAACCATTTACATATTAGTGTTTGATCTGTTCAGTTTGGTGTCATCAAGAAAAAATAAAATGGACATACTGGTTCTCCTGGCTCCGGGATTATTTCTGCAACCTGTCATGACAAGGAATGGAAATAATACCACATGAAGAGAGTGGAAGGATGCAGGATAAAGCAAAGGTATAAATACTGCCCTGTACATAAAAAGCAGGACTTGACTCACATTTCCTGGAATCCCAGGCAGTCCCCTTGGTCCAAGGTCACCCTGAGACAAGACACAGTTTGTTTGAGCTGAAACAGGAGGACCCTGAGATCTACTCCAACTCAGATGAATAAACAGGAAGTCATCAATCCTGTCCTTAACTCTTACCTTGTCCCCCTTTTCACCTTTTGATCCAACAGGTCCATCCATTCCTCTTTCCCCCTAAAAAAAAAAAAAAAAAAATGTTTTCCACACCAGACAGCATTAACCTGTTCCATTAAAACCATTTACTCCATATAAATAATAATTGGGAGCACAGGTTAGAATTTATTGTGCATTTGCTTGAACAAAGTCAAAATCATGCAAACAGACACAAATAGCTTCAATCAAATCTTTTAATAGATGCAGGAGGTTCTGAAATTAAACTTGAAGTGTTCAGTAGTGTAGTCAACAGGTGAGACAGCCACAAGAAACTAAACAGTAACACGCAAAAGTGCAGAATGACAGCCAGACAGACAGACAGGCAGGCAGACAAACAGACAGACAGGCAGGCAGGCATACAGACAGGCAGACAGACAGGCAGGCAAGCAGACAGACAGACAAACAGACAGGGAAGCAGACAGACAGACGGACAGGGAAGCAGACAGACAGACAGGCAAGCAGACAGGCAAGAAGACAGACAGACCGGCAGACAGACAGACAGACAGGCAAGCAGACAGACAGACAGACAGACAGGGAATCAGACAGACAGACAGACAGACAGGCAAGCAGACAGACCGACAGACAGGCAGACAGACACACCGACAGACAGGCAGACAGACAGGCAAGCAGACAGACAGACAGACAGGGAAACAGACAGACAGGCAGACAGACAGGCAGGCATGCAGAGAGACAGGCAGGCAGGCAGATAGGATTTTTACTTTTCAATCCAGTTTTAGATATTGACCTTTTTAATACCTGGGATATGGACTACTTTTTTTTCTCATTTTTTTTTTTTTTCATTTAACCTTTATTTATCCAGGTTAGTCTCATTGAGCCACGAGAACTCATTTTCAAGAGAGACCTGTTAGGGAGCAGATGGTGGGTTTCCCTGGTTTTTCACTTATCGCAGGTCTTCAGGGTACGGATCTACTATGATAAACGAGGGACTACTGTAATCAGAAATGATTTGAGTCTGGAGTCAGTCAGGTTTGGTCTTGGACATCATTGGACTAGCCATTATCTCATCAGTCATTCAGAGTTCAGATCTCTTTCTCCAAACTGCGGTCATTTAGAGAGCTGAACAACACAGACAGTAACTGCTAGTGACTTTTGCACACAAACTCTCTTTAAAATGGCCAAACTATCACTTTAAGTATGTCAGTTTTTAAGCATGCTCTCATGAAATATGTTTGTCAAAAATTGATCACTGTTCCAGCGCAGATATTATCGCCTGCTGCCAAATGTTTCTTTATAATGTTACCATTCTACCATTAACTGGAGTCAAATGTTTCTGTCTGTTAGCATAATGTTTCATATACCACTTGAATGAAATGAGACTTTCAGAAAAGATTCACTGGATGTACTTTTACAACTAATCAATGTTTGGAACTAAATCCATTCAAGATGGCCGAAACAGCCAACTGACTTTAAATATTAGAAGAACGACTTTGGTGGATGATGGTTTTAGTTTATGCCCAGTAACGGGTCAATTGTAGAATCTTCCAGTTTTACTTGTATTTATTATGAACATTAGTGTTGCATCTTGTTTCTTTCGGTGTTTTTAAGTGTGTTGCTGGCCACCATCTTTACATTTTTTATATAAAAGAAGTTGATTAATGTGAAATGATTTTCTTTATACTTCTGTTAAATAAAGGCTTAAATGAGCTAACATAAGACAGATATAGCTTTTTGTCTTTAACTTCTCTAGGAAAAAAATGTACTTACGTTTAAATTTGTATTTAAAATAAACTGAATATTGTAATTAGATTTTTGAGCTATGACTGTGATACTTTATGCAAAGATTTTATTTGAATGTACGATTTATTTGACAACTCAAGGAACAGCAGCAGGATTATAGAATATCGTAATAACAACATAAAACAAGCACATTTTAGTTAACCTTGAGAAGAGAAGTTTTGCACTTTGACTCCAGTCTTGATTTAAAAGATCGTAAGAACAAGCAGAAGAACATAAGAACAAGCAGAAGAACATAAGAACAAGCAGCAGGAGAATATGACATGAAAAATACTGTGCCATGATGTTTAGGTTCTGCATGTATCAGATTTATCAGACTTATTCACATCAAATACACATCAGGGATCACACATCATGTGCTCCTTTGATTTATTTCTATCAAATAAATATGTTCTGCAAAAATGTTTCCAAAATTCAAGAGACTTGCAATAAATCATCAGCTAAATTCACATTGCCTGCATTTAATCATAGCCACAAATAAAGCATGACTACCTAAGTCAAGAGTTTGACACAGATTGACCTTATTTAGGGTCTGAAAGAATCACTGGTACTGAGTTTATTTCATCATTGTCATAAAAACATAATCACTTTGTTAAGCTGACAACTAAAAAGTTTAAAATATAAACTTTTTTTATTTACCATTTCCTTGCTAATGAAAATGTAAGGGAAGACTAATTACTGCTGTAATGTGGAAGCAAGACATAATACAGCTGATACAAACTCAATTCATACCTGAGACATATGTACCAGGTAAGTACCTGGATTTAACTCAATAGTAAATACCTGTTATGCAAAGGGTACTAACCTTTTTTCTTACACAATACTTACCTATTACTTCCAAGGCTTACAGGATGTTTACATTTATATATTTTTTTTTATTTATTTAATCAATTTATTCATTTTACATAAAAACAAAAGATAAAGAATAAAACAACATAAACTTAAGAAAGAAGAATACATAAGATGAAAGGTGGCAGAAAGAAGAAGAATTCTTATTTTGTCTGCCTCTTTTATAAAAAACAGAACAATTTCAAACAATCAATTCAAACAATAATCTTCCAGAAATAACAGATCATTAGAGCAACTTGTCAATCAACAAATAACTAGTACATTAAATGCTTAATTAAAAGCTTTAGTATTTTGTTAACAGTTTAGATTTGATAATTTTTTTTTTTTAAATTTAATCACAGAGTTAATAACTTTAGCATCATCTCCCAAAACATTTCACAATTCCACTTCCTTTATTGAAATAAATCATCCCTTCAAACTAGTCCTATAACTTGGCTTTGCAAAAATTTCAGTTCCCTTTAGACTGTAGCAGGTTTCACTCTTAACGAAACACATTTGAACATTTGAGGGTATATTCTTATGAACCCTATGCATTACTAACAAAATATTATAGTCCACCAAATCATAGAATTTCAATACTTTCAGTTGTTTAAATAATGTATTTGATGGATAAGGCTTTCCAGAAATAATTCTCACCGCTCTTTTCTGTAAAATAAAAATAGTTTGTTATAGTCCTACAGGCTTTTCCCCAAACAGTAAATTAAATGTGGAGCTCAGTTCAAACTGAAGCAGAAGTGAACATCCAGATTCATCAGCTTCATTTTCTGAACTGTTTTTACAGCTTGATGCATTTTAAACATTGATTAATTTATTTTAGAAACTCCAAACGTTAGTCGTGTTTAAACGTTTTACTTCTGTTAAAAGTTTTATAAAATGCACCGAACTAATCGAGACTATTGTGAGTTGTCGTTCAAACGAGTAAATCAAGGCAGTTTGTTTATTTAAAAAGACGATCTGTGTTTTTTATTTTATTTTATTAAATTAACATGGTATTTAACCCACAGCAAATCAATCAAATCAACATTTTTTTAAATAAATTCTGTGGTTTGTATTCAAATAGAGCGTTGGCAGCTTTTACTGCACGTTTTATCCACTTTATAGATTTTATATTCACTAAGTTCTCCATAAAACATGAAGTGAATAATTGGCACACAATATACTGTAATAATTGATCATAATTAGCAGATTTATTGAAAGACTTTCAGACAAACTTGACCTTTGAACTCAAATTGTCACTGTCAGGAAAATAATCCTCTAAGAATTGCAACTTTTTAGGAAAAAGATGAGACTAAACTAAGCTTTTAATCTTCCCTCGTGATCATTATAAAAGATTAAAGTAATTCTTCAGTAAATTCAAAAAGCAACACTTACACAAGAAACACATTACATAGAATAAAAACTGATTTAATTATATGCCGTATTTTTTGGACTATAAGGTGCACTTAAAATCCTTTTTACTTTCTCCAAAATGGACAGTGAGCCTTATAATCTGCTGCACTTTATGTATTAATTCTGGTTGTGCTTACTGACCTCAAACTGATTTGATGTGGTACACGGTGCACAAAAAAACCCAGGAGCTGTTACTGTGGTGGTTTTAATGCACCTTATAGTCTGAAAAATACGGCACTCTGACAAACAAACGTCTCACACCACTTTTATATTGCACCTTAAAATTAAATTGGAAGACAAAAAAAGGAGGATAAAACGTTGAGCAAGCTGAAAAAAAAAAAAAACAAATGATTTGATGAATTGTAGAAATGTTGCAGAAGAAATGGTGGAAAGTTGGAAGAACTGTGGTTGTGTTGTTCCTCGCAGGGTTCTGCATCTACTACATCAGCCGCGGCGTGATGCAGGAGAACAGGCAGGAGCTGGGGGCGTTCGTGCTCAGCGTGCTGGCCGTCATGATCCGATCCGTGGTCAACTTCTCTGTGGTGGGGTCAAAGGGCGAGCCGGAGCTGTTGGTGAGTTAGCCTCGCTCTGCAGGCGCACCCTGGAGGGGGGATATCAAGCCACGTCACGCCCTTCAAACGCTCGACGTTTGTCTCTGTGAAATAATCTGTAATATTCTGAAGGATTGAGTTGGAGCTGTCTGGAGTCCTTCGCTGCTTGTTAAAGCTGGTGGAGAGGAAACACGAGCTCCTTTAGGCTCAACTGGTGCGACGAGAAATCGCTTGATCAATTAAAAACAAACGTGGGATATTAAACAGCTGGATTATTAAAAATATTGTTGTCTACCGTCTTATAGAAACATAAAAACATCATTTCTTGATGTTTGCAAGCGAGCTGAAGTTATAGTAATGAAGTGAAACCGATTTGACCAACCACTGAAACAACCCTTCAAAACTAATTTTTTTTAAACCAATTTGGACTGCTGGTTGTTTACCACAATTACCGTATTTTTCATGTCGCTCTGTCCTAGAAGTCGCATCAGTCCATATTTGTCTAATAAAGTGGAAAATCCATAAATATGTTAAAAAAAAAACTATTCCTTAAAAAATTCACTTTAATGGTCAAATAAGCTGCATTTCAAAAATAGTTTTGCTGCCTCGGTACTCCAGGAGCGCACAGAGGAAGGAAAATCAAGGAGGAGGAACGCCACTCGTTTCTTCGAAACTTATCAAGAAAAGCACCTAAACAATTATTTGTTTACTCAGAATTATAGCAAAGGTGTGTCTCAGTCTAACGTTTGCTTAATAAATACACTTTAATGGTCAAATAAGCTGCATTTTGCCGGGACAGTACAGCAGGTTTGATGGTTCCAAGCAGCAAGCAGAACGAAGGTGGGAACTGTGGCAAGCTGATTGTGTCATTAATAGCTGTTGAAGATTCTCAGTCATCCAGGACATGGTAAATTCAAAAACATTCAAGACAAAAATAATAAAGTATAATAAATGAAGTCCAGCTGTTTTTGTAGTGAACTTTTTGAAATTTGTTATTATAGCCACTTTTACCTATTATATGATACAACGGCATGCCATTCTGTTACTACTACTCTGCTGCCTTCAAGTGGCTGAAAATGGTACTGCTCAGTTTTTTTTTTTTTTTTTTTTTTAAGTTATAATGAATTAAAATTGTCATATCAGTCAAAACATGGTTTATAAATATGGGAAAAAAATCCATAAATATGTAGCTTCAGCCTATAAGTCGCAGGGCATGTAAATGATGCAAAGATACTGTGACTAATAGGTGAAAAATATGGTAATCAATACTTTTGGCTAAGCTTTTACTAACTTTAGCTCGTGTTTTGCTTTCAGCTTGCCTTTCAAATAGTCCTACGCTACTTTAACTGTTAGGAAGACTTTTACAACTTTTGTTTTTTTTTTGGTAACATTTTGCTACTTGTAGCTTTTGGCTAACTGTCGGTGTCTTATCTATAAAAACTGTTTATTCTTCTTCAGCAAAGATTATCAAAGTCATTCAGCACTTTAGAAAATACAGTTCATCTCGTTGTTCATAATTCTTTACAACGGTGCTGAAAAGAATAAATGTTTTTCAGATTTATGACTTCTCACAGACTAAATATGCCTGAACAGCATTGTCAAGACAATGGAGAGCTGAACTGTGAAAAATTCATTCAATCTTTATTAATACAGGTTAGTCCCATTGAGCCTCGGGGACTCGTTGATTTTAACAAAGTGATGACAACAGTGGACAACAATAGACAATCATAAAGGATGTGTACAAATTGAGAAGGCGATGTAGAAAACTAAAAACAAGAACATGTCGGTATGTTAACGGATATTTAAAGGATGTTTAAAGTTTTACGTAATTGATGTTTAAATCCACTTTGAGAGGTCAAGGTCGAGAGCTTCAGATCTCCAAAAAACAATTTAGCGCTGCAACGTTTCACAATGACGAGATCCACTGGAGAGAAATTTATTTTTAGAAATAAATTTAACTGAAGCTGTAACAACAGAATGTTCTCAAACCACCATTAAACCTTCAGCTTCCTTCCTGTTGAGTCCTGTTATTTAAAAAAAAAAAAAAATTAATCTTCAGTATGATCATTAGTGTTTGGTATATTTTCACAATTTTTTACTCTCATTGTTGTTAAGCACTTTGATAACTGTTTCTGTTTTAAATGTATAAAGTTGACTTGATTTGAATCACATTTCCACCACTAGATGTCGCTGTTGCATACTTGTTGTCAGAATCAGACAGACGGTTGGAGGATCAACCCCATACTTGTTTTATGAGCTGCTGCTGATAATACATACTCCATCCATCCAACCATTCATCCAACAAACCATACATCCAACTATCATTCATCCATCTTGCCATCCATCCATCCATTCATCCATCCATCAACCCAACCAACTATCCATCCATCAATTCATCCAAACAGCCATCCATCCAACCAACTATTCATACATGCAGGCATACATACATACATCTAACCATCCATCCAACAACTATCCAACCAAACATTCATCCATCCAACATTCATCCATCCATCAACCAACAAACCATTCATACATCCAACCATCTGACCATCCATCCAACCAACTATTCATACATATGTCTAAACAACCATCCAACCAATCATTCATCCATCCAACATCCTTCCTTCCAACCATGCATCCAACAAAAACAGTCATATGTCAAATCAACCAACCATCTATCCAACCATGCATCCATCCAACCAACCATTAATCCAACCATTCATTCATCTTTCCATCCATCCAGCCATGCATCCAACCATCCATTTATCTAGCCAGTCATATTTATGGTACAAAATCGCACTCAGGTCTCAGATCAAGAAACCTATGAATTAACAAATAAATAAACCCATCCATTCATTATCTTTTACCTGCTTCTTCCATTTTGGGTCACGGGGGTCGCC
>JARVLU010000103.1:28077854-28093112 GCA_031762415.1 Simpsonichthys santanae | reverse complement strand
GGTTAGATGTTCATGAGTCTAACAGCTTCAGGGTAGAAGCTGTTCCTCAGTCTAGTGGTTCTACACTTTATGCTCCTGTTATGTATGTTTTAATATTTTTGTTTTAATAAATTTCCTTCTTTTCCAGTTGATATAATTCTTGATGAATGGTCCTGCAGGGCAAACCAAAACTTGAACTTTACATGTGTTTCTTCAAAGTTATGTGTACAGTTTTATGTGTTTTCTTTGTTTTTAATCTTTTGGTTATCGTCCGTTAAACTGACCGACGTTAACTTGGGCTGATTTTGCAAAGACCATTTACTTCAACATGATTAAATACTGAGTCTGCTTCATTCCTTTTATGGTGTACATTGTTAAAACAAATGAACACATTTTACTTAAATGTTCTTAGACGTTTTTACTTAAAGTTGACTTCTTGCCTGACAACAAGAAGATTGCATCGTCTCCTGGCCTGGGGCCTTTCTGTGGGAAGTTATTCTACTTCAGCCCCTCCCTTCTAACAAGGGTGTGTTTATTTATTTTTATTTTTTATTTTTTTGTATTGTTTGGTTTTCTTTTGGAATAAATTTGTCTGTAAAAAAAACATTTGGAATTTGTTTCTCTTTTCTAACTGTGAGCGGAAGTCATTCAAAGAGCGTCAGCATCTAAAACAGGTAAGATGATACGTGTTTATAATCATTCAGAACCTCTTTTCAGAACATCTGAACTGTCCTTTTGACATACTTCATTGTCAGGGAGACATGGCAGAGCAGTGTTTGAGACGTCAGCTCTCAGATAGACGGTTGCAGAATCACTTTTTAGGTGGAGTTTGTATGTTTTCCCCATGAGCATGTGGGTTAGAGCTCACCCCAAGTTAGGACTGTTGTTTTAAAGAAGAAAAAAAAAAAATTACCAAGCAGTGATCAAGCTCTTTCAGTTGAATTATTCTAAGTCTCACTCCTCTGGGTAAAAGGACAACAACCTGCAGGAGTCAGTAACTGCTCACATGCTGAACGTCTTCCACTGGATGAATCATACAACTCTAATGGTTCATTACTAATACAGTATATAAATGGCCCCAGTCTACTTTAGGAAAGATTAGTTTGAATGAACCTCATTTTCACGGTTATTTTGATCACTTGTTATGTTATTTATAGATTTAAATGCTAAAGCTTGGAATATTTAATTTCAAATGCAATTCACATACAAGTGCATTAGCAATGTATTGTAATTCCTCTGTTGCAAATTGTTTTCTTTAAACATAAACAAATGTTAAATATTGTATGTAAAAAAAAAAAAAAAAAACATACCAGTACTTGCAAACACCCAAGCTTTGTCAACTCTGGGGAATTTTCTGTTTCTACACTGTGTATTTTTTTGTATTTCATATAAAATGTTACCATCAAGTCTTCAACATTTGTATTTGTGACTCTTATCATTATTTCATACCATAAACCACTAAGTAGCACAAGTCAATGTAGCTCTTATGCAGGTCCCAAGTCTGAGTAATTGGTGAGGGTTGTGCCAGGAAGGACATGTGATGTACAGCCCGTACAGTACAAAAACTAATATGTGAGTTCATCTAAGTGACACTATACTGGATCGGTCGAGGCCCAGGTTAACAGCAACTGCCACCGGTGCTGTTGATAAACATGGTGCCAGCAGAAATTGTGCTACTGTTAGCCGAAGACCACAAGGAGGGAAATGTGTCATGAGACAGAGGGAGACAAGGAAAGTCAAGAAAGTAGGACTAAAGTTGGCAAATCTAAATATGGGGACAATTATAGGCAAAGGTAGAGAGCTGGCTGACATGATGCAGAGAAGGAAGGTAGATGTTTTAGGGAAGGGGAGTCTGAGATTGTCATCATTATATGTTCCCATTTCATGTGAGATACACCCAGGTGGAGCAGTGGGCAGCTATGTAAGCACCAGGGGAGCAATTGGGGATTAGGTGTCTATGACAGGGTACCAAGGGAGGAAGTGTGGTATTGCATGAGGAAATCTGGACTGGAAGAGAAGTATGTTAGACTGGTACAGGACATGTATGAGGACTTCAGGACAGTGGTGAGATGTGGTGACAGATAGCTTCAAGGTGGAAATGGGAGTGCATCAAGGATCAGCTCTGAGCCCCTTCTTGTTTGCTTTGATGATAAATTGACTAACAGATGAGGTCAGGCAGTTCCTCGTGGACTAAGATGTTTGCAGATGACATTGTGATCTGTGATGAGAACAGGGAACAGGTGGAAGAGAACTTAGAGAGATGGAGGTATGCACTTGAAAGAAGAGGAATGAACGTCAGCCGTAGTAAGACAGAGTGTGGGAATGAAAGAGAGGCAGGTGGAACCATGAGGCTACACGGAGCAGAAGTCACAAAGGTGCAGGACTTCAAGTACTTGGGGCCACCTGGCCAGGAAAATGGGAAATGTGGTAAAGAGGCGAAAAAGAGAGTTCAGACAAGATGGAGTGGATGGAGAACATTGCAGGAGTGATTTGTGACAAAAGGGTGTCAGCAAAGCTCAAAGTCTCTTTATAAGACAGTGGATAGAACATGTCTTGTTGTATGGTCTGGAGACAGTGGTATTGACAAAAAGACAAGAGAAAGAACGGGAAGTAGCAGAAATGAAGATGTTGAGGTTCTCCTTAGTGACAAGGATGGATAAGATCAGGAATGATGTCATCAGAGGTACAGTACAAATTGAACAACAGGGAGATAAAGTTAGAGAGGCCAGACTGAGATGGTTTAGACATGTCCAGAGGAGGGACAGTGGGTATATTGGTAGAAGGATGTTAGAAATGCAGCTGCCAGGAAAAAGACAAGAAATATATGGATGCAGTAAAATAAGAAATGGAGGTAGATGGAGTGAGGACCGAGTGAGATGGAGGAGGATGACTCACTGTGGAGTCGCCCGAAGAGAGAAAAGCTGAAAGAAGAAGCTAACCTATTGCTAATTTTAGTTAACCTTTTGCTGCTTTAAGCCAAAATGTAGCTACTTTGAACTTTTTACTAGCCTTTTGTTACTTTGATTGCACTTTTTTCTGCTTTAAGATGTTTTTCTTTGTTCAGCTTGTAGCTAATCTTCACACTTCATTTTAGCAGAAAACACATTTAGTGCAGTTAGAATTTAATGATGCTAAAGATACTTGGACTCACGTCTGATTCAGCCTGAGCTCCTCAGGTCCACAGCAGGCTCAGATGTTCCAAACATGTGCTGGTGGAGAAGCACAGGTTGCAGCTCACGATGCGTCATGAACGTGATGAATGTCACTGAGGCTCAAATCCACATGCAGCAGTGGATTTAGTGCTCGTGGCTGATGAGCGTTTAAAGACGTTAACTTATTTTTCAGGTTTTGAAGGAGGCCATGGTCCTGGTCTGGATCTTCATGGTGATGAACCTTCCCCAAGTGGCCTACTTTGTTTACCTCATGTACACGGTGAGCAAACTCTCTGAACAACAAACATCTTCATAAAGCAGACTGACCTCTACAAAATGTGTGCAGGTTTCTCTCGAGTCCTTCCCTCAAGTCGATTATTACTTTTTGAGAATTCTTCTCAGCAACAAACCGTTCTTGTAGCGATTGTAAATTTTCCTGAACAGGTTTTACCTGCGTGACTCTCTGTGAGGAGAAAAGGCTTTGTTCATTCCTAGAACAGCAGTTTCTAGTAAAGGTTTGTCAAACAGCCGAAGGTTAATTCAGGTTTTGATTGAACAAGAACAACTGCAGCCATGTTGGGATTAAACACAAGCGAGTGATGTAGATGTGATGACAGATTTTAACATTTTAAAACGGAAATAAGTTTTGTCATCTAGAAACTGATGAAATGTCAGTTTGCAAGAAGTCGCCCGTCTTAAGGGAGCCCAGAGACTGAAGCAGATTAAAGCAAATCCCTGTTTGGTTTTGATTCCAGGTGGTGCAGAATTGGTTCCAGGACAAAACGTACATCCTGGAGGCCGCCGCCATCACCGGAGCTTTGATGTCGCTGCTGATCAAAGCCGTTCTGCTCTGGGGGCTCGTCAGACTGGTGCACAGCTTCGGACAAGGCCTGCGGGAGAGAAGTGAGTTCACATCGGCTTTTTTTTTTTTCCACGTTTTGGTTGGGAAGCGTCAGGGAACAGATGCAGGCTGTAATCTGATTTTTCATGTGTTGCTGCAGTGTTCGCTGCTGCTCGGTGAAAGCACGTCGGGCGGTCGTGGATCCAGTACGGAGCTGCCCGTCGATTCAGTGCCATGATGGGAACGCTCAGCGCTAACGGAGCCAAAGCGTTCCCTAAACTCTTCCGACTTTTAACCTGCTGAACATTTAGTTTTTGCTTCGTCTGGCTGCTTTTTGCATTTAGAGCCGTGAATCGTTTTCTGGATCCAGAATGTTCCGACTGTTTCCCGCCAGTTTTTGTTTCTGTCCGCCAGCGATCACGGCTCGACCCAAAATCCAGCAGAACCTTTTTCACTCGGCCTGTTGCGCACGTTAGAAACACACTCACGGCCTTTGTTGGACTGAATTCCTAAAACGACACTGGTTTGAACTTCTACTCTTTTAAACTTTAATATGAAAATCTGATGTTACGAATATATTTTTTGTAAACATCTTTACTTAAAGAAAAGTGACTTTTTTTGTCTTAAATACTGCTTATCATATTTCTTGACTTTTTGAGGCACCTTAATGCACTGTTTTTTTTATAAATGGTTTCTAATAAATAAAAATCTATTAATATGTTTATGCTGTTTGTAAATATGTAATTATAGAACAAGTGGAAAAAGACAATTTTTGGCTGCCGTTTCAGGTCAGCAACAGCCTTCGTACTGCATTTATAAAATATATTTATACCCCTGATTTCTAAAGTTCATTCCTTGAAGGGATGCATATCACCCGCCACTTTACATTTAATCTGGTAGTGCTCACAGTATCTGTTGAGGGTGACTCAGCTACTACCACACCAAATTCTAGCTCAATATCTAAAACAAGCGGAGTTGGAGCCATTTTTGTGTTTGCTAAAGTTGATTACCGTATTTTTCGGACTATAAGGCACACTTAAAATTCTTGAATTTTTCTTAAAAGTCGACTTTTATAATCAGATGCACCTTGTATTTTGACTCTGGTTGTGTTTACTGACCTCAAACTGTTTTTGTGAATGAGTTGAATAAAGTTTGACTGTTTTGTTTCCCTTAATGTGCCTTAGTCTGAAAAATACGGTAGTAATGGCAGCCATCTTGAATTGAGTTATTGGATATCCAGTGTTGACTTTTCTGAAAAGTTTGAGATGTGCTACGGTACAATTATTTTACAGAGGCAACAAACGAGCAACATTATTTGTGGCGGTGGGCAACAATTCTGATTGTAGGAGATTTTAGGTCCAGTTCTGAAGCGAAAGCTTCTAACTTTATACAAACTGAATCGGTTTCTATTAACTTGACATCTTGGTGGCTAAATGAACACAAACGGGACTATTAAGTGAAAGGGCTAACAAACAGAGACGACCACTTTCTGCTTCAACATTCTGTTTATTAAAGTTTTCTGGGGGGTTAAAAAAAAAGCAAATTTTTTAAACTTGCAGATACAAAAGTTAAAGTGACAGGTCTTAATTACAAAGTGGAAAGCACTTTAAAAGAGAGAAAAACAGAAAAAAGGTCAGAGTTTCATTGTTTTTTTGTTGGAGAGCAAAAAAAAAAAAACAATTTCTCACAAAATTTATTAAGACAAACTTTTTTTTTTAAATATTGGAATGCTTTTCTTGAAAAAAAAAAAAATCTCTATGTTCCTCTGTCCGGCAAAAAAACATTTCTTTAACAAAAAAATAAATCAACATGACAAACTTTTCAACATACAAAAGAGCAAAGACTTGTTTCCGTTACATCGTAAACGTATTAATAAACGTGGACGTCACAAAATACAGCTTTTTACATTTATATACAGGCAAAAGGAGGAATGATTGCTCTTTAGGGCTCGCTAAGAGTTCAAACAAATGAGCCGTTTATAAAATGCACATTCTGTCCAAACAGCCCCGTGAAGTAGGTCACCTTAAAGTAGGCCGTGCACTGATCAGCGTTTGTAACAGTTCCTCAACATTCACACACAAAGTCCACAGACGTTGGTCTAAAAATCAAGGCTTTATAAAAAAAAAATTGTCTATTGCTTTAATAACTTTAAAACCCAAAAAAAAAAAAAAAAAAAAAAAAAAACACGAGTCTTAAGGTTTGGTCTCTGTGGACATGAACTCCGTCTTCGGGTTTTCATGCCACAGAGATCTCGCACGCCGTCATTCTATCGAGTGTTCGGTTCTGCGGATTCAGATCTGTGCAAAACATGTGACCAACACCAGACGAAGGATGTAAACTTAAATATTTTTGTACAATGCAGTGTTTAAGGCACAGCTGGGCCAACAAGAACGTTCATCGTCGAATGTGTTGGTCTAGAGTTGGCTTTTAATATCTGGAGGAACGCAGCTTCTTTCACCTCAACAGACCCAAAGTCGTAGACGTTTTCTTGACGTCTGTCCTAAAAATGGGAAAAGTGCTGCAGAGAACCTGATAACACCTCAAGGATTGTTAAGACGTGTCATCAAATCCTGACGTTGTGCGTTTTTGGCTTTTCTAAGTGTTGGTTTGATATTTTTGATCTTGAACAGTTCTCACAGTCGGACAAACGGAGGCCAAACCCCATTCAAATACCCAACATGTTGTGGAGCATTTCACTGGCTCTGTTAATGCTGCGGCTCGTTTGCTCTAAAGAACCACCGTCTCCTAGAGTTTGTGAAATATTTTAACGCAGAAATGTGTCAGCACGTCTGTCCCAGAGGTGGTTTTAATGCACGTCAGCGCTGATCTTTGTGTCATCCATTCAGATCATCTTGTATATCAACATACATGAATGCATTAAGAATACAACAAGGAAGAGCAACGCTGCTTGAACACTGATGCAGACGGACCTGATTTGAATGGAGTTTGGTTCAAACCGTCTGTCCATTAAAGACCGAGCGACCGAGACAGAAGGCAGACGAGTTTTAATCCAGAGTCCTGGGGATCCGTGGGGAAAAACCCGCGACGATTCCTCGGCTCAGAACTCCTCGTCCTCCGAGTTGAGGTAGTTCTGCTTCTTCCTCACGTTCCAGTGCAAACACTGCGCCAGGCTCTCGAACCAGTCGTTCACCGGGTCGCGGAAACAGATGGACGGAACGGGGAAGCAGGACGTGGTGATGGTAATACTAGAATGAGGATAGAACAAAGAAAGTTCAGATGATGTTAAAAAACTGATGAAGTGCTGTGTTTACTCGTTCTAAGAAGCAGGAAGGTGATTATATCTGATTACACGAAGGATTGGGTCTGACTCAGGGGCCACGATGGCGTCGAGCCAATCAAACGGCCTGATAGACTGATGCAACAGAGCCTGAGAGCTTCACTTCATTGTGTCGGCGTGTGCACGCCGCAGCTTGGCATGTGGACTAACCTGTCTCCCTGGCAGATCTCCTGCCTCTTTCTTCCATCAAAAGAAACCCAGGCCGTGTTTCTGGCGTCGCGCGACAGCTTGATCTGGAACAAGACGAGGAAACACTTTTTATTAAACCAGTTCAATGAAAAGGAGTTTTATTGACCCGATGTTTACCAAGTTTAATAAAAACTATGATAAAACAAGTTATTCATGTTGTTTTAACTTCCTGTGCACATTCAATTCTTAAAAAGTTTATCGTTAACAACTATATGTATTTTTTCCCACAATGCTTTGCTCAAATACAGACCTTAAAGGAGCAGGTAAAACAAATTTTTTTTAACTTAAATCTAGTGCAGTTATTATTGCAGACAGAGGAAGTAGACGCTTGTTCAAAGCAATAAAAAGAGGAAGACCATGTGTTAAAAATGGTCTGAAGTGGTTTGGATTAAAACCCTTCGAGTACCTTGAGTTCCACCCCGGCGGGCACCACGATGGGTCTGAAGGAGAGCGAGTGAGGGCAGATGGGGGTAATCATGATGGCTGGGACGTTGGGGTGGATCATGGAAGCTCCTGCTGCCAGTGCGTACGCCGTGCTGCCTGTCGGTGTCGACACGATCAAACCTGAGGGGGACACAGTCGCAGCAGGAGTTTAGCACACGCAGAGCCCAAAGTGACTCACGGGGTAGTCAAAACATCTGGATTCTTCAAATAGTTTTTCCTGCGACCTGCGCTGGGAGACTAAACTGTGCTCCGCCCAGTGGAACCGAGCACCCTGACGTCTGTCACACCTCTGCTGACTCACCGTCGCCCTGCACCGTGGTGATCAGGTGACCGTCCAGGTAGAGGTCGACGTTGGAGAGATACGAGGAGGGTCCTCTGTCCACCACCACCTCATTCAGGACCTGACACACAAATACATGAAGTCGCGTATTAAAGGTTGGCAAAAAACTGTTTGATGAATACATGAGGTCATCTCACCACACTGTTTGTTTGTTTGTTTGTTTAGCAGGAAAAACACCAATGCAATGTGTAATCTCTAAACGTGCAGTTATTGTCGGTTCACTGATGTCACTGCTCGTCTATGTTGCTCTTCAACAACAGGTTCAGAGCCCACAGGCGTCAGAAACACGACAATTGCATCACAGGGGCAGTTTGACCCATTTACATCCGGAGCTAACTGGACTGAAATCAGGTGCAGGAATCTGCAAACCAGCTAAACATTTCTGGAAAACCAGTGTGACCTACTTACTTAACGCACACAGTTTACTCTTAGGCTGCAAAGCTGTGGCTGGAGATAATTTACCTGGTACTGCAAGGCCTTGCGACCCATTTCGTGTTCCTCGTTGGTGAGGATGACGCCCTTCTCGTCCACGGCGTCCTTCTCCTCCCAGTTCTCTTTAAGCACCTGGACTTGCAGGCGGCTTCTCAGAATAATGGCAGCGTTGCCTGCAACACAAACGCAGCACGCATGAGAGTCTTGACATCGTGTACGTGTGTCACCTGCAGACAGGAATGCGTGCCTGAGGCTGAGAGGCGAGTGAGAGAACATTCAGTACCTTCGATAATTTGGGTGACCTGGGACTGGTACGTGTCGAATTTAAAAGGTGTCAGGAAGCCCAGGGAGCCCAGGTGAAAGGCCATGACTGGTGGAACGCTATCCTGTGAGCACAGGAAGGAGACTGTTATGGTTCAGTCAGAAACATTAAAAAAATAAATTGTGAGAACTGGTGAATACCTGAAAGAGTGAAGACGCATACAGCAGAGTTCCATCTCCACCAAGACAAATGATGAAGTCTATACGATTGGAGATGTCATCAAAATCTGGACAAGATCACAAACAGCAAGATGTTTAACATTCTGTCTGTGCTGAACTCCGTGCCGTTTAAATATCCGAGCCACTGGGACGGTCCGTACCTTCTCTGAAAGTGCAAAACTTCTTAGTAACAGTTCCAAAGTTCTCGTCTCCTGTGATGGCTGGATCATCCAGAACTTTTTTTTCCACGTAAACGATCATGTTTTTCACCTGCGGCGACACACAACATGCCACGGGTTGGACTGAAGAACGTGCACGAGTCATGACGTTGGCAACGGTGCGGCTAACGCGCGTGAAAACTGAAACTTGAACAGGGAGGACCCTCTCCAGCTTCTAGCTCGACGCCTGCAGGTATCTGCGAGCTAAAGGACGTACCTCTGTGAGGAAGATGCAGAGCTCTTTGAAAGGCTGAAGCAGACTGGAGTCTCGGATCTTCTTGATGACAAGGACACTTTTTGGTGGCTTGTTCCATGTCAGCCTCTGACTGGCGGGATCCTGAATGTGCCTGAAACAAACAAACACACAAAACAAACTTCAGCAAACAGCTTCACAGGAAATTACACGAATAAAAAAGGTCTGAATGACGAGAAACTCTCACAAGAGCTGAGCTGACACAAGAGCTGTTAAATAACCAGAGATTCATCCTGTTAGATGAGATTAAAGTCTGATTCACCCCACATGCCGCCTGCAGCACCTTAACCTCGACCCAAAACTCAACGGTGATCCAGGAGACATGAAGAGGTTTCCAACATACAGAACAGCAAAGCAAACTCCTGGAAGAGCTGCACCTTCTAGAACCAACCAGAACAAACTCAAATGTCTCATTTGTTTTATATAAACCGACTAGTCCAATTCTAAAGAAGGAAAAGGACACGAGTCCTAAAAACTGGAGCCGCAGGGCGTGAATTTTTCATTTACAATCAGGGGGTCTGTTTCTATTTACCATCCGTGGCATTCATCAGTTACAGATGACCCAGTCTATTTTTAATATTGCTTATGCAATAATGTAGAAGTGTGTGTTCTTAACGCGTATTCAAGGTAAATGTCGTTTCACATTTCATGGTCCCGTTTGTACAAGAAAATTAAACACGAGCGCACCACGGTGTTATAAAACCACAAGTCCACCACTTCCAACTTTTACTTCACATCTTGTGAGTTCCACCAGAAAAAAAAAGCAGATTTATCAAGCACGTCATTCTGAAACTGCCAAGTGTGCGCAGGTTCAAGTTTTGACAATCACCTGTTCCATCTTAAACAGGTTGAAGAGATGCATCAGATGGAGACTACAGGTGGAGAATGAATTGTTCCAAAACAGATGCCATGAAGATAAAAACAGAAGATTGAGGAAGCGATGACAGGGACGTCTTCACCTCCTGCATCTAGTTGTATGTAACTCAGTTTAAGGATGCTTGAAGCTACTTGAGAGGATTTTTAATGCATAAAGTTGTTGCAATAACTTCATTACGACTTTTGGTACTTTAAAGTGTATTTTGTGTGTTTCAACATGCTGCTGTTTAATCCATCTGACTGAAGAGAGTTCCTGCTCTGCAACTGCAGCTTGCACCTGAAAGCATCGCCGTAAACACACGTCCGGTTCCTTTTCCCACAAAAAACACCCACCGACAACATGGACGCTCACACACAAGCACAGAGAAATGAAACCAGCTCAGGCACAAAGGATTTGTGAACGGGTCGAACTCAGACAGGATCTAAAACCTGAGCAGACTTCAGCTGCGTCAGAGGAAACAAAAGCGTGGCCTTGTTAGCATCTCAACAGTGATCCTCTGATCTATTCACAACCTGGTCCTTCTCTGAGCCACCTCAAAGCACCCACACCCTGACCACCACCTTTCATTCACAGCAACCCGTTCTGTGATAACACACACACACACACCACTGTACACCTTGATGCTCACACTGTGCATCCACATCCCTGCAGCCACATTTACTCTGAGGACATTAAAGACGTAGCTAAACGTACATTTGAGGGATAATGACATTAGCTGAGAGCAGCAAGACTCTCTGAACATCTGGTTTCGTTTGTTCCTTCCAGCATGTTAAAAGAGACAGAGACGCTCTCTCACCATTTCCAAACTTTGTTCTCGCTGCGGTTCCCCAGAGTGTCCTCGACTATACACTGGTGAAACTTCATGGTCGCACAAAAGAAAAACACTGCTTTGAACGCCGACTCAGCTGGAGAACGATGCTCTGTCCCGGTGAACGATTCTGACTCTACTGCCTCATTCTGCCTTTAACAACTTCCTCGAGCGCTCCACATTTTATAGCAGCTATGGAGAAGCCTTCTCGTGGTTCAAGTCAGACGAGGGTTGTCTGCGAGTCTCTCCGAGCACTGGGATCAGCTGAAACCTCAGAGCTGGACTCACTGTGGCTATATTTGTCCTCGGGAGGACTTAGCGCTAAACCCTCCTCGTGCTTTCTGCTCCTTAGGTAAAGCTCTCCCTTCTTAAGGTTGTCTACAACTTAAGCCCCGCCCCTCTGATGACCTAAACTAGTGTCAGCAGAGGCTTTCCTTGTTGGACAGGTGTGACTAACTCAAACAATACAGTCACGGCTACGTTGACTCCTAGAATAATTACTGCAGTGAAAAAGTATTTTAACCTGAATGAGCTCATTTGGTGCACGTTTCCATTACAGGGACGGAAACAACGAAACTAGTTTGTGCCGATTTGTGCATTTCTGCTTTATAGAAAAACAACAGGACGGACACAAGCTTCCTGACGTCCTCTTACAGTAAAGAAATTCACAAGAATTTGATTTATTAGTCGATGATTAATGAGGTGAAGCTTGTGGACTGACGGTTTTTCTTCCGTGAACAAACAATAAAGCTGCATGAGATAAATGTCCATCAGTAAGGTAAATAGGAGGAGCATGAAGACGTCTAATAAATCATGACAAAGAATAAGCGGCCTTCAAACGTCTCCAAGTTGTTTTCTAGTACAATGATGCGTTATATTTGAGTAGAAGTATGCACGATCTGCAAAAATTTGAATTACTTAAAGCAAAAATCTTTGAAGCAATGCAAAGATCCTGCAGGATTCAAACAGGAGTCAAATACTGACACATTTCATGCAAGAGTTTTTACACTAACATCATCCTGAGTAGAGAAATGAGGAAAGAATGAGATTTTTTTTTGGTCAAATCTAGAAAATAAGACAAATTATGGTAATATATGTTCAATAGGAAGCAGAATGATTTTTTTTTGTTAGAATATGCACAAACAGACAAATTCACCAAAGCAGATATGTAACAAAACGTTCAAACTCAAGACGCAGTGTGTTTGGAACGAGACGTCCATCTTCGTGCATCAGGCAGCGCGCGTACTGAACATTTGTAAAGCTCGGTGAAATTGCTTTTAAATGATACATCCAGCTAAATTTATGGCGTTCATTTTGAAAATAAAGGTGTTGTTGCTCAACCTGAAACCTATTTCTGTCCGTATGCCCGGAAGTTTCGATCAGTAATGCAGGTCACAGAGGAGACGGAGACGTGCAACAAAGAAGCTGCAGCCAACCAAACAACTAATAAGTTCTTTGGAATGTTGTCTTTTCACTTTTCAACATGAAATGATGCAAGCAGCGCTGGGTGAGCTCGTGTTCGGAACAGCACACCTCATTGTGCAGCACAAATGTGGGCGGGGCTTGAGATTTAATTCAAATGAACATTCCATGCAGCGCAAACTGTACCGATTCATGTGGTGCTTCTGATAAGCAGCTGTGTCTCATCTGGAATGGGATTAAGATTTACTGGGATTAAAGCAGAAAAAAATATTTTGACTGAAGTTTTTTCTACACCTAGAGGTTAATCAAACACCCCCCCCCCCCCGCCCCCCAGCACCACACACCTGAGAGCATTTTCCTGCAGACAGGTCACTTCAACGGTTTTCACGTGAAGACAAGTGTACTGAGTACATGACCTCAGTAAAAGTACACAGTATACTGTACTATGTACAGGACCTCGGTAAAAGTACACAGTATACTGTGTACATTACCTTAGTAAAAGTACACAGTACAGTGTGTATATATTTGAAAAACACAAAAAACACAAACAAACAAAAAACACAACAAGTCAGTTGCAGAGTATAAATATATATATATATATATATATATACTGTATATATAATTTTTTTCTTTTCATTTAATTTGCCACACTGACAGATTTCTCACTTGAAATGATTGTTTCATTCAACAGGATTATATTTACAGGATTTCAGCTCGTAGTCGTTTTTAATTTTATATTTGATCATTTAATGAATTGCATTAATCACCATACACTTAGCTCTCAGTATGATTTTGAATATAATCAAGTTTAGCTCGTTGAAACAGCTACAACACTTTGGATTGTGAAATGACTTGGAGTGTGAAGTGAAAAAAGCAATGTCAATGTTTATGTTTAAGAAAATGATCAGAAATGATTTGTTAAAGAAATATATATGAAGTAGTTGAAGTGTAATGTATTGGAATTGGAAAATTGAGATGAGTTATTTATTTTGTTTTGTTACTTATAGATAATTATTGTTTGAATTGATTGTTTCAAAAAGGGGCAGATATAATGAGATTTCTTCTTTCTGCAGCCTTTCATTTTATATTTTGTTTTCGTAAAACATATGAGATTGTTGTTATGTATTGTTATGCATTTATTTTTATAAAATGAATAAATAAAATTAATTAACGCTATAAAACCATGAAGAAATTACTTATTTATTTTTAGATATTTATGATAAACTACAAACATCTCAAACCAACTCTCGCAGAGAGAACTTTCTGAGTTTTGGGGGGAAATTTAAGTTAAATGGAGTCTGTGCCATCATCTGGGACATAAATATTCCTCTTTCAGAATTTAATAATTATTTAGAAAAGCTAAAGCGGCAGAAACAGCCTCTCTCACCGTGAGAGGAACTCAACAGGCTGCGTGCTCCCATGGCGGTGCACGTTGTCTCTGACCTGGAATTTGGTTTCACATGCATGATGCACATGTCTGCAGGATGACATCGCTCCGAACACATTAACATTTCACACGAAGTTAGACGCAAGCGTCCTGGGAGGTCGGGGCGCCGTGTGGGGGGTGGGGGTGATGGCGTATCAGTTCTGGTATCTCCCCTGACCGCAGTGAACTGGTCACGTTTGAACACACGTTGAATATGGAGACGTTTAGTATTATGTTACATGTTGAGCGGGGCGGGTGGTTCTGTCAGGGGAGCAGGTTGTCCTCCTTGCCATGCTGCAGGTGAGCTTTCACCTGCAGTTTCTCTCTGCTGCTCACAGCCGGGCTCAACGTGAACCAGACAGCAGGACCCGCCCTGTTCTGCTCTGAGGCTCGGGTTTTCTTTTTTGTTTGAAAGTGTTGTCAGTTTAATCTCTGTATCATCTTTGATGTATGACAGATGGCTTTAACAGGAACACAACAAAACACGGTTTTTTTTTTTCCCTCCTAGTTTTTACAGATGATGGAAATCCGTCCTGGCCACGTTCAAAATGACGGAAAAACGTTGAGGCGACGGAGAACTTTAATCCGTGGATTTAACTAATTTTGAACATCATTACAACTAACAAAACACATTATAATAAACACAATGAATAAACAACATGGTCAGCATCAATATAAATCCTATGATGTAAAGTTTTTAAGCCACTTCACATTGTGTTTCACTTAATATTAGGCTGAATACTGCCTGACGTATCTGGTACTGTGCATTATGAAACTGCAACGACCCAATTTAAGAAACTGTTAGACATCACAATCTGATGCTCTGAGAATTTAAACAACCCACCTTGAATAAATCCATTTTTTTGAGACGAAGATTCCTTGCTCTGTCTATGGCAGTGATTCCCAACCCTTGTCCTCGAGGAACACTTTCCTACATGTTTTGTTTGTTAACCTGTTTTGACAATAGCGGCAGTTGTCATTGTGATGATGCTGGCATGCCTGTAGACCAAAACCTTTTCACTCAGGGTCTGCAGAGAAACTCGAAAAAAAAAAAATACTATCCAGTAGTTTATTTTAGTATTTATTCATATATATATAT
>JARVLU010000103.1:28039309-28058455 GCA_031762415.1 Simpsonichthys santanae | reverse complement strand
GACGTCACTGGGGCGCGACGGCCGTATACGCGAAACGCCGTAAAGCAAGTCCGCCGTAAACCGGGGACAACCTGTATATAGTACTGTATACGGTATATAAAAAAAGAAAGAAATAAAAATTATGCTCTGGATTTTAAAAAACGTTTAAGATACTCACTGCATCACCCGACGGCTTTTTAGAATAAGATCAAGTATGCGTTTAAAAATAGATATTTCAATGAATGAAGAGTAGAGCAGAAGACAAGTAACCACCCAGTGAAACTACCGGTAATAACATTTAAGTCTTGGAAAAATCCCACCATCAGTCACACAAACATTATTCTATCAAAAACAACTGTGTGGGCTTTAGCAGCACTTTTTTTTTTTTCTTCACAGGTTATGGAACAAACATAATTCCTCAACAGGCTCTGTGGTTATCTTCAATGCTGGTTCTCATGGTTACAGAAACGTAATAGCCCAGCCATGACCGTGGGGGAACGCTGGGATTAGAGCGCACAGCTGGGTAAGCCGTTACTGGGTATAAACCAAAAAATAAAAAAAAAATAAAAAAAAAATAAAAAATAAAAAAAAAGCAAGCCTTTTCCAAACATTGGTTTGACATCTTGCTGTTCGGGCTTAGTATGATGTACAATGATTCAGCAATTAACAGCTGTTGGAAGTGTCTTTGAGGGGATCCCTAGGGACCACAGCTAGCATGGGTGGGATGCATACACAAAGCTGTATGTGCTTTGTCAACTTTTAAATGTATTCCAACAAGCATGCACTGTACAGGTGCATTATTATATTCCCACCTATGAGCTACGCTGTCGGAATACTCTCCAGGGTGTGGACTACAATCATCTGGGGAGTGTGGTATCAGGGCATTACAAATGGATCCCCTGGGACCTGGGAATTGTAGGGTGGGGTCCGTACAGATTGGTTACAAATCTGATGTCATTGCATCCCATCAGATTAGTCTCTGGGGATTTTAGAGTCTTACTGAGCTGTTTGTTGGCAAGTTTCAAACTGGCATCTATGTAAATACCAAGTGTTCCCAGTAGAATATTGAACTGGAGCAAGAGTTACTACCCATCAATGGTCACGCGGCACCGCTGCTCAGTGGATTTACAGACAGAAGATGGAGCAAACCACTATTGAATTCCAGTAATTTGAATAGCTTAAAGTATTTGTTCAATTAGTGTTTACCGTAGACTTTCAGTATAATTTAATGACAATCAGAATAAAAAGGTGACGGTTGTCATTGCACAAGAACAAGGATGAACCTTTTTAAGGAGCGTTGTAATAGGCAGGGCGTTTTGTTCATAAAGCAGGAAGTGTTGACTTGGAATCACAGTGTCAGGAAAATTGTTTTAAAATTACAGTTGCTTATTTGCATGAATTAAAACCAGGGTCAAGTAAGTCACATGTAAAAAGGAGGGGGGGGAAAACTGCCCAGCGGCTTGAATACATTAATGCAGAGTAAATGGTTTGTTGATTTAAATAGATTAAAGCGCACACAAGAAGGCCTGCTCGATGGATTTTAATTAACTTGCCATATATAAATTGTATGTTATCTGGCTTTACTGAATTAAAAGCTAAATACAAGGGCTCTTTCTGCTTGGGTGAGTGGAATAAAGGGCTACTTAGAGCCTTGGCTGGGTCTCATAGAGGCATGGTGCTGCGGCTACGGGTGTTCCGAACACATTCCAGAATACCAGCCCCTGGACAGCCCATCCGTGGGGATTCGCTTTAATTATGTGCAATACAGCCAAGTTTAGGGCCCAAGGCATCTCAGACGATCAAGCCGAAAGACGCCACCTTTTCCCCGAGTCATTGGGGCAAATGAATTCCACTTGCAAGAGTCATCCCTGTCAGTTATAATGAGGAGATAATGCGTAACGTGGCACACTCTGAAATGCAAAACTCCTCAGAAGCTTCTGCTGTGTGGGGCAATTAGACTCTTTGCTGCTGGTGCTTTGATGAGTTTCTCTATCTGGGAACAATATCATAAATCTGCTGCGTAATATGCTCCGAGTTGAGTTAATGCTTAATTTTACAACTGGAAAAAAAAAAAAAAAAAAAGAGATTTTTGACTTTTAGTACAGAGCAATTTAATATGAAAGAATGTAAATTATCCATATCTGAAGAAAATGAGGCAAACATGCAGAGACTGGCATAAATTACGGACTCCTACATGGTTAAATATAAATTTAAAGAAGTATATCCACGTCAGGCAGCACGATGGCGCAACTGGTAGAGCTGTTGCCTCTCAGGGAGCAGGTCCCTGGTTCAAATCCCAGTCTGGGGTCTTTCTGGGTGGAGTTTGCATGTTCTCTCCATGCATGCGTGGGTTTTCTCCGGGTACTCCGGTTTCTTCCCACAGTCCAAAAACATGCATGTTAGGCTGATTTGTAACTCTACATTGTCCTTAGGTGTGAGTGAGAGCGTGAATGGTTGTTTGTCTCGTTTGTCTCTATGTGGACTTGTGATGGACTTGCGACCCATCCAGGGTGTACCCCGCCCCTCGCGCAGTGATTGCTGGACATGGACACTGGTGACCACCATGACCCAAAATGGAAGAAGTGGGCAAAAGATAATGGATGGATGGATGGATATCCAAGTCACATTGCTTGAACACTGCAGCAGATTTTCTTTAAATGTCCTTTTTTAAACATACTACAGTATCCAAGAAATAGCAAAATGTTCTTAAGTACAGGAACTATCTGCTGCTGAAGATTCTCAGTCATCCAGGCCATGATAAATAAAAATAAAAAAATAAATAAAACTTTCAGTACAAAAACAACTGGACTTTGTAACAGATGATATTTTGCTCTTCGCTCATCTCAGCCTTTATAACCAGAACCCCACACTCTCTGCTCTTTGAATTGAGAAAGCTCCTCGGATGAAGAGTCTTCTGTTACAAATAAAGTCCAGTTGTTTTTGTATTGAACGTTTTTTGAAAATACAGTAACTATCGTGTTAGAAATTTATAGGAAACAAAGCTATGATTTAAAGAATAATTTCTGTCAATCTACTGCTGTCTTGTACCATTGTCTTTGTTTTATATTAAGTGGCTCTTTGATCAAGAGCCATTCATGCCGTCAAGGACAAAACAGAAACACCAAGCTACAAAATAAAAAAAAAAGCTTATGGCTTCACATTCTGGCACTACAGGCACAAGAAACCTGTCAGAAGGTTTTCTGTCATTTTAAAAATATGCAGTGGCTGAAGCACAAAAACATGAAGAAAAGTGAGACTTTGGATTTATGTGCAAAACTTATAATTGCATTTTATGTAGCAACTTACTGTACTTATCTATCAACCTAAATTTAAAATCCTAACTTCTTCTTTCAGCTTTTCCCTCTTCAGGGGTCGCCACAGTGAGCCATCCTCCTCCATCTTGCTCTGTCCTCACTCCAACTACCTCCATGTCCTCAATAACTGCATCCATACATCTCCTCTTTGTCTTTTTCCTGGCAGCTGTATTTCTAACATCCTTCTACCAGTATACCCACTGTCCCTCCTCTGGACGTGTCCAAACCATCTCAGTCTGGCCTCTCTAACTTTATCTTCCTGTTGTTCAACCTGTGCTGTACCTCTGATCATCTCATTCCTAATCCATCTTCATTTCTGCCACTTCCAGTTCTGTCTCATGTCTTTTTGTCCACGTCTCCAGACCAGTCAACATAGCTGGTCTCACCACCGTCTTGTAAACTTTTCCTTTGCCGACACCCTTTCGCACGCATGCACGCAAGCACACGCAAGCACACACACACACACTCACACACAGTAATAATAACACAAACGTCAACATGTTTCTGGCACACAGCTGTACTATTCCCTGAAACAGCGTGCTCATATGAAAAATCAATTAAACCAGAGTAGCACAGAAAGTTGAGGTGTGAACAATCCGCGTGTATAAGCAGCAGTGCAAGTACTGTACTCATAAAATATCAAATCCAAAACAGGATGCTTCTGCACTCAATTAATCTGAAACCACTGTACATTTCCTGTTGGTATATCAAATATCACTAGACTTGCTTCACTTTCAGAGAGTCCAACAGAACCAATAACATTAACAACGTTGGGAGAGTAGGTTGTTAATCAGGAAGTGAAGGTTGTGATTTTAATATAGCATGAAAAGCTTCTTTCAGAATAGATTTGCAAAAAAAAGATTAGCAGAGATACCTGTTAAGTTTCTGACAAAGAAGAGACAGCCATGCTCACTTGTGGTTCCAAGAACCCACATTAGTAAAGTGACAAGCACCAAAATACTGTAAATTCTGTTCACTGCTCTCAGCCCAACTCATTACTTAACTTTTGAAAAAACAAATGGAGGTGATGGAAATCTGACTCCACAGACTGGTTTTCTACATGATTTATTGACAAGAGCTTTAAAATAACCTGACGCTTGGTTAGAAATATTTAACGATGGAGAAAAATGTTTACTCTAATATAAATTTAGCTTTTTATTTATATAGCACCAATTCACAACAAAGTTGTCTCTGCTGAAACATTCACATACATAGAAAAGCGAATTAGTAATGAAGACTGAGACTCACTTTAGTTTTCCATCTTTTGAACCGCAGCTTACCTGCACGGTCGCCCTTCAATGTGTCCCAGACGTTGCAGTTGAAATCGTCGTATCCAGCCAGGAGTAGACGGCCACTCTTGGAGAATGCTACAGAGGTGATGCCGCAGATGATGTTGTCGTGTGAGTAAACCATCAGCTCCTGGTCGGCACGCAGGTCAAACAGCCTGCAGGTAGCGTCATCTGAGCCCGTGGCAAAAGCATTGCCATTAGGAAAGAACTGCAAGAAGAGAGGGGAAAGGCTGCTTTATGCTCTGTGTACGCATTTATAACACAATTTAACGCAATTCATCAACAGTGAACAACTCTACACAGCTGAACTACAATGTATAATGCACTATAAATTCCTAACAATTGTAAAAAAAAAAAAAAAGAAAAGAAAAAAAAGTTGTTGAAATTTGATTTTTTTGGACTGTAAGGTGCATCGTATAAGGCGTAATATCAATGAATGTGTCTGTTTTCATACATAAGGTGCATTAAGCGAAACAAGTTCATTTTGACAGATTTTTGAGCACCGTGTACCACAAAAAAAAAATTGGTTCGAGGTCAGCACAACCAGAAATAATATACAAGGCGCCCTAGATTATTTAATTTTATTTATTAACCTTTACTTAACCAGGCAAATCCTATTAAGATCACAGATTTCTTTTGCAAGGGAGGCCTGGACCTAAAGGCAACATGCGTGTTTTTGGTCTGTGGGAGGAAAACCAGAGTACCCGGAAAAAACCCACGCAAGCATGAGAAGAACATGCAAACTCCACACAGAAAGACCTCCACACAGAAAGACCCCAGGTTTAACTGGGGGATTGAACCCAGGACCTTCTTGCAGTGAGACAACAGTGCTAACCACTGAGCTGTGGTGCTGCCATATAAAGCTTTAATATTATAAGGCTCACTGCCAATTTTTGAAAAAATTGCAGGATTTTAAGTGTGCCTTATATTTTGAAAAATACGGTTCTTAAATTTGATGAGTTCATGTGAGAAAAGGACTTAAACTTTACGTTTTTAGCCTAAGATCATTCTAAAGTTAAGCAAACAAACAGCATGCTCTGAATTCAGAACAGACATGTAAACAAATTGGAAACAAAACCATTTACATTTTGTTAGAACAGCTTTGCAACTATTTGGATGGAAAAGTGCACCTTTGTGTGAATAATATGAGATATGTGCTTCTAAGATCCCTAAAATATCAAAAGTGTTCATTTCTTTAAAGGCATTTTACAGCAGGAGCTGGACAAACTCAAATTCTTTTTAAATGCTTTTTTTTCCTTCTTCAAAATTTAAGAACCTTAATTATTTATAAAGGCTTTCAGAATAAAAGTCATCTCTCTGTGCAACAAGTCTTTTTTGCTTTGCTTTCACTGACTGGGCTTTTATTTGGACATATTTATTTTTGTTTTTATTTATTTTTATTTGCCCTGAAGTCTAGGCCAGCATACAAATGACACTTCTATCCCTAAATTTTACAACTAACTGCTTCTGCATTTTGCCTGCAGCAGCTACATATACATTAGGCAGCTTCACACTTGAAAATTGAGAGGATTTGTATGTAACGAGTTCTGTGTTTGTGTGCGGCCTCGTACACAGATGGCATTGATGTCCGACTCGTGGCCAGTGAAGGTCTGTCGACACATTCCTTCTCTGATGTCCCAGAGCTTGGCCGAGGCATCGCAGGCTCCAGACACAAACAGCCTGGTGTCAGGCGCCAGAGAGAGACTCATCACATCACCGGTGTGTCCAGCAAATGTAGTTGTCTGCTGACCGGTCTCGATGTCCCACAGAGCACTGTGAGAAATGCAGAACACGAAGGTTAAGAAATACTCCTCACAATAATTGCACACAGGAACTGAACTGTAAGTTCGATCCAGACAGACTCACTTTACAGAAACTCAAGATGTGATGTCTGAAATTACAGTTCTCTGCAAAATTCACTGAACTTTTCAAAAGATTTTTCTACCTGAATTATTGAGCATGCATCAGGATATTAAAAGTTAATAGTTTAAATTCTTTCCCTGTGCAGAAATAATGTAATAGTACAAAATAAACTAACTTTTTTTGAGCCGATAGTAATGGTACAAACTGAAAATTTTAAAAATGAAAATTTTAGTAATGAAACAAAATTAATGAGGTAGTAAATATTGATGCTGCATTAAACAGTATTAGGTGCAATACCACGACTCACCAGGTGGTGTCTCCAGAGCTAGTGACAATCTGGTTGTCATCCAGAAAGCGACAGCAGGACAAGTAACCTAAACAGAATAAAACACACTGATTACTTCCTTTTGAGCTACTTTCCCCCTTCCCATTATAACCAAGAGTTGAAGATTTAATTGTTTCTCTCTGAAGAAGAAGAAGCGGTCTTATTTTAAACAGTCATCACACCCACAGAGAAGGCTATGTGAGCTTGATGTGGGGGAGATGAATCGACTAATTCACAACCACTAAAAGAAAAGAAGCTGTAGGGCATCTCCTGCTTCGTGACTTGCTTCCATAATTCATCCATTACTAGTTGGTAAAGTGTATACACCCCTCCCTATAGTTAGGGAACTGGAACTAAAATGCTGACACACTTCCTGCATCATGTGACACAGATCAGATGAATGCTCCTTGCTTAACACTTTCATTAGTTTGTAATGGTGTAAGGTTTTGCCATCCGTCCAAGTTCAATAAAGTTAAACTACAAGAATGGCATACTTTTAAACAGCGCTTAAGACAGGGCATCAAATAAAATATACATTTTAAAATGGCTATTATTCATCATGTTCTGTTGGACACCAGATTTTGGAACGCACGGAAGTTCAACTTCACCAAATCTTCAGGCGATGGATGCAACTGGGTTTAAATTTTTTTTCTTCATATTTGAGTACATTTTACAATAAATTATTAAGTTGCATATGGTAACATCAAACAGGGAATGGTAAACAAATAACAGCAGTAGTTCAGTGCTTGAGTGACATTTCTGATCAATTTAAAATCCCTACATTTGTTTTTGACCAACAGATGTGCTGCTGAAACTTTAGCTTACTGGACAATGTTCATTTATTGGCTACAACTTGAATGTATTTTACTGAGTGCTAAAATAAACCTAATTGATGTGATCATACACCTTCTGAGGAGGTACAAGTCTTGGTAGTGAGCAGTTCAAGTATTTAATATCAATCAGTCAAACTCATGACAGGGCTCACCAACATGGGTTGGGGTCGTGACACGTTTTATGGTTCTTAAGGCTCCACACCTAGTATAAATACGCTTTACTGGATTTATCTGACCTTTTATAAAATTCATTGAATGATGAATAAGTAGATACAAGCCAACAGAAATGTCTGTTCTACCTGTGTGTCCAGCCAGCTCACGGCTGACGCGCACATTTCCTTCACGGGTCTTCAGGTTGTAGATGGAGCAGATGTTGTCCAGGCCACCACAGGCAACATAGTTCCCAGAAGGGGCGTAGGCGCACGTCATCACCCAGGAGGAGCGCAACGGGATAGCATGGACCTGGAGGAGAGAAAGAAGATTTAATATTAGATAGTATGCAGTGACAGATGGAACGGGAAGAGGGAGAGGAGGGCAATGTCACAAAGTCTGTCTGCAACATTAACGTAACCTTTCAAGGACAATACCCACTATAAATAGATTTTACTTGGCAGCTACAAACACAATCAACTCAGCATTCTGTCAATTTAAACAAAGCCATCTTCTGGAAATCTGAAGGTGATAAACACTTTCATTTTGTCACAATCTAAATTTTGTTTTGTTTAAAACATTATACTCCTACTTTAAATTATTCAAGTCTAATACTCTGGTTTATGTGCATCTTGTGCTGTTGTTGATTCGTTCAGGGTTTGAGACAGTCTTGATTAAAGAGTGGTTTAGCCTGACTTTCAGTATTATACAGTATTAGCCTATGCTCGGTCATTAAATCTTTAAACAAAACGCTTTTAATACAAGTCGATAAATCGAGCAACATTTTTAAGCAATTAGGTCCTTTACACTGTACTTCCATCTCACTTAACCCATTGACAGTGTTAATGTAATAAAATTTAAGAGTTGTTACCTTGTTTGTGGTGTAACTGTCCCAAATAATGAGTTTGCCATCCTGGGAAGCACTGACCAAAAGCCTGGTAAAAAAAAAAAAGAAGATAAAAATCATCTAAAATACACAAAATAAAAATCTTAAATGTTTTGAAATGCACAGAAAATGCTTGTTAAAGTTAAACTGGCAGACAAATGCAGCAAGTCTAAGTTGAAACAGCAATGTAATCTATTCCCATTGTGAATACTGTATATTATGCATATTTTTCTTTAAATTCTATTAGACCATCAGTTTGTGAATTACAAAACAGACTGAGTTATGTTGTTTTTGTCGTACTGATTTCATAATTTAAAAAAATTAAGATACAATGCAGAACAGTTTCATTTGCAATGCATCTGTATTCATACAAGAAACTTCACTACAAACACTACACTGTCTGATATAGTGCATTGCTGTAATGTTTATATTGTGATCTCGACGTCAGCATTACAGTACTTCCCAGAACAGACGCTGCTAATCCTGATTAAAAACAAAAATACAGACTTCCCTCTAAGCAGTTGTACAAAACTATTTCCTTTAAACAGCACCTACAGGCTGTGAATGACACATTTTTATCAGGATTCTTTCCAAACTCTTGTTCTAGAGAACTCTCTTAGGTACCTCTGTGCTTTCGTGTGCTATCTGGGTGACTCCTACAAGAGTAACCACAGTGATGGTCCCAATGCACACGGGTTCAGCAGATAGAGTGAACAAACCAAAGGCTGTGGGGACTAAGACCGTCTTAACTACTGCACTGGCAGAGACGTGCTCACATGCAGCACATAGAAAATTCAGGATAAATAGTTGTGCCCCTATTTTGTTAATTTAGGAGAATATGATTCACCCTTTTTACAGGAAAAACAAAGCTAAACAAAAGATGGAGCATAGGATAAAGTAAGAAGCAGCAAAATGTGAGTACTTGGGAATCAGACTCTAAAATAACTTTTTTTGTGAACTGTAGGAGTGTGTGTGTCAGCTGAGACAATGATACAATGCGTTGAAGCACTCCTAGTCAGAACAGAGCTATACTATGACAAGGATGCTCCTGAAGTGATGACGATCAACTGAATCAATCATCAGGTCTGTTAGAAATGCTTATGCTATTCAACAAAAATGCTCAGGGGGCCACAGTTTCTGAACGCCAGCAGCTCAGGGGCCAGACATCCAGCAATATTTTTTTTTCATTCAACCTTTATTTATACAGGTTAGTCTCACTGAGTCATGATGACTTATTTACAAGAGAGACCTGTTTTAAACCAAATAAATAAATAAATAAATAAATAAAGTACTTTTGCAAATAAACCAAGAATTACAATGATCTGTTACCTTTTAAAATTTAAATACTTTTTACATTTGTTCGTTTTATTGCATTGAATCATGAATGCAATAAATAGAACTCCAAACCCAGAACATTTTTTTTTTACTCTGGTGGGTTGGCCTGAAGTCTGGCCCATGGGCCGCCAGTTGAATAGCTCCAGCTGAGAGGCTCTGAGTTCGACACAAACAAGTTTAGTAGTGTGTGGCAGGCCTCCCTAAACACCATTACTTTCTTTGCGTCATTTGAAGACAGCAAACCCAGGACAAATTTAAGTTGCTTGTGATCACTTTAATGTTTACCAATGTTGTTTTTGGGAAAAAAATAAAAATAAGAAGTATACAGCTCAAATTAACATGGATGATGATAATAACACACTCAGGCCAGACCACGTTTCCATCAACTGTGTCAAGTGTTGGGTCTTATAAAGTGGTTTTAAATATTTGTGCAATTTTAAAATGTAGGATAAGCACTAGTCTGGGGATTAAAAAAAAAAAAATCACATACTGAAAACACTTTTAGAAGTGATTGGGTGTAAAACAACAACAAAAACTATTATTCCAAAACTCACGTCAATAAATCGTTCTAGTCTAAAAAATAAAGCACCAAAACAAAATTGTTGGCTCAACTGACGGTTAACACACGTTTTTCATGTATTAACCATTAATTGAGCCCTTGAACAAGAACAAAAATGACAAAACCACCAGGAGTAAGTTGCTGTTTTCATTAGGATTGAGGTACCATAATATAACTATATTCAAGCTTTCTGTGCCAAACGTTTGCATTTGATTTTCATCGCCTCAGTAGCTTAATCTCTTCAGGAATTTATGGTGATCTAATAAATACCCACACACCACTGGAAGAAGGTGAAACAGCAAAAATGCAACAATCTAACTTTTCTTTCCTCAGGTATGCGACGACGTAAATAAAAAAGTAAGTAGTTTACAACAGCCTTTATATGTGGACCAATACTGACCAGCACAACTGTGGATAAATGTTGTGAAGCGGAAGAAAAAAGTGAATAACTAATTAAAAGGCTTTATGAGAAGTGAGGTTTATAGCTTATCTCCTTGGTGATCAGCCTTAACACTTGGTTTAACAAAGGCCGACTCCATTTTGAGTATTTTCCCTACCCACATCACATCTCAATGCACACAAACACACAAAAGTGTAGACACGTTGAGATCAAGTGACTTGCTATTTTAGGATGAAGACTGATACAAGCTATAAAAAATAATTTGACAGAGACCCACAGAAGAAAAACCCTCAGGCCAGGTTTTATATTTACTGCATGTAGGCAAAGACTGAGTAAAGGGCATGAAATGCTTGATTATTGGGAAGAATGGAGTTGAATGAGTTCACCTTGAGTCAGTTCCCCAGTGCATGGCATAGATTTTAGCCAGATGCCCTCTCAGCGTTCGTCTAGTGCGCATCTGAATTCGGCCAACAGGGTCAACGTTAGCTGTGATCTAAATAGGAACAAAATAGAGTTACTTAGAGAGAATTGTGACAATATTTTGTGTTGTGTTATGTAGTAGTAGTTTGTTGAAAGCTCTTTTAAAAATAATACCCTTTGTGAATACCTTGAAGCTGATTTCAATACATATTTTATAGCTTAACATTAAATGATAAAGAGTCACAATCATGCACAATGCACTTTATTTTACTTTTACCTGAGACAGGGTAGCATCTGCACACGCTTTCCTGGCATCCTGGAACAAAATGATACAATCAGTATTCCAATTATCATTTAAATTAACAGAAAAGTTGGCATTAGATTTAACAGGCTATTAAAACTTTACGGTATGCAATGAGAAGCAATTTAAAACTAATAATGTGTGTTATCAATCTAATTTGGCTCTGGCACTGACTATTTAACAGCAGCAAATTTCAATGTATGCATTTATGGCGCACAAGTGAAAAAGATACATGAAACGTTGAACTGAAAAGGATATTAAATTACTCCGTCTTAATTCATCAATAACTCATATGGTGGTCAAAATGGGAATTACTTCAAATATCTTTCATAGATCAAAATATTGTCAGTCAGTTTGTTCAACTCATGACAAACTGTACTGGTATGGCTTACAACTGAACAGCATAGAACCAAAGCAGCAGACCTGCAGATGCAGGAAAAGGACTTACTCTGATCTGGTTCTTGAGTTGCTCAGCCTCCTGGCGTAGCTGATCCAGTTCACTCATTTTCCTCTGCTAATGGTGTGCTTTGCTCCGCCGCCTAGACTCTTGCTGATCTATAGAAGACAAGAGAACAAAAACCCAACATGAATGTCAAACACGTCACACTTTGGATCCGTAGAAATACACAAAGTTAGACTGAACTAACAACTTTGGGCTCCACATTATATTTACGCTACCACTCATGGTAGAAACGTGCATTAAGTTAACAATTTATGGATAATAACTTCAGCAAAATGCAGCGGAAGATCAGAGTTTTTCATAAATCCATTCCGTGCAGCTCAGACAAAGTGAAAGCGAATCACTTTCGAGACAGCTCAAGACGTGTCCTTGCCAGCTTGAAACTGTAGCCTAGCAACAAGCTCTATGCAGCTTCTTAAGGCTTAAGGTAACAAATTTGAGCATGATGGTGAATGGCTTTACTTTTTCCTCCCCAAACAGCAAACCTTTGGGGCAAACATCTTGGAACAATCAAGGAGGAATGCAATTTCTCAAATCTATAAAAATAAATGAATCCATTCCTGCACATTCGAGCACAACATACCTCTTAATTTTCAAAATGCAGCAAGGATCAGGTGTACAGACATCAAGAAACAACCGAGTCAAGAGACCACCCAGGGGTTTGCTGTACTACTGTAGACCCAAGGAGTTTGGAGGTGTAAGGTTTGTTAATGCCATCAATGCTTGTAGACTCTAAACTCCCTTTCCAATGTCATCCCTGTAATCCTGGGACACAGTTGATTCAGCTCCTCCAGCCAAATCCGGTTAAGACGAAACCTGCTGATGATCCTAAAAGCAGTGGCTATCCCGCTGACCCCAATCCTCTGGTTGACGCCTTTAACACAGATACTTTCACTACCCATAAAAAGTTTTATGCAAAGGAAAATCATATCCCAATAAAACTGAACTTGGGCTCAAATGCTGGAAGGCATCTAACAAGGTTGAGTCAGGTCCTCTGGACAGATTCTTCTTTGTTGAAACATTTCCTCTGGAAGGCACGTTACAACACGCAACACTTAAAAGAATCACTACCGATCGATGCAAGTATGCAAGCCATGCTAAGATGCTAAACTCTCCCTTCACTCTATACTACAGCTTCAGTTTAAAATTGATTTAGTCAGTCTCCTAAAATAAGAAATCGTTTCAATTCTCCAACATCAACAGTTCCAAGAACCATCCGTCATATGAAATAAAATTGGCCTTTTCTTAAAAAAAAAAAAAAAATCTTGATTGGTCAAACAAAATAAACACTGAAAACACACCTTACCTCACTGTTTCGGTGTGTTTAGATTCAAGCTCTTCCTCCTGAAGAGTGTTGAGACCTTCTGAATGAACACTTTATCCTACATGTGCCTGAGATCTTAGCAGCGCTCTGTCACCTGATTGGCCAATGCTATCTCAGCAAGGCTCCTTAGCGCCCTAATCTTTGTAATAAAAATATGTTTGTGCATAATTATTAATGTCTTCTTTTGATCCACATCTATATGCTGAGTAAAAAGCACAGTAATTGTCATCTTTCAAAAAAGATAAGGGTCAGAAAAAAAAAACATGAACGCATTATTGACCTTTAGAAAAGACTGGATTAGGTCAAGGACTGCTGTGCAACAATTAAAGTAAAGCATGGTGGTGATGGCAACGCTTGTTTATTAGAAACAGCAATTCAAATTTAAGCATCTTTGTTGATTTTCAGTTCACAATGCCAAAAATATTCTTGGTAAAATAGTTAAAAGATAAAGGCTAAATTATGTGACCGAAACGGTATTGAAACCAGCCATAAGGGTACAAGGTGAACAGCACCCATTATGATGTTAAAACAAGTTGAGCAGAAAAAGGAAAAAGCAGGAAAATGTTTTAAGTAAAAATGGGTGCGTGCCATTTAGCTTGTTCATTTACTTAGATTAGAAATCAATCAAACAAGCATGAACGCAACAGGCTTCAAACATTTTGTCAAAGACTAATTTTAGATGAGCACAAAGAATATGGAATGTGCAAAAATATTGTACTTTATAAACCTGTTAGGATCTCTGCACGTGTGCAGGTAATTTGTGTGCTGCACCAGGTGTTAATGGGTTAAACAAGACAAACGTGTGCTGGTTGGCTGAGGTCAGGTGATGTTTGAAAGACGTCAGGAAAATTCCCCATCTTCCCTACTCTTCCTAAAAAGAATGTATAAATGTAACTGTGATGGGACACCCCAACACTCCTTCAAAGCATTTTATTATTTAGTCAAATAGTTTTATATTACAATTTATTCAATTATTTAAGACTGCATTGTAAAAAAGGTAATGTTTTATAAATGTTACTTTCTTCAAAGATTGATTTAAAACTACTACCAAAAACCTTAAAATAAATCAGAAATCCTTACTGATTATCAGTATTAGCACAAGTGGTGTGATTGAGGGAAATATTTTTCCTATTCTGCTGGTGGTGGGAGTGTTGAAGCCACTGGCGGTGCAACAGATAGAGCCTCTTCTCTGCCGCCTTCTCTTTCTACCAGCTATTTTTAGTTAGGTGCAGGGGGAGGAGGAGAAAGAGGAAGAGGGAAGCAGACTTCACATTTTCCAGCCACTCCTATCAGCTCCCACATCTCAAGTGCAACAGTGACAAGGAGAGAGGAAGTGTAATTCGACTCCACACAGACACACAGTTCATTGTTATTTCTTCTTCCCGAAGAGCAATAATCACCACCTACTTTCACACCATTTTAATTTAGCCTAAAATGTTTAGTATGAGCTTCCTTTAAAATAGTATAAGATAAAAATAACATGTATAAAATTAGATTGTTTTTCTTGCTAAGTCTAGAAATAAAATTGTGCCTACCATGTACCATATGTATTTCAACTCAACTTAAAAGCATTAACAAAAATTAAAAAAAAACACATCATTCATACCAAACACATGAACGCTAAACCAAAGAACTAGGGGTAGCATGTGTAAAAGGACATTACCCACAGAATGCTGTAATGGGGGTTGGCAGAAGATTTCTGGGGCAGACAAGATGTTGTCACCCTGATGACATAAGAAAAGAGGCAAGCAGAGAGATGTTCTTGTGCACAAGAGGATAGAAGCCAGTGAGGCAAGCTGGAGGACAGAGACAGATTAAACTAATGAGAGTGAACAAGCAGAGGACAATTGGGAGGGTAGCTGCTAATTAACCCCTTGATAAAGGGGGGGCAAGGCATGTTAGCGTTCCCACATTAAAAAAATAAATAAATCGAAATGGGAATACACTCTGGATTTCATGGCCTTCGTGAAGTACTGCTTGTTATTGATGGTACTTTGATTTTCATCCTAATAAAGTATGTGTTTAGGTACTCATACCTTAAAATACTGCCTATAATGAACAAAAAGTCAACAGTGAGAAAAGTTAAATGACATAATGAACATTCGTGACTTAAAAATTAAACTTTTCCAGGCGAAACATGGTGTTCGTGTACAGTGTATTGGTGTTTGCAATACAATTGCCTTAGGTTCAGACACTTTGACTAGTAATTGTAGTAAAAGTTAAAGAAAAAAAGGCCATGTCTGGATTCACAAAATTATGAATATTGTACTAAAACATTAAATGTGAAATAATGAATTAAGAGTACATTATTTTGAAGGAGTGTACATTTTGGTAACCTTAGCTTTAACTGAACTGTAGCCATATTTCTGTATCACTACTTTCTGTAGTGACAACTTTGGAACCTGTAGCAGTGGTTTTGTGGCGTTTCTCAATATCAAACTCAAGACTATAAAAATCAAATAGTTCAAATGACTAAATCGAAAATATTTTTCTAATATTGCCCGGCTTTCAGACAAACTGTAAAATGAAGGTGGTTATTTTAAAAGGTGCAGTAACAATGACCTTAATAATTTACGCCCTCCTGCTTGGACGCCAGCTGCCCCACCCCTTGTAGTCTTGAGGGCTGCATCCAGTCTTGCTTGCCTAATTGTTCCTTTTAACTTGCCTTACTGTAGAACAGAGTGCTTAGAGTGCCATTTGAGTTGTGGTTAATTTGTTCCCACCAACACTTTGAGCTGCAGCACATTGTGGAGATGGCTGGTTAAATGCAACTCAACCAGTGGCTGGCTATAAGCAGTGCCTGAGCATTGTAGCATTTTACACCGTAATACAAGCATATCAGTAAGCAGGCGTTTCCTTTTTCAAGGGTGTTTCCTAGCTGTGCTCGTCTCTTCCCCTTGTCAAAACATTCAGCGGATGTGGCGACAGAGCATACACATTTTACAAATACACTTTGTGGTCTCTTTTATTAGCGTTGACTTGCTAATGTCCATTCAGACCTGAAATCTATGCAATCAACTGCATTACAGTAACGAGTTACACAGAAAAGGCAGGTTTACGGTAACAGACAAATTATGGGAGGGGGAAGAAGAATTAAAAACTAGGGATGCACCGATCCACTGTTTTCTTTTTTACTTCCGATCTGATCCGGATACTTAAATCTGGATATCGGCCGATGCCAATCCCATTCCGATATATCATCATTGATTTTACATGAGGCTGTAATAATCTCCTCTAAAGTACAGTACAATGTGTACAAATATATGCATGCATGTCCAAAAAGGCAACTTGAGGTAAGTTTTATTAATGTTGGTTAAGTTTCAAAGTTACAATTAAATTCTGCTAACACAAAACGTGTTTTTTTTTTCCTAGCTTTAGAGTGGAAATTAAAGTGATTAATTCAAGTGATTGTTATTTTATATATCTTTAAAATAAGGGGGTGATATAAGAATTTTTTTCTTCTTTCTGCATTCTTCATTCAATATTTTCTTTTTGATTAATCTGTTTTACTTTGTCTCTTTTAAATGAATGAATAAATGAATTGAATAAAATATTAAATAGCTTTACATCTGCTAAGTTCATGACATAAACCAACACAGACATGCATCATGGATCGAAAATATCGGCAGTTTGGATCGGAAAAGTCTGATGCGTAAATTATGCTGGTATTGGAGGCTGATACCGGATTGGATCGGCCCCATCCCTAATAAAAACAAGAGGATGTATAGGAGGTGTTTGGGAGAACATCAGACCAACACTTAAATTAAGGGCAATGCAATGTTTATGCCTAACACAAACTGATGAACAGTGGTGTGCACAGCTAACCAAAAAGTTAGCTTTGCTAACCCATATTCTGCCACCTAAAAAAATTAGCTTTGCTAAAGCTAAACTGCTAAGACAACTGTCAATCAGTCTGTGTCACACATCTTTGCCCTTTTCCAGTTGAAGCTGCATTAATAAATCACATCTTGTCACATGTACCCATTGTAAGCTAATAGCATGCCTGCAGCTAGCTGCTGCTGAGTCGACCAATCACAGCTTGTCATGTTTGGTAAGTCAATAGCATGCTTAATAGATTCTTCAAGACACACTTACAACAGACAGGCTTGCAGGGGGCATTCTTTCCGGATGCTTAAACCACCTCAACTGGCTCCTTTTGACGTGGAGGAACAGTTGTTCCACTCCTGAGTCTCTCCCGGGATAAATGAACTTCTCACCCTACCTCTAAGGGAGAGTCCAGCTACCCTGAGGAAACTCATTTCAACCACCTGTATCCGTGATCGCATTCTTCCAGTCACTACCCAGAGATTGTGACCATAGGTGAGGGTAGGAACGTTGACCAACCGGTAAACAGAGAGCTTTGCCTTACAGCAAAGTAATGTCACATGAACTTCTCCCTTCACCACAATGGACTGTACAGAGTCCGTAATAATGCAGATGCTGCACCAATCCGTCTGTCAATCTCACGCTCCATTCGTCCCTCGCTCGTGAACAAAACCGAGAGAAACTTGAACATTTTCCTCTGCTGGAGACACCATCAGCTAGGAGCGGGCTTGTTTGTGTCCAGAGAAAGCAGACATGTTGATTTTTCTTAAGCAACACTGATAAGTGAAAAGGTCCTCAGTATGTGGCAGTGAGCATTACACACTGACGTGCCCCTGGTTTGCAACAGTTCTTTTGACCCGGAAATGATTTATTTTTATGTAAGAAAACAGCCTGGGATGGAAAAATACCAAAGTTAAAGAATAAAACAAGAATTGTACTGTAATGTGTAACATAACTTTTTTCTTGTTGATCCCCCCCACACCCACCCACCCGAGTGTGCACAGATCTCTACAGAGGGAACTACTGTACATGAACTGAGAGTTCATCATTATGTGCTTGTGTGTGAGATTTTTTTTTCATTACCACATTTTTGAACTTCAAACAGAGGTCAAGAATGTGTTAGGAATTTTTTTGGTCTCCAAACCCTATGTGTTATATTTCACCACTTTTATTGTCTGTCCAAGAGATCTCACTTGTAAATGAGTCTTTGAGGCTCAATGTGACTTATCTGTTTATATAAAGGTTGAATGAAAAAAAAAAACGACACCGTACATATTTTTTTATTATTATTTTTAGAAAGGTACCCAGCTTTAAAATGATTGGAGAGAAAAAAAAAAGAAAATAAATAAAAATAAAAAAGCAGCACAAGCTAAATTATTTCACGAATGCATTTATTATTTTTAAACATGGGTTGTGGCACCCCCACCCCGAACATAGTAGGATTTGCAGTGGAAGTGGTCTCCAGTACCAAATACTTGGGTGTGCACCTGAATGGCAACCTCAGCTGGGACAACACTACCAGTCTGATCAAGAAGGCACATCAGTGACTACCGGTATCATCAGAATGCGCTGAAATATCATGATATAATATTTGAGCCATACCGCCCACCCCTATTCCACACTTCCTTCTACAGGTGCAGTGGAGAGCATCCTGTGCTCAAGCATCAACATGTGGCATGGAGGCTGCACAGCTGGAGAAAGAGAAGCTCTGCAGAGAGTGGTGAAAGCTGCACAGAAGACTATTGGGAGTCAGCCTTCTACAGACATCTACACCTTCAGGTGCAGGCAGAGGGCCACTTGCATCTTGGGGAGTGGTGGCGCAGTGGTTAGACGGTGGGCTTGTGATCGGAAGATTGCCGGTTCAAACCCCGGTACCGACAACA
>JARVLU010000103.1:27999565-28022528 GCA_031762415.1 Simpsonichthys santanae | reverse complement strand
CCTGTGTACATAATTTCGTTTCATCACATGTACCACATGTGGTGCAAATGACAATAAAGATTCTCTGACTCTGACTCATATCATGTAATTCACGATAAGTAACCGGGTAAAAAAAAACTTACCTGGGAAATATGATATGCTAATTTTATGGGGTAAATACATCCCTATTTCCCTACAATTTTACAAGCAGGGTGCCCCGCCCCATTAACGGAAACGAGCGCCCTACCTACCAAACCAAACTGCGTCCCCCTCCCCACCTGTAGTTACTGGCGTAATAAGCTAGTCGCAATACTAGCTAGGTAAAAAGCTAACGGCATCACTCACGCTGACACCTCTCCCCCCAACCCAAATCACCCCACCCCTGACTAAATGACTAGCTCACAAATGTTAATGAAATTTGTAAAATTTTATTCTGAATATTCTTAACAGAAGAGTTTAGTAAACCCTGCCGATTTAATTCATTCAACTATTCAATTTAATAGGCTACTGATTCTTTTTTTGTTTGTATTCCATAAACACTTTCTTACCAGACTGACATACTTTTGTTTTAAGAACTGCAACAATAAGAGAAAGTGCACAAGGCTGACTGTTTTCGGCATTGGGAGCTTCAGCTGCAGATACAAAGGCCTCATAGTGATACTGTATGAGGTGGGTAACATGCTGCCTAATGTTGATGCAGCTGTATTAACCCCAAAATAACTCATTCTTATGGGCTCCAGTTTTTTTTCTTCAAGTTGTTTTGGATTTTCCAATACTGTATTCTCTAATGTTTTACGGCCACCCAAGTTTTGCACATACACAGAAACAATAAAACAGAAGATACAAATAAAACGACAAAATGTTCTAAGCATGCACAAAGAGTATAAGTATGAGAACTAACACCTTTAATTACACACAAAAAACACTATGCACTGTGGCTCTTTCAGTCAGAGATCTCACACAAACATTAACAAGATTTAAATGAATCAAAGTTGGCACTTCAACACACTGAAGAAATTGTTACACACCCAAGTTTTATTGTGAAATCTGATGCAAACAAAGATTTGCTCCTTTAATGTACTACGAGGCAGGTACAAATACCTGACTCAAACAGGTTTAGAACCTTCTACAGAACTTGCTGTATCATGAGTATATTTAACAAATAAAAATACATTTGGGTTTTTATTACTGTACTGATATACATTTACATATGATTTCCCCACCCCCACCCCACAAGTATTAATTTTCCTTTGTGGGCTTTTTGTTGCAAAGTTTCAACACTTTTACATGCTTGTAACATCCAACATCAAAATACACAACGATCAAGTCAGAAATAATACTGTATATGAAAATGCATATAAACCTAACGAGTAAATTAAAAAAAACTAAGAGTTTAATTCCATTTATCTCCTGCATATGCAGATTAAAAATAAATACTGATGTAATGGCAATCCGTTTAACATAAATCTCATTGACAGTATAAAGAGGGAACATTTAAGCAGGTGGCTATAAAACAAAAAGAAAGCTTATTTTCCCCCCAGAATGGCCCACAGATTTCCAATTACTGACCTCTTTACACAAATGTTGATTAACAAAAAAAAAAAAAGACTCAGAAGTAGCTGTGGGTCACTTCCAGGTCACTTGAGCTAACTATTAAAAAAGTCAGCCATCTATTATTGCACGAGTTGTGGCAATTTGATGCTTTTGGATGTGCACATACAAATCGTTTTCAAATCAACACTCATCCTCAGTCTGCAGCAGATTATTAGAAAATATATGAAATGCAATTGAGTTTAATCACTTAATTTGAAGAGGGGAAAATTAATCCAATTCAAACAAAAAGAGAAATAAAAACAAATACACTGTAATGTGAATTGTGTACTTTAAATTGTGTGGCAAGTGAGTCATGTAACCAAAATTTGTAGTTCTGCTATGTATGAAATACTTCAACCTAACGTGAATTCATCATACAAGTAGTTCTTGCAGTTACAAGATTCCCCAGACATCAGATTCACAACACCCACTTCCCACCATGTTGTCCTGAATCTGAGCCTCAATAATCCGACAAGAAATTCCACCAGCCTTAAAAACAATTTCAATCTGAGACGTGCTCATGAGCAGAAATACGCAAAGGCACCTAGCACGCAAAGCCTGGGCCCATCCGATGCTCGGCAGCTGCCTCTGAGAGAGCGGCGGTGAAAAAGGCTCCGAACGCCATCTTGTTGGTTGCAGCTGCTCGGGCCCTGAATACAGGAACCCATTCATTCTGAGGCGGAGGGAGGAGGGCCCACTGGAGAAAGAAATTCATATTTGCGAACCGGATGGCTTTTATTAAACACCGATGATTTAGCTAATAAAAAACAACACCGATATGAGAGATATGAGCGGTGGATTATTTTATTCCTGCTGAAAATCGGTCCGTGAAGGCGGCACGTCTGTCGCCTCGCTCAGCGTGGCTTCCTGTAACCACTCGGTGCTCAACACTCTTTCGTAACATTAACTAAAAACTCACATCTTAATGGCGTTTTACTGTATTTAACTTACAAGTATAAATAAATAAAAGTATTCTGCGCTGTCTGTAGCTCGGTGCTGTGTGGTGGATATCATGATCCGCCGTGCTGGAGCTGAAAGCTACAGAGCACGACGATTTACAGGAGCTAACAAGAGCCGAGATCGAAATAAACCGATTGTCAAAATCCAATTAGACAAATCTGTTTTTCGCATCGTTAAAAGCAGAAGTTCAATTTAAGGTCGAACCGACACCGGTTTGCGACGCTCAAAAGCTAAAATGGCTATGGCCTCTTTTCAGGTAGGCGGTTTGATTTCTCGACGCTGTCGGCGGCGCTTGCAGCTTTTCCGACAAACACACACACCAATGTCCCCTCTTTAATCCTGTAAACGCGCGGCTGACTGTGGGTCAGATGTGAACACGACACCGCAGCAGTTATAATCCCACACGGGTTTGGTTTCGATTCGGTGAAGTTTTGACGCCAGGTTCAACCAGTCCATCTGAACCGAACCGGGCCTAAAACTGCTGGAAAATGGAGCTACGCTGAAATGTTAACAGTATCGGTACAGGTGAACACATAAGCACCGTTTGGACCGTCGTGTTCGTTTTTTTAAACACTCGCAAGCGCATTTCGTGGTGGAGGCGTGTATGGACGGGACAGAATGAGGGTGGCGGTGACACTGCTGGGCGAAGTAGCCATTTTTTTTAAACTTCCTTCGTTGTCAATCTGTGATGCTACAATTATGCTCCGAGTGAAAGTAAACCCAAACGTCGCTCGTGTTCTGTTCCAGTTGTGCAATCTTAATTAGCAACTTCGTGATGCGATCCAACACGGAAACGATTCACGTGAAGCTAAGTAAACGCTTGATGATAGTCGGGTGAACAAATGAAAACATGAGGGCCACAGACGGTGAGCATCGACGACCCGATTCACTAAAAATGTCCCACAAGCCGAAACTGAAACGTTGTTTGAGCAAATTGCTTACTTAAAATTAGCATATTTAATTTAAGCAGATAAGAGGGGGGAAAAGAAACCTGGACACCCTGGAGCGTCTACACTAACCTGCTAATTAATGTTAGCATCACCCATTAGCCTCTCCATCTCACCAGTCGGAGTTATTGGATTTAAAACAACGTTTAAAGTTCGGACCTGGGGGTTTATTTAAACGTCGCTTCAAACCACACAACGAGCCAGCGACAAGCTAACACAGCAGCTAACTCTTAACCGTCCCTGCTAGCAAAACCGAAGACGCTTGTGCATTTCCTGAAGCGCATAATTAAACATCAAATTGCATTCTTACCCGCTTTCAGTCGAAGGTATCCGTTGTTTTGTATCACATTGACTAGAAACGGCTAAATGTTGTCTGTCCTCCGTCAGGGCCAGGCGCTTAAATTTATGAAGTTTAGCCTCCGAGGAGCGGCACTCCCCGAACCCAGTTTTTGACCCGCCGAGGGGGAGATACACCGGCGCGGAGATAAGGCGGTTTTCACCCAGGCAGACGAGTCAAGAGTCCCGTTAGAGCGTTCCGACGCTTCGACGCACACTCCAACTATATGCAAACAGCCCTTCTTCTCGTTCCCACCGTCGTCGTCCCGCTGTTTCTTCCTTCACGCCAGGATCTCAGTCGCTTCTTCCTCCGGCCATCAAACAGCAGAGATGGGCGCGGTAACCCTGCATTCAGGTCTGGGAAACCCCACGTTACGGCAGCGTCACAACGTACAGCGAAGGGTCGGCGACCACTCCGTGAAATCAGGAAATGCTGCCATCTTCGGTAACACGGGCACACCTAGTCAATATTAATATAAAATCACTTTGAAAATCTCACTAACTTTATTATTATTTTTGTATTAACTTAAAACGTGAGCTGTCAACAGATGCGTTTTCAGTTCTAAAACAAATAAATTAACCAAGTAAGGGAAAATTTAGACAGTTTGAATCCGACTAACTTTATTTGTATTTGTTTACACGTCACTGAAACTATTTTAATTATTTGGGTGTTGACTCTAAATTTTACCTCAATTTTATAAGTCACCCCCCGACAAATATATTATTGCTATTACTAAATTATTGCTAATATTAATTCTACTTTTATGATAATGTTTTATCCATGTTTTCTCTTTTACCTTCATTTGTAGGTTTGGACATTTGACGTGCAAAAACAGGAACAAACTCTCAGGGATTGTCAGGATGTGCAGCAAAACTGCTGGCGTAGCCCTACAGAACCTCACTGACCTTACACAAGGCAAGGACAGTGAACAAGACCAGACTGATTCTGGCAGATCCTGATCATCCACTCCATGGTGAGTTCAGCTTGCTTCCACCTGGACGCAGGTATCTGCTGCACAGATGTAGGATAAACAGACTGAAAACAGACTGTAGCGATCAGGCTTCTCATGAATAGTAATTTCATATACAGTACTGTATTGTTATTATAGTATGGATGTTTTGTGCGACTGCTGACTGTGAAACAAATTGCCCCTTGAGGATAAAAAAAGATTCTTGAAATTGATCAAATAAGTATGGGTCTATCAACATTTTCTCATTATGTATATACGTTTATCCCTACTTTTCTTTTAAAACACCCTGGAGTTTTTTTTTTTTTTTTTTTTCCCAACTGGACATTTTCCTAAAGTTGCTTTGCATGTCTGTGGTATGAAAATGTTGGGACACTGAATGTTACCTGGGAAGAAGCAACAACACGGTCTCATTTGAAATTCAAAGCAGACAAATGTTCACTTCCACTACAGGCATACTTTCTGTACAATGACTTGCTGAACCTTTCAGAGTTTGTTACATAAACCAATCGCAAAAATTCACATATCGAGGACTAATTATACAACTAATGCTTAACTAATTCCTCCATCCTGCATAATAAAATAAATGCGCCGCATGCTGTGAGTAGGAGCTAGTACTGAACTTTGTTTCTGTTGACAAAGTAAAATTTCTGAATAATAACTTGGCCTTGTTTCCTTGCTTATAGACTAATGGCTCTGTGGTCTTGTTCAGGCTGAAGAATCATTAGGGATTTACTTCCTGTGGGTGGACCATCACTGTAGAGATGACTTGATCATTATCACAAGTAGTCTAGGTAGTTTGCTCAGTGGAGGGGTTAATGCTCAGTGGGTTCAGGCGTTACTTGGAGACATGGAACGCTTCGTTGTCCTCTGAGGCAATAGTGTGCATGGGCTCAGTCCGATGGGGCAGCAGCTTTGCTGGAAGAAAGTTCTTGAATGCTGCTGTTGTTGTTTTGAATCCATTTAGTGTTGTTGTTTTGACATTCAAATTTTAAAACCAGTTTTACTGGCATGATCTGCATGGAATGCAAGGTGGGAAACAGCAAACACTGAAACACCCATGTAGATCACTACTAGTTAGGATGGTGGTGAATAACACAACAGTTTAAAATCAAATTAAAACTATTAGTCGATATATTCAGAGTCAATAAGTTTGTGCATTCCTCAAACCTGTCGCAGGAAAATGAAGAGATGCTACTCTGCAGGAACGCTCGACTGCGATGAACGACTACAAACATATTAGTGTGCCTTTATTGAAGCACAGTTTAACTGAAATATACACGACAAAAAAAAATTACTCATCTATGCAAGTGCTCACGGAGAAGTTTGCATCAATTGGTGTTTTATCTAATCGTGGTAACTGATAGCATGAACTGATTTTAAGATTTGATATAAAACATAAAAAGTGACGTGCAGACACAGGTGATGCTCTGGATATTGGTTTCCACTGGGACTCATCCACCCAGGTTAATGCTGCGAAGATTTAGTTGCCCCTGGATACACCCGGGCCGGTCTGCATGCATGTGTTGTGAGGCTTCGTTAGAGGCGCTTTAGAGCACCCAGGAGAGACATCTTGTTCAGCCTCAGGATGAGGACAACAGAAAAGTTCATACACTGATGCGAGTGATTTAAGTATTAGCCTAAATGCTAATTTAGTTATTAAACACACGTTATGTTAAATTGGTAAATCCTTAACAAAGATGCATTTTTCTTTTTAAAACCTAAATATTACTTTCCCCACCTAAAATTAATAATCTTATAGCTAATAAAATCTCTGCAAGATGACACTGTTGTTTTTCGCATCTCATGTTGCACGTTCTTTCTGTTCAGCTTGTAATAAGTTTCGACTGTATGAGTACAAGTTGCGTTTTCGTGAAGTAAATAAGTCACAGCCGTAGTCTCATGGCGATGAACTACATGAAAGCATCCTAGTACCGGTAGTTGCTTCTTCCCCCCGTGACATTTCTGTTCTTACACAGATTTACTCAGACACATAAACGTCACAGTTAGCCTGCGCATTGACTTTAAGTAGCACTATCTTTTAGTATTAGTGAGAGATTAGAGGAGAAATCAGATTTTAAAGAGGCAAAACAGCGACACAAATATAGCCTAATATGCTCTAATAAATTTCATAAAACGGGTGACATTACATGAGGCTAAGCTTTTAATGACCTTGCTTTTTATAGGCAGGTTAGGATACAGTAATCTGATTTAACATAATCTCCTAGAATCTCTGATAAATGCTTACTGCATGTATCTCTGAGAGGTCAAATCCTATTGGCCCATTGTAAGGCATTACTGACATCTGCTGTTCAGATCTGCAGGGCCTAACAGAGTTGCACTGTGTGGGTTAGCGTCAATGCTTGAAAAATATAGGTAAAGTGGCCACACGGGCACTTCCTGCTCTGGACACAAATATAAGTACGGTATAACATCATTTTTAAATCACCAAATATATTTCTTCCAGTAACTTTATATAGATCCTACATCAAGATATTCTTAAGACAGCTTGTTTTCCAATAAAATATTCAAACTAGTTAGTGGTCCTCTAAACTGTGTGCATTTTCAAATTATTATAAAAGGACATCCATCCATCGGGTCATGGTGGCAACTAGTCCAGGAGAGAAACTACTGACTTCTGCAGCTTGTCAACCACAATAAACAATCAGCCATCACTTTGTCTGAATCTGGAAGCCCCACAGTATCTCAGCTCTTCCATTCTCTACCACCTGTGGTGGTGTCTCCCACTTTGACTGTGGGACCTCCAGTCCATACTCAGCACAGATGTTCCTGTATATTATTCCAGCCACTTGGTTATGACGTCCATGTATGCTTTGCCTTCCTGCTATGATGTGCATCAGGTCCATGTGTTGGACCATCTCAGGGGCATTCTTGCATTGCCTGCATCTTGGGTTCTGTCTGGTATGATAGAACCCGACCTCTATTGCTCCTGTGCTGAGGGCCTGCAAGTGATGCCTAATCAACTGGACACTGTGGTGGTGGACAAACCAGTCTACTGTAGTGATTCCAAGCAACTATAACATCAAGTAGGAGCAAAAAGTCATGGAGAAATAGTAAGTAAGTGCAATGTGTTGTCATCATTGTATGTTCCCATAGAATGGTGACGTTAGTTCTCTACATTTAACCCATCACACGTGGGATACACCCAGGTGGAGCAGTGGGCAGCTATGTAGACGACCAGGGACATATTAGGGATTGGGTGTCTTGCTCAGAGAGACCACGACATGTGGGAATGGCAGCGAGTTGAGCTGCAACTTTCTGGTCTCAGGTTAGCTGCCCTACCTCTCTACCCCACCTTGGCCCGTAAATACTCTAACCCATTAAGAGCATTCTGCTAAATGAAGAGAATGCAACTCCTGAACTATAATAAAAACAGACAGCGTGTCTGTGCTGGTAGCTTAAAGGTGTTATTTAGATGTAATGTAGGTGTTATGTAGATGTTTTTTAATGATTTTGAGGACCTGCTTCAGATCATGCATTCATATGTTACTACAAAAAAAAGTGGTTTGCAAGAACAGAGAAGACAACTTTTACAGTGATGCACTCAACAGGGTACAATTCTTGTGTCCAGTAGATAAAAAAAGCTTTGTAAGCTCATCCATCCATCCATCCATCTATCCATCCATCCATCCATCCATCCATCCATCAGATAAAAACATAAAAAGGTTAAATCATGTCATCTGGACAAGTTTTTTTTGGGAGAAACGTTTCATTTTTCATCCGAAAGACTTCATCAGTCTGAGGCCTGCCAACCCAGATCTGTCTCTTATAAACAGCACTCATCGATGATTGTCATGCATGATGATCGATTGTTTGGGACGGACGGTCCCCTTTTTGCACGTGTTAAAGCCAACTTCTTGGAATTCAACAGGAGGCTGGCTTAAAACACATCGATGAGGGCTACTTACACATCTGGGTCGGCAGGCCTCCGACTGATGAAGTCTTTCGGATAAAAGACGGAATGTTTCTCCCAAAAAAGAAACTTGTCCGATTTAACCTGTTTAGTGTCCAGTAGATGTAACTGTAAGTGTTGTAACAATTACAAAAAAAAAAATCTATTTTTATTATGGAGCAGCTTCACAAAGACAACTGCCCTGGTGTTTCAGCTGACATCCTCGTTTTATTTTTGTTTTTAATGAAGACACGTGGCAACACACTGAGAACAATCGAATCATTTATTCTTGCTGTGACCCTCAAGCCCAACAATAAAATAACAATCACAACACAATCAACTAATAGCACTCACACAATAAATTAAAATGTGTAACTATGTTGAGGTTTGTTTAGTTTAAGTCGATGTGTACCGGTAGTCATTTAGATCCATTTTTCCTGCTTTGTGCACGCTCTCGGGACAGGCGGCCACAAATTCTTTCGGGTAAAGTTACCTTGGTGCAACAGGAGTGTTAAGAATGCACAGTAGAACAGCTTTCACATGAAATGCTGAGACATCTTTCAGACTGGAGGTGCTATTTGACTTAAAAACATGGCACTGCTCTTCATTTTTACTGAGTCTACAGGCTCTCGAACTGTTTCCAGTTCCTTTGATAAAGATCTGAAGGAGTACAGAACTGCTTTAACTGTTGTCATCTTGTCAACAGTTTGAAGTAAAAGAGCCTAACTTGTCTTTAGGATTGTTATTTCAAGATAAATAAAAAAGGATTCCAGTGTTTACAAACTATTTTGATGCTTAACGAACAGCACCAGTGTAGTCTAACTACAGTCTCTTAGGGAAACTTTCAACTGTAACATTTGTGTGTTCTCTGTTCAAAAACTACTGAACACAAACTGAGAATGAAATTCATAGACACAAGTCTTCAATGCCTTATTTAAAACTGAGAGTCTTCACCACAACATATTTAGTACCAATTACAGTACAAGTACAGTACAAGATTTTAAACTAGGGTATGCAGGCTTTCCACGGGTCAGCAGCCGGGGGACAGTATGGATCATTCAGCAGTCGATGAGACCAAAGCCATCAAGGTGACTCGGTAAGTATGGGTCTCATCCCCCTTTACAGTGAGAGACACGCACATCTGCACCACCTCTGAAGGCTGAAACACATCAACACACACACGCTCAGTTCAAATTTCAGTTGTTTTCTTCCAGGATCTCATTTCTTAACAATGATGCAGATATTAAAGTACAAAATATAATTTATAATATTTATAATGTTTGCAGGATGCTAATAACCAGGCATCAGTTTTGATGAAAAATATTTTAAACCTAATAACCAATGAAACTAAAGCAGAATAGGGTTAGGGTTAGTATTTACACTATGATATCAATTTAATATTAGTGCCTCCAAATGTTTTGTCAATTACTGATTTCATTTTTATTCTCTTGAGACTTAAGCATTTGTTTGTATTATTTGGACATGATAAACAAACAAATAAACAAAAAAAAAATCCACATTTGTTCATTAATTTTTTTATTGTTTTATATTCTTTTTGTTCCCCCAAAATGTGTCCTCTTTAGAGAACGCGACTCGGGTCTCGATAACAGTTTCTACTGTGACACCAAGTCTTGGGATGTTATTAAAGGACGATCATTTGACAATAAACATAATTTCTTTAACCAGTTTCTTAATGAGTTATGAAAGTTATGTGTTTTTCACCTTGTATCCACTTTGGGGAGCCCATGTGATGGTGAGTGTGCGTCTGTGACCTGCCTCCACGCTGCCTTTCAGAGGCTCCACACTGAAGCCCTGCTGCTGCAGCGGGGCCACATTATCCCAGTAAAACTCTCCACTCTGGAAAACCACAAAAGCAGAAAACTAAAACAAGATAAGCGTCATGTCTGAAAAATGTTCATCGCTGGTTTGTTGAAACAGTTAATATTTTTTTCCATATTGCAACTAAAATAAAGATGAGGATTATGATGACTCCTGAAAGGTGAACAACCAAAAGAAGGAGAATAAACCAATAGAAAGAGTAAGTTGTATCTTTTACTTCTGTGAAACCTCAGTACCTTCTTGTTGGTGTTTGAGGAGCGGATGCAGCCAACATGCAGTTCCCTGACCGCAGGTTTGATGACACCTGCACTGTAGCTGGCCTGCAGGGTCACCAGCACGGGGATATTTGGCCTCTCTGCCATCTGTGACTCTGCAGCAGAATGTGTTGCAGGTTTCAGCTTTTAGAGACCAAAGTTTACATCTTTTTACTAATTTTTAAAAACAACTGCACTAATTCAGTTTGATCAAGTTTATATAAACAGCTCATATATACCAGGTGGTCCTTAAAAGTTTAATTAAAACTAGAGAAATTGCACTTCCTGTGAAAACGCAGTGTGAATGCTGATTGCTGAAGAACTTGCTGAAAACAGCTGAAATGTAATTGATGTAGAAGAACAAGCCCAAGTTAGCAGAAGAAAGCAGAGAACACACCTTTGCTTAATTAGGTTTAAATAAGCAAAAATTAGCACAAAATAAAGAAATTAGCTAAAAAAGCTGAAATTAACAAAAGAAAATAGCTGAAAAGACAGAAAGAAGCTTACACAAACGTAAGTGGAAGGAGTTGAAGTGAGCTGAAAAAAGTGGACTTAGCTGAAAAAGCTAAATTTAGCTAAAAAAAAATGGCTAACTAGTAGCTGCAACAGCAGAAAATGCTGAAACTATCAGAAATAACCTGAAAGGAGCGTAACAAGCTGAAATCAGAAACAAGTTAATTAGGCTGAAAGTAGCAGAAATTACCACGGAAAACTTGGATATATCTGAAAACAGCTGAAGTTGGCTACAAAAATGCTAAAAAAGGTGGTTGAAAAGGTAGAACAAGCTTCAATTAGCAGAAGGAAGTGGAGAGAGCACACTTTTGCTCAATTAGGCTGAAAGAAGCAGAAATGAGCACAAATAATTATCTGAAAGCTGAAATTAGCAACAAAAACAAACAAAACAGTTGAAAAGTAGCTAAAAACTGAAAGAAGCTAAAATTACCACAATGAAGTAGAGAGCACATTTTTTGCAGAATTAGGCTGAAAAAAGTTGGAGTGCAAAAAATGTGGAATTAGCTGAAAACGCTAAAATTAGCATAAAAACAGAAATAGCTGAAACTTCTGAAAGAAGCATAACAAGCAGAAATTTTCAGAAAGATAGAAGAAGCACAAAAATGTTGTAGTTACCAGTAGCAGAAAAAATATGAAAGGAGCACAAAACAGCTGAAATTAACTGAAAGTAGATTAAAAATGCTTAAGTTTGCACAAGGAAGCTTAAAGTAACTGAACCAGAACAAAATATGAAAGGAGCCGTAAAAGTTTATAAACACATCTAAAGATTTGAAGAATGTAAAATGAGCTCAATTCATTTTCTATAAAAATGAAATGGCAGAGAAGGCTAAATATAAAAAAAAAGCTAAAGTTGCACCAATACTAAAAGTCATAGCAGGATTGTCCTGAAAGAGCTGAATGTTTTGATTTATGATTTGTTGTAATAGCTCAAAAATTGTGGAAGAAGAAAGATTCAGAAAAACAAAAGAAAAATGAATCACAATAGTGTGAATGCTTCATAAGCGTTCACACCATAAATGCTTTGATATGACGATGAACTCTCGTACTGGTGAGTACAAACGAGTCTAAATAAATTGCGTCTAACATTTGTGTTAGCCTTCTCTTGCCAGAACAAAATGCACTTCACAGGAAGTTCGCTCATTGTGGGTTATTGTTTGTCATTTTAAACATTCTAGTCAAACAAATTTTGAAAACGATATAAAAAGTAACTGCCCTATTGGTGTGTTACCACCAGGAAACACTTCATGATCAGTTTGCTACAATACTTTTTAAGCTTTTTATGGCTGGCCAATAGAAAAAGGAATACAAGCCAAATGTACTTTTTCTCAAATTGGTGGGGGGAAAAGTAAATTTGGCTGGACTTAGAAAATCCTCATGAAAAAAAAAAAAAAATCACGTCTTGAAAGTTTTTTTTTTTTTTAAAGTAATTAAATAATATCCTCAGTGCCAACATAAATGGATCGTTTCTCCTATGAATCTGCTCCATTGTGCGTATTTTTCTAGTTCTATCTTGCCTCTTCCTGTTTGCCAGCTGCAGATTGTCTCATAACTTGTTCTCCTGTGTAGCATGCATTTGAAATTTGGTATTGTGATATAACTTGTGCAACACACAGGATGTTATGGAAATAAAGTTCTTCCTTTTTTGCTGCTCTCAGAATTCTCCAGATTTCAATATTAAAGTTTCTGCAGATTACAATGAGAAACAAGAAGACTGAAGAGCTTTGATCTTTTAGACTGGAACCCTGTTTCTGTGACACAGTCACAGTGAAGTGGTAGCAATTATATTATCTAGCTGCTGATGCTACACTGGTTTAATGTGCTAGCTAGAAAAAATCAATCACATCATGTTGCTCTTGATCTGTTTCATGTTGCTTCTGGTCTGTTTCATGCTGCTGTGTTCATCCGTGCTCATCTGCTCATACAGACTCGTGTTCGTGCTGCTGTTCGAAGTAATGTTGGTGCCTATTTTTAGTTGGTGTTTTTCTTGGTTCATATCTTAGATGCTATTACTGTTTTTCTTTTACTTTTTATTGTTGGATGTAACTGGGACCCTGTGTACATAAACTCATTTCATCACATGTACCATGTGGTGCGAATGACAATAAAGACTCTGACAATTAGCAGAAATTATTTCATGACACTCTTGGTAAACTTATGGAAAGTGTCAAAATGATATTAAGGAGTTGGCATTCAAATGTTTATTTTCAGAGAATGTGTGATTTCTATCCACACATGTGGTGGCCCTCAAGGACAGACAGATAATACCTGTGAGGTGAGGCTGGGGGAGAAGAGATTCGATGGGCACTGTCAGCAGGTCTCCTCCATGCATATACATGTTATGTGACGAGGCTGCACCTTTCAGATTCACTTCACACACTTTACTCTAGAAGGCAGAGGGTTAATTTTCTCACACACACAAAAAAACAAAGTTGAGTGAGAACATGCAGGGTGCAGCGAGCATGTTTGAATAACACATTAGACAAGCACATTTTCATATCTGTGTCAGGTTCACTTTGCCAACCTGTGGTTAAGGACAAGCACGGGCTGAGTAAAGACCCTGTATGAAAATATGTGTGTTTGTGTTGTGCTGACCTTATTTATGAGCTGTATGGTGAGCTTGTCAGAGAAGTTAACAGAAGGGTGGTCAGGCTGAAACGTGATGGCAATGTCTTGGGTCTGTCCAGGAGCGATGCTGCCCTCTACTGGCTTCACTCTGAACACACTCAGACCACTGTAGTTCTGGGTCCCTGTACAAGACACATTGTTTCACAAAAATTACAAATGTTTATCAATTAAAAATGCATCAGAGACGAACAGAAGAAAAACCTGAATCAAAACAATTTTTAACACGAATGTCCTCTATATAATGAAGGCCAAACAGCATTTAATTTAAATATACATTTGCATATAGTTTCTGAAGTTCCAAACACCTTCAAACTGACCACAGATTTTTGTAGGCTGCTCAGATTTCTCCTAATAGTTCACAATATTTCAGACACACTCAATGACTTTAACATCAGGGTTCTATGCGAGTCGTACTATCACTTCTACTATCACCAGGCAAATGAAAGTAAGCATGATGTATCTGACTTTCCTCATCACTGTTCCTAAGCTCCACAGCAGTGCTTGCTTCTTTGTGCTTGTTCCAAAGAGCTTGAACCCACAGCCTGTTTTAAAATCTGGCAGGTGCTGTGCACATATTATTATTATACATTATATATATATTATATATTATATATTATTATTATATTATTATATATTATTATACATGGTTGCACTTACTGAACCAACCTTTTAGTAGGTTCCTGTTGTAGAGGCCCTTTTTTATTGGTTTTAAAACGTCCTTATTATTTTCTTTATGCTGTTCTTTAATATGCCACCCACCTCTGTGTTTCTGACAACGAGCTTATGAGCAACATTAGTTGACTTTATTTATGGAGCTCTAAAATCAAATGTTCTCAGGATAAGTGTTTACTACTTACCTACAACAGGCCAGATCTGAGTGTTTCTATATCCATCTAGCAGCAAAGCTACTCTGTCAATTCCATCCTGATGCCTGGATAGAGACAGACTGGCCAGCCGCACGCTGAACCCCAGTGCCACCACCGAGTTGTTCTGTAACTGCATGTAAAACAAAGCTCAGCAACAGAACTAATGTCCAATAAACTGAGCTAAAATATGCATTTAACAAAAACAAAAAATCTATGAACTATCAAGATGCAGCCCCTTTTATGTATAAATGCTTGTACTGTTGACCTTGATCGACCTTGACTCACCGACCTGCACACTTTGTGAAGTGGTCTCTTTCTCTAACACAAAGCCAAAGTCAATGAGACCTCCGGTGTGAGACGAGGTGACAGCAGGGAGAACACCCTCTCCACGCAGACTTATTTCCAAAACCATGTTAAGGCTTCGAAGCTCTAGTGTTTCAAGGTACTTGAGAAGAGTAAAGGCATAAAGTAACATAACACAAATACTTCTAGTGGAAAATTATTCATGATGACCGCGATAATTGAGAAATGTCTTAATGAAGTACACTTATCCTGACTACAACACGCAAAATGCCTGTACATTACATAGTTACTGTATAGTGCCAATAATATGTAGTAAATTTGATGCTGTTGGCCTTACCTTCGTCTCCAGAGCTGGGCTGAAAGCAAGAACCAAAGTGTGTTTTTCCCCAGGATGTACGTGTCTCATAGCATTCAGGAGAGAAAAAGGACCACGTACGTCCAACACGGATGACATCAACTTATAGATAATCAAAGAAAATCGGGCAGAGTTTAAGAAGAAATTTTTGCTATATTTGATTTCTGGACACGAAAGTGTGAAGTCCAACAAGTTTCATTGGGTAAAACACAATTTATATGTGATGATTAATAATTCTAAAACTAAAAGTAAAAAAAAAATTAGGGGTGAAAATAAACTAAAATTTATGTGAAAGAAAAGATAGAGTTCTTTATTGTCATTCGCACCACATGTAGTACATGTGATGGAACAAAATTATGTACACAGGGTCCCAGTTACATCCAACAATAAAATGTAAAAGAAAAACAGTAATAACCGACACAAAAGCCGACACAAAGATTCAAGGATTTAGGCGCTTTATTGCATTTTCAAATGAGTAGACCAGCTATCAGCAGTGAAAGCACAATGAAAACGCAATAAGAATAAAAATTTATAAGAAAAAGATTAGACGTAGAATGTATTTCAACCTCCCCTGTCCACCCATATATCATAATGAAAAGACTTCCAAACATACACATTCAGCTATAATGAAAACGTATCAGCTTCGGATCAGATGGTGTTTTTAATGATTCATGAAAGAGAATTAATGAGCCTCCTGATGTGTTTATAACTCAACTAACTGTTCAGAAGTTGAGCTAAAATTTGTGTTGTAGTAGCTGAACGTCATCCCCAACACATAATCTGAGCTCTACTCAATGTGCCATAATTTTGCTTAAAATACAGTATTAGCATTAAACGTTGGAGTCAAACCTGTCTGTTAGCAAAATATCTCATGAACCACTGCATGTTTTTTTAGATGCACACTCACAACTGGCTAACTTTTCGAGCCATTACAAAAAATGTATTTAACTTATGTAATTTAATAGTTATTGAGCTGAAATTTGCAAAAAATAGTAGCTGAAAATCATTTTCAACTAATAATCTGGATTATGCAAAGAATTGATGTCTATATTCAAGGACTGGCAATATGACATGATAGTTGTAGTTTAATGAAGAACTGAAAGGCAGCAGGTGAGATGTATTCCTTCAAGGTTTGCCAGGCCTTTAATTGTTTTAACACACCCTACAAAACACACCTGTTGGGGACAGGCTGGTTGCTGGTTTTATTATCCTAAAGAATCATAATTTCACTCCGTGTTTGTCTTTTGGAGAATTCTGTTTGCCCTCTCAGGACTTCCACAACTCAAACACAAAAGACACCGCCGCCTGCAAAGAAGACCGGCCCCAATCATTCAGAGCACAAAGCAAACTTCTGCTGTATCAGCAGCACGCCGCAATGCTTAAAAAAATCATTTTGAACAAAGCGGCGCACAGAGCCACTCATTCATAATAGAAAATGAACACCCCCATTTATCTCCCCTTCACTCTCCCGCTGCTATCTTCTGTCTCGTCCTTGCTCTGTTTTCCCATAATGGATAAGATACAAAATTGGATGAATGTTTGCAACGTTATTCTTGTTTTATTGAGCAGAAACTGTGAGCTGGGCAGGAATTGTGCTGTCTCAGCTCCAAGTAACATGGTGTGTAAATCAAGGCTTACGGCAGAAGGAGGGCACTAATGGGGATGAAGTGGGACAGATGCACAACATGAGGCAGCTATTTGTGAGAAGACAGAAACAAAAGCAACAAAACTTCTTAACGGAGGCTGTAAGCAGCAACGAAAAGGCAATATAATGACCCGCAAGGACATAAAAGACCTGGGAATGGCACAGTTTGTGCTCAGTGCTGGTTATTTTCATCCTGTGAAGGACATTTCAAAGTATTTGACCTAAAAGGTTAACATTCAGTTTTATTGTTGCTTGATTTAGTTCTAGAAATATCCAAATGGAACAGAATAAAAACAATTTGTGTAGCAGTTTATTGTTTAATTATCCTCTGTGTACAAAGCATAAAGGCAGACATTTTTATCCAATACAGTTATTGTTCACTGTCTGTACAAAATCGTGCTCAAACATGGAATAGAAAAGACATAATAATTCACTGTTGAAACTACTATATTTTCAACAAAGAAACAACAAAAAAATCTAGTTAGTTTTTGTCATGTTTGTTCCAGCGCTGATAAAATATATTATTTACACAAGTAAAGTGATCTATAAAAAATGTAAATATCATATTGAGCCTGTTAATGACAGCAGACACTATTGTTTTTAATGCCTGACATTCTTCGTCGGACTGCTTATTGCTGCAGGCAGACTTTTAGACATACAATTGTTTTTCAATTGCTCAATTGAAAAAACAATAGTGCAACTACACACAATATTGCAAGCTATCACATAACCTCTTAGCACTCAGAATGTTCAGCTACTACCACACCAAATTTTACCACTGCATGTAAAACAGCATTTGAGCCATTTTCTAATGTTCCTTAGAAGTGCTGACTGCACTACACTTTGAATGTTTTCGTAGGAGAAAGTCTGAGTTCTTTTTGACTAAGAAACACAAATCCTTCAAATAGTGAAGATTATTAATCCAGACATGCTTTTTTTGCTACATGTGTCCGTTAGATAAAAATCTCAAGAACCACTGTGAGAATTTTAACAAAACTCTCAACATAATCATCGATTGAACGTCTACTACGATTGACTTTTAGACTCAACCCAATTCAGCATGGCCACCACAGTTAAGCAGCATTAGCCAAAGCAAAAAATGAATTTGTCAATCAGTTTTACAAAATTTGAGCTAAAATTTGGAGTGATAGTAGCTGACAGTCGCCCTCAACACATGCTCTGAGCACTTGCCTTTTTGTGTAGAAAAACAAGGAGTGAGAAACAAGATGGCAGTGCATGTAGACGCAGTGGCTTGAAGCTCCCAATTATTCAGTGGCTTCTTTTTTTTTTCGTGTGTGGTGTATTTTTTATTTCCTTGTGCAAGCATTGAATGAGCATTTGCACTATGGACGGGTGGACCTGCCGTAAAATTGGAATCCAATATTGGATCATTACCCTAAAGTTCCTTGGGTCCATGCCACTGGAGCTACAATGTTCCAATCCCAGCAAAAGCACCATTATTCCACTCAAGAGATGATGAAGATGGTGCAAAGAAAGAAAACAAAAGCATGGAAGCAGGATGGCGCATGAGCCAAGCTTCATGCCAACCTGCACAGACCTACCTTACCAAGTCGGTTCCTCTCCAGTTCCCAGTTTCTCATGAACAAGCTGGATGAGATACGACTGAGGATAGTCTCCCGCACCATAGATAGCTGTGCAGTATGATCATGGAGACATGGCTGGATAACACTATTTCTGACTCAGCCATCGAGCAAGCTGGACACTGTTTACCGAGCCAAAGTCTAGAGCCTACAAGTCTTGAGGCCCACAGAGAACCTGAGACATCAGTGAAGCCCAGCACAAGTACCAACAGTGCGTTGAGGGCCACTTCGTGGCCAAACAACACATGCAGCAGCTGGAGAGGTCTCAAGACCCCAACAGACTATACAAGGTCAACATGCCACTGACCAACTGTGATGCTGCACTCACAGAAGCCCTGAATGCATTCTTTGACATTACAAACAGCAGTGCAAAAGCCTCAACCAAAGCACCAACTGAGCAAGCTACCACCCTGATCTTGCAACAGCACCAGGTGAAATCAACTCTGCAGAAGATCAACAAATGGATGGATACATGCTATAAATAAGTTGTGTAGAGAATATGATGTGTAAGTCAATCAAACAACACTGCTTCTGCCAAAACCAGAAAACAGGTTTAGGTTTTCAAGCATTTCATTTGTTTTGGTGCAGCCTTAAAAAATTAATAAATAATAATAATAATAACTTTAGAGTAGAGACAAACATACTGTTATTTTTTGTTCTTGTTCACTGGCAAACAGCTTATTAGATTTGGGTTTATTGGAGATTCCTATGGGTCTGTTTATGATCATAGGAGCACCTGTAACTGTGTTGGGTTTCATCTGGTTTGCTCTTGTCTGTGTAATGGGGCGGCACGGTGGCACAACTGGTAGAGCTGCTGCCTCTCAGTGTGAAGGTCGCCGGATCAAATCACAGCCGGGGTGCCATTCTGGGTGGAGTTGATATGTTCTTTCTCTGCATGTGTGGGTTTTCTCCATGTACGCTGGTTTCCTCCCACAGACCAAAAACAAGCATGTTAGGCTGATTGGTAACTCCAAATTGTCCCTAGTCCCTCAGTGTGAGTAAGAGCATGAATGGTTGTCTCTTTTGTCTCCGTGTCCCTGTGATGGACTTGCGACCTGTCCAGGGTGTCTCCCACCTCTTGCACAGTGACTGCACTACTGACCCCAAAAGGAAGAAGGGGGTAAAATATAATGGATGGATGGATGTGTGCTAATGACAAACATTAATTCAGATATCAGTACTAATGTATAAAATACATTTTATTGCAACGACCTTATCAGGTTTCTAAGATACACTTTTTTCCTTATTATAATTTAATTATTTCCCCTGATTAAACCATAACCTTTCTCTTGCTTCTTGAAGGAGCAAAGAATCCTTAAAAACACCTTCCTCTAACTGCCTTGTTCAAACCCACTCATTCTGGCACAAAAGCACATTCTTTTTAAATATCATCTGCTGATAATTCAAACACCTTGCCATGATAATAATTTCCCTACATCCTATGTTGAGTTAATTGGAGTGAACTGTTTGACTCTCACACATGGAGCCATACGACAATATTCAGATGGAGATGACACTAATTAAAACATTTCCTTTAGATTTATTTAAAGTAAAGAAAGTAGAAAGTTTGGCAGAATCTACTTGTCTGTCTCCAAAGGTGTTTTAAAGGTCTTTTTTATGTACTTTTTGTAGGATTCCTAGTTTTTCTGCCATGACCACTTTCCCCAACAGCTGACAATCATCCAGTCAACCACACCTGCACCTGATTTCCAACAACGACTCCAGCACTAAACCCCTGCCAGATGTTTATCTGACGCTGGAGCATTATATTGCTGGAGCATTATATTGCTTATGAAATTTAAACAACAGCCTAAAACTTAATTTAGGAACATCATGACTAACCTGTTGCTATTTCTTCATGTGCCTCCAAGCCCTGTTCCTCCATGCTTCTTCATCCTCCTCCTTGCTCCCTGTGACATCAACCTGAATCCCGCAGACATCAAGACTCATCCTACACCCAACACTGGATCTCCCTCTGCAAATTTAATCCAGATTCCACCTCCTGCATCCTTGACAGAAACTAGGACCTCATCCTTCCCCCTATACAACACGAACAGCAAACGAATAATCATAAGAACGTTTCCAACAAACAATCTCCAACTGAATATCTTAAAAATCAAGAACCATCCTATTCCCTGCTTCCTTCCACAGCCAAAACATCCTTTCCAGGACTGTAAAAAAAAAAAAAAAAAAAAACTGTCCTTTTAAAAAAATATTCTGGGTCCATGTCTCTTCAGTCTGCCAACTTGGGGTCATTAAATGTACTTTGAATAATCGTGTTACTTTTTGCAGCACTTAAGATTTATGTGCTTGGTCAAGCTCACATCCTGAACTTATTTGGTAATGATATTGAATTTTAAAACTACTCCTTGTAATTACACATATTGTTACGTTCAAAGTTTGGTTAAAAAAAGGGAAAAAAGAAAGAAAGAAGCTACAATCAAACATTAAATGATCTTTGTTGCTTTTCATTTAAACAAACAGACAAATATCTCCCACTTTATTACTGCAATAAGAGAAAACTATTTTTGACACATTAGATATAATTGTATTTTAAATGTTTTCTGGATTTTTAGAGCACATTTGGTGGGGGAAGGTGACCAAGCTGTTAATGAGTCCATTTTAATCCAAAATGATGCCTTGTTCTCAACATTACTCCTAACAACTCAACCCACCATAGGGTAATTACAGTTTTTAACATTCAAATTGTTTTTCTGGTAAGAGGCAATCTGGATGTAAAAACACCAAGAAAAAAAACAATTTCCTTTTTCAGCAAATGAAGGGCCTCAGGTATGAACTGCTCTGACTCAAACCATTACATTTTATCATAAAGAAGAGGGATGAAGAGGAAATGGTCCACTGGGAGCGAGCCCTTCATGACAAACCAATTGTGATGTTAAATGAAATCATCAATCATCAAAGAATGGATTTGAAGTAAGTTATTTCCCTTCATTTAAATTCAAGGAGGTAAATAAATACAATTCAGCCAAATTAAAGAAAACAAACTTGAGGAGATATTGATGTCAGGTCCGTGGAAGAAAGGCAAAGTCAAAGTCATTCATCTGACGCAGCTGGTTACGTTCAAACACATAGCTGCTTAATTTTTATCTTTTTAATTAGTTTGACAAACAGCAGCTGCACAGCTGGATAAAAAGCAATCAGACAAGCACTTTTTAATAAGAAATGTAGGAAAGAAACATTCTTGGTTCTGGTGCCACACAAATAATCATTTCATAATAAAAACAAAACAAACTGAATTCATTTCCTGCCCTGCATGTTCCCCTCTTCTTGAAGTGTTTGGTGAGAAGTTTGGTGTTTAAAGCTAGAAACTACATTTTATTACAAGCCATAGAGGAATTGATGTGTGATCGAAACCATGCAGTTTACAATCTTGTAGAAGTCGGGCAATAATAGTTTAAACCAACAGAGGCTGCAGAAAATATGGGATCAGGGAACAAGGTGATAAATGGGAGAATAAATCAGATGATGATGCAGGATGGAGTTATTATAAGGAACAAGAGGCTTCTTAGCAACAAGTTCTCCTGTTACTGGGATTTGATTCAAACTTCCTACTTTGTCTTCTGAGTGTCATCAAATATGAACATTCTGTAGAGCTGTCCTAAAGATGGACAGAAATGTACAGGGGCTGCAGCTTCTAAAAAGTGCTGCCCTTATTGCTTGGATAGAAAAGGGGAAGGAGACATGAGGAGATATTAAAAAAAAAAAAAAAAGGATATCTAACACCATGTCCTTAGGGCACGATTTAAGGTATCAAAACAATCTACCACAGCAAGCAACGTTGATAGACACAATAATATGCATGGACGACAAGACGGCAAGATTTGCCCAGGAACACGTCCAGATAGTTTACATAGTCCTGATAAGATGTTACAGTTTCTGTCAGCCTGTGTAACGCTGATAAGCGTTTACAGAAGTGTTTTTTTTTAGGGGGGGGGGACAAAGAGTGAAAGCAGGAGGAAGGCAGGAGAGGGAAGAAGAGTGGACCATCTTTGTCGAGGGCAAGTGAAAACAAAAAGACATAACATAAGAATCAACACAGTTCAATACATTTATTTATTTATTTATTTATTTATTTATTCATTTCAAGTTTAAAAGGACACAAAAAAACTATTTACAACACCGCATAGATAAAAGAAACCAAACAGTACATGAAAGGAAGCAGAAGAAGATATAAATCTTATTATATCTGCCCCTTCTTTAACAAAATCAATTCAAGCAATTAATTCAAGACATTAGTATCAGCAA
>JARVLU010000103.1:27973409-27994892 GCA_031762415.1 Simpsonichthys santanae | reverse complement strand
CTGTATACAGTATATTAAAAATATACATATTTAAGTATTTCTACGATAAAGAACTGTTTTGTCTAGTAAAATAAAAAAAAGATTCAGAATTGTTTGCATTTGTTCTGAAATGGTGCGAGAAGTTATCGTTCATTTCCATAAGGTGTCCAGCAGAGTGCATCAGCACACTACAGAAGCATCAACCATGACTGTTTGGGTCGTTGTCATGGCGTAACAGTACGTATTTAACATTATTCAAAAGAAGTTTACATTTTGTAGCAATTGTGTTGATTATATTTTGTGGGGCATAAAACAAAACAAAACAAACAAACCAAAAAAAAAAAAAACATGATTACAGATAAAGCTCAGGGAGTACAAAGATCAGTTTATACAATAATACTGGTAAAATTCAGACGGCTGTATGGAACGAAATTTTGCTGTGCAATGACAATAAAGTTATTCTGATAAGTAAATGAGTAAGTCTGCATTGTATTTTTTCCAAAAGGTGAGAAAAATCTAATTGCTGATAGAAGGAAAATTATCCCAAAATTTAATTATTTAATTATCCAAACAGTGCAGCCGTAGCTGTGGAGTTTTCACTTATTGCTGCCCTTCTATCCCCCATGGCATGTGGAAGTTTGTATTTGAAAAATAAGGGCATGAAAAGAACAGTTTTTACCTAATGTTGTTAGCTTTTCCTTAAATTTCAAAGTGCAGTTCCTGGTAGCCATGAGCCAATGGCTGTTGAACACCCTGAGACGTATCTAAAAAGGCCCAGTATTAAATATTGATGTAGGGAAACAGATTTTGCCTGTAAGGTATACACTTGTTGCTTCTAGTCTGATGATCTCTTTGAAGTTATTTCCTCCCAAGCTCAGCCAAAGACACAGAAGAAGATGTGCAGTTGTTTAGAACTGCAGCTTGTGTGAATACGAGTGAAGATAAAAAGGGGTCTACTCCACCTCTCCAGGGAGAAGGCGTCCTGCTGCAGGAGAGATACTGATGTCTGAATCCTCTGGTGGGGTAAAGCAGAACAACCTGGGGACCTCAACCGTCACGGTATCTTCGGCCGCTGGAGTTACTGTTCGTTTGAACTGGTTATTGTCAGCGTGGTGGCTGATCAGGTGAAAAACAGCAGTGGACTTGTCACCAACTGCAGTGGCTCTAAACTGAACCAGAGAACGAGAGAGCTCCAGCGGTGGGTGAACTCCTACAGCTCGGCAGGACAGTAGAATCTCTCTGGTGTTTAAAAAGAAGGCGTTAGTTGGTAATCAATCCAATCATTCTGGAAATCATCACGACACCCATGCACACTCAGCAAAAAAGAAAGTTAACCTGTTAATTCCAGATTGGCAGCTGAGTTGAAAATGATACTCCTGGGCTTTTTTGGGACTGAAGATCAAATTAATCTGCAGAGTTTCTTGAGGGAGCAGAGTACCAAAACCATCGTTAGGCTGGATCGCAATGAACTGTAAACACACACAGAGCATCGAAAAACCCAATAAACAGATTTAGTTAACCTTATTATGTGTTTTTTATGCATTCAATAAACTTTTGAACCATAATGCTAACACTATTTTACATTTTGCTGGTGGAAGTGGCGGTAAATTCAACCATTACCAGAAAGAATACAAACTGCCTGCAAGAGCAAACAATAAACAAGTGCAGTTATTATAATTAAGTTACTTCTTTAGTTATCATTTACTCATTCTCAGGCTTTACAATGTAAAGGATGAATTATCACACTAATAAACTTATAAAGGAGAAGAACAGCTCAGATTTTTTAAGGCAAAAAAAGTTTACAATTAATCTGACATCAATAACAGAATAAAAGTTTTGCTCATAATATCCTACAGGATTAGGATTTAACAAAGTACCTCTGGAACAGACAAAAAGCCAAAGTCTTGAGGTAAGAGGGAAAGGTTAGTGAAGCGCACGCTGCTCCTGACGGACTGATAGATGGAGCAGAATCCAAAGTCAATCTCAGTCTGGTCAAACTGCAGATCTGACGATGTCACAATAGCCTGGACAGTAAATCGGGCAGGATGAAGCTGAAAGTGGATAAAAAAAATTACATTTTTGTAAACATCCATCCAGTTCTTAGTGGATCAATTTAATAAACAACAAGAATGAAGATGACTTTCTTTTACATCTTTGCTCTTTATTTATCTGTTAAAGGTAGATCACTATTTTTTGCTTAGATTTTCCTAAATTAAATTGTACCTTCATAATTTTATTATATTTTATGATCGTTGTTGAAATCTTAAGCTCTTGTTTTATTTTATCTTATTTCACAGACATAAATATTTACAGTATGAAAAGTTTTTTTTTTTTTTTTTAAAGCAACATTACATTTGACTTCAGTTTTTCAATATGAAACTGAGTAATGTGTTTAAGCAGATCTCTATTCTTCATAACTGGACAACAACAAGTTGTTTGTTTTTGTGCAATCAAACATGCGACTGTGGCTCAAAGTGATTTGTAGAAAATGAAATACCAGCATCAACCTACAGGGACAGCTTCTCTTTTCTTTCCTTGGCAAGTCTTCCTCAATACTTTACTGATTTTATCAAATAAAAAAAAAAAAACAATAAATGTTCATATCTGAACCCTCTGATGCAACATGCAGTCTGTATAACAGCTCCAACCCAACAGGGGTCTTCTCTAAAATATTCACTTCAAAAATACTAAGTTATTGAAGCGGGAGAGAAAAAATGTCCATCTGCTGGAGACTATTTTAGGCAGAAGCTTATTACAAAATTTAAGCTCTGGTGAATATTCGGGGCAGCAGGATAAGGTGTCCAAAATAAACTAGTCTCAGCATGTTTGTGGTAATGAATCAGCATCCTGGCACCTGCTGGAAAAATGGGACTCATCGAGTTTGTAATATTTTAATTATTATTACCAGAGCTCGAAAGCATAGAAGGAATTTACAGTTTGGTTTAGTTCACTAAAGTTAAATCATTTGTTTGGTTGAAGAATGAAAAAGCTGAACATGTGTAAATTTGTGGGTTGCATTACAAGTTAGTCTTTTAAAAATACTTTTTTTAATTTCTTCGACTTAAGATGACGTCTTCTTGAGTCAGCTCTGTCTCATTGTGCGGTATTGCTTTCTTGGCTGCTGCGACGTCCGTTCACCAAACTGTGTGTGTGTGAGTGGTTTATTTATTTTTTTGTCTTTTGCCAGGAGCTTAGGATCTGGGGGCTGGAAACAACAGCTTTGGTTTTTCACAGGAACATCTAAATACAGTATTTCTAATTCTACGAGACATGAACTCAGACCGCTGGAGGGTAAGAGGATGGTGACAGTTTGGCAAAAATGACAAGATTCAGATTTAAAAGGACCAAAATGAGCTGGCAAAAGTGCAGCTCAAATGTCTCAATGGATGCACAAATTTATAAGAATAAAGACAGCCATTTCAGGATTTCAAAATTTATGAATATATTTAGATTGACATTTTTACCTTAATTGCAAATAGTACCTGTATAAGTTTGGTCACTGATGTTAATGAAGAGATAGTGGCTAAGTAAAAGTAAAGGCTGAGGGGTCCAGCTGAGCTCTGGACTCCTACAGCGAGGAGCTCTGGTAGCTCTGCAGTGAACTGTTACAGTTTGGCTCCACCTGTATCTTAAGGAAGAAGGGTCACTGCAAATTGATACGGCTTGTCAAAGCAATCACATTATCCTAATAAAACACTTTGTTCCAAGTGGCTTCATCCAAATGGCAGCGATAAGGCTGATCAAAATTAACCCATGTGAGCAGTGAAGCAAGGGGGCGTGGCCTGTCAATTACCTAACACCATAAACACAAATGAAATCTTATGCTGTTGTTTTCAGGCTGTAAAAATGTATCCCATTTAGAAGAATGGCGCTAATGCTGTTCTAGATTTAACATAAGTGTTAATCTGTTTAAATAAGGTAACAGTAATTTTAGTCTATTTATTGTAAAGGTTAAGGGGGTTTTAACATTTGTAGATGTTTTTATTTATAATCATAAAGTACAGCTATAATCCCAATTTCTATTTTCCAAGTTTAGGTTAACATTATTATAGTGAAACAAACAAAATGCTTTGACTTTTATTTGACTGAGTTCTTCTTAATATTTATAATGATTGTATCTTACAAATATTACGGTTTTTAAAGGAATGTGTAATGACAAACTGACAAGGCCGCACAGAAACAAAGGGAAAAACAACTGTGCATCATCATGATAGCAAAAAAGTCTATACAGTTGTGTATTTATTTTTGTGCTAATGAGAACATTTTGAGTCAAACAACACGGGGTAACCTTTATGCTTGGTTTATTAGCAACCGTGGAGTAACTGGGCCTTGAGGGTGGAAGATAATTTTAGCTTGTTACCAGCAAAATAGGTTACAACCTTCAGTGGCTTCGCCTGTTTGTGACAAAGTAGGACTCAAGCACAATGCTGCACAGTGAGCATACTGTCTGCAAGACTGCTGCAGTGTTTACTTATAAAATAAATGCAGCTTGTAGGCACTGCATAAAATATAAAATATAGTACAAACCTGGCCTGCAACTTGCACAGTCATTGGAACCTCAAGGACTCCTGTATCTTTGTCAAAATAATTTTCTGCATCTTTGGATAGGGAACGCCTATGATTAAAAAAAAAATAAAGGATACAGTACATTTTTTAATGCAAAGCAGTGTTTTCTTATAAAAACAAATCAAGTTCATAACTGCAAGCAGAGGAGAACTCCCCCCCCTCCCCACCACCACCAATAATGACTTTTAACAAACAACAAATACAACAATGCTTTCAACAAGTTTAATTTTAATCCATAGATGCCAAATAACATTGAAATGCTGTGAGCCCCTCCTGGGAATTTTGAGAGAAAGATGAAGACTCAGACCCAGAAGACCCATTACTTTACTTTAACCCACGGCTGTAGGATGGGCTTGCTAGAAAAAGCAGGAGAAAGATGAAGAGTGCGCCTCCACACTACTGTAGGTTGTAGCCATGGTGATGAGAGACGTAAGCATGATTCAAAGAGGACCAGCAGTCATGCACAAGCTTATGTAAAACCCCAGCCCTTCAATCTCACCAAGAGTCAAAAACACCACTGCATTTACTGTATGTGCATGATTCAGTATCATATGGTCAAATGATAAATTAAGCTTATTTACCTTTTTTAAATTTCCCTCCCTTTTAGTTCTCTGCCTTTCACTTGTCTCACTTTTATTAATGGTTTAAATCTTGACAGCTAATGTTGTTAAAGTTAGTGGTTTAAAGGCTTTTCACACATCAGTTTTTTTTTTTAAAGCATAACAACCAAGTCTTAACTTGACAGGTCTACGTTTCATAATTCTAAAAACCTCATCACTAGAGAGCTGAAAGCGAGAGGTTACTAATCAAAATTAAATCTCTCAAAGTCATCTTTTCTTTTTTCATAGCTTAACAAATGAGTACAGAGGGTATATTTAAATAAGCACTCTTTTATTGTCTACTAATAGAATCGCTGCTGGAGAGTCACTCTTGAATTAGCTTGGCAGGGCAGTGTGGAAAAGCCTGGTGGGGCGTCACCAGACCCATATGTTCAGGAGAATTTGCAGAAGGATGGCGCTTCAGATTTGTCAGTGTCCTGAACAGATTTGCTTGTGCTCTTCCTCTCGATAGCCAGATTATCCACAGTAATTCTCCTTTTTAGTCTTAAATGGTACATCCTAGATTAGTGTAAGATAGAAGATGATGCTTAAACTTTGAATAAATGCTTTACACTTTTAAAGTACTTCATTTAAAACACTAACTGAGCTAAATTTAACATGTTTTTAAGATCCTCCATGAAACCTTAATGGATACAAGAGATTTGTGACCATTTCATTATCCATTATAATCTAAAAAAAAAGAGAGCATTGTTTTCTGATAGTCCATGACTGAATAAAAATTGTTTTTTTTTTCAACATACATATATTTCCCTTGAATGTGGAGTCTTGCTTGAAAACTTCATCATTAAAATAAGTGATTTTGAAAAGGATTATGGATTAGGAAGCTTTGAGAGGTTTTGACTATAGGATTGTAAAAGAGTAAAAACGACAGGAAAAGACCAAGATGAGAATCCTAAAAATCATGGTAACCAAACCAGTTACTACATTTGTTTGATTAGTTTTCACACACAGTCCCATTACAGTTCCTGGTACCGACATGAGCAAAAGGCTAGCAGTAAAAAGCACTGGTAGAGCTGTTTGGCGTAATCTGTAGTAAATCATCCTTGTAATCTCCCTTTTATCAGCCGGAACTGCTAGGGTGGGACCCATTGCTTGCTCTTCTGAGATTAAACCTCTCTGACAAGCAATCCCATTCAAATGATCCTGTCATGAGGTTACATGGGAAAAAAAAATAAGGAAACAAATGTATTTTTGTGTGTTAGATTAGGTAAATGGTGGCAGGTGTGGAAATAAAGCACAAATGATACTTTGAAATATTGCTTGGTATTTTGCCTTACTTGGAAAAGAGAATCCTTAAAGGAGGGCGGAACATAGTTCCATGGTTAGGTAATTTTTCAAATAACCATTAAAACGTACAAAAGAAGGGCAACTTATCCCAGTAAAAACATAAAAAACCATAGAGAACACCAACCAATAAAGGCTGTTGTTAGCCAACAAACCAAAATTACAAATTCTGTACTAAATTTGAGAGAAGCTGTAAAATATCTAGACTTTATAACATCCTGATGCATTCAATAATTCAGGTAGGTAAATCTCAAAAGGTTATCCCACACAAGACAGGGCCTGGAGCAATGTGGACATCCTAGCTGGGCCTTCCTGAAAGCAGAGAAGAAACTCAAACAGGTCTACAGTCAGCCATCAGGTGAAAAGGAGGAACCCCAGACCAGTGGCCGTTCCATATGTTGCAGGAGTATCAGAGAAACTGAGGTTTATTTTTTAAACATGATGTCCCAGTGGCTTTTAAACCCCAAAATACATTACGACAAAGACTGGTTCATCCCAAAAATCCAGTCCTCCGGCACAAACAGAGTAATATTGTGTATGCTGTTCAGTGTCAGGAGGGCTGTGATCAGTCTTACATCAGGGAAACTAAATGGACCAGCACAGAAAAGCAACATCAGGCCAGGGCTCTGCGGTCTACACTCATCTCCAGGCCAACAGAAACTTTTTCAGGAATGATGATGTTCCCATCCTTGATAAAGAGGAACAATGGTTTGAAAAAGGAGTGAAGGAAGCCATCTTAGTGAAGAGAAACCGTCCATCATTAAACAGGGGCGGAGGCCTCTGTGTTCAACTGTCCCCCTCTTACAATAAAATACAAAACAACTTTATTTATAAAGCCAACAAAGTCCATGCTCAATAATCCAGGTATACAATCCAACAATTTTCAGTCAGGTCATCTGGACAGTTTATTTTATTGTGTTGAAACGTTTCACCTTCCATCCAGAAGGCTTCATCAGTTAAGGAAACACACAACACACAACTGGGTTTATTTATAAAGCACTTTAAAAACAACACCCTTGGCCAAAGTGTTGTACACTAACAAAAACAATTACAATGATGTTATCACTCAGCCCTCTGTGAATAGCAGTCATCCTAACAATCAATTATTAGGCTGATGGTCCTCCTTTGACATGTGAGCAACCAGTTCTGGCTGTCACCAGCCAACTGTTGACCCACTATGAGAAGATGCTGTTCATAAGACTGAGTTTGTTGCAGCTCCTCAGACTGAAGAAGTCTTTAGGATAAAAGATGAAACGTGTCCACAAAGAAGAATTTGTCCACAGGACCTGACTCAACCTTGTTAGAACTTCACCATATTACTACCACAACTGAAAAGACAAATTAATTAGCAAACCAAATAACTCTCCTAAACTTAAATCTGCATAAAAGTACCGGTAACATAATGCTAAGAGTATGGTGTGAAAGAAAAACTCATGTGATCATGGACATCCTTCTTTCAAATGAGTGGTCCTCTAAGCAGAATAGGAAAACCAACATGTGCCACTGCTCTTTGAGATAGTGTGGAGACTAAATTTTGTAGTGTACAGAACAACGCTACGGATGTGTGAGAAAAGTGTGGGCTGGATAGTGACAAATAAAGGTGGAGGAAGACGAGCAGAGAGGGATGAAGCAAACGAAAAAGCAAATGAAAGATGTGGGCAGGCTGAGCGCAAACCTTCAAAGGAGGAAGCGAGAATGTGCTCACCCTCTCCTGAAAGCCCGAGGAGGGCAGAGAAGACACAAACACCTGTGTAAAGGATGAACGCTATGAGTCATTTCACAATCCAGATTTAACAGCATATGTGTGCGTGTGTGGATGTGACAGTGAGTCGAAGCAGTGAAGATAATGAGGATTTGGAAATCCAATCTAGACCCGGCCAGGAGAACTGGCAGTGCCATTTTAATGACACACAGCCGCTGCATGAAAACAGAAGAAAACCAAGCAAAAACCAGCAGATTGGAAAGATCTAACCATGATAAATAAACACAGCACGCAGCTTCCTGATGAGCTGAAAATATTCCTCATTTCCATTTTAAGTGTGAACAGTGTCAACTTTTCTTGTGGATGATCTTTAGGGTCTTAAGAATATTTATATTATTTATAAGCCTGACTTAACGTAACCCTCACTGTTTTTTTTTTTTTTTTCATTTTCTCAGTATTAAAATTACCGACTGAAGCTTTCATTTTTCTGAACAAATCCCTGACTATCTCTCAACTAAGAGCCTAGGTGCCCTCACCTATGAGACACTCTTATGTTGTGTGAAGTGTTGGAGGGTTAAAAACACAGAAGGTCATTCAATATAACTTACAGTCAGTACTCTTAAAGCCCTGTGACACAGAGGTTAAGAGAAAAAAATCAGCAATTTAGGTTATCAGGTTACTGAAAGAATTATTTATTTGGTCAGAGATGATTTTGTAATATATAAATTAGATGAAAGCAATGTTATCTTAAATGGAAAAAAACTAATGATTTCAACAGAGCAAGAGTGGACATTGAGGGTGCAGGGATCTGGGTCTGGTGTCTTAGGTTATGTAAGCTGATTCACAACCAGCATAAAAACAATGGTAGACGATGGATTCAGTGACTAGGAAGAACCTTGATAACGATAAACAAGGAGTTAGACAAGAAGAAAAAAAAAAAACATACAAAGAGAAACTCAGATGAGAAAGAAGTATAGCTACATACAGAGGTGAGAGGTCAATAAAAGGAGAATGTGAGAGAGAAAGTAGGAGAAGACAACACAGAAGCCAAAGAGACCCAGAGAGAAAAAAAGTGTGATAGAGAGGAAGGAGGGAGGGGGTGGAAGCTGTAGTTATGGTGGTGCTTGTGAACGATGAAGCATCTCAGCAGCAGCAGCAGCAGCACGAGTAAAGCTGTACTCTAATCCTCGCATTAAAACCTCTGGTGATTCACTATGACAGATTACTGACATTTTACCACTTTCCTCTTTGGTCCCCTGCACGATGACTAGTGTGTGCGCTCAACATTTTCATTTCTATGTGAAGAAAATGCACTTCTCTCTTTTTATTTTTTAAAATAAATCAGCCCAGCTATCAATGCACAAAACTGCTGAACTGAAATGAGAAAAAACAAAAACAAAACAAACAACAACAACAACAAAAACAGAGAGTGGGCAGAGAAGCTCCCACGCAGAGGTTTTACATACTGCACGCCTCTCACATTCACCCTGGGGGTCCCCTGTCCGCTCTTCTGGCTTTCAAACAGCAGTTCAACTACTGCAGCTTAATCTAAATATAGAGCCTGCAATGTTGTTGAAAGAATTACCAGGTCCTTCAAAGTCATTAGACACCATTATCAGACGCCTCTGAGCTCCCGTGCTTGCTGAGCTGGTGCGATGAAGAAACGCATACTGTACTGGCTGTTGACTGGATGGAAACATTTGCCTTTTACGACTCTGACTATTCTGACTCCTCTCAAAAAGCAGTTGTTGTTTCACCACCAGGCTACACAAGTAAGCTACTGTGGTCAGAACAAACTCAATAAACAGACGCTCTTATAAACCTATATTTGCATTATCTTTTATTTCTTATCAAATCACACTGGAATCATAGAAATGATAAAAAGTCCTTGAGTTGCCAGATCATGCACTTTATTTAAGACTACAATTTGGAGGGCTAACTTTAGTTTTTATCAGAACAGCATCTACATAGACAGCTGCTTTTTCTTCAGTAAAACTAAATTTATCCTTGTGGAAAAGGCAGGGCATTAAAGAAGATAAGTTCAGTACAAATCTGTTTGGAAGTTAAATAATTTGCGCTTTTTTAAAAAAGTCAACAAAACCCTCAGAAGCTCAGTTTCCAAATAGATTACTGCTCCACTGCAGCCTGTGTCCCTCCTTACCTTGGCATGAATTTCAAAAGAGCGTTAAAACTTGACTGAGCCTGGACGAAGCCCATCTTTGGTAGAATCTCCATGTGTTTCCTCATTTCAGGGCATACGTCGAAGGTCAGTTTCAAAGCAGTGCTTGCTCTGTAATGTAAGTATAGCTTCATTAGCACATTGCTTATTTATTGGGTTTGGGGGTTTCCCCCATTTATTTCAGTTTATTAATGAACATCCATTAAAATATGTTTATTTTTTGTTGTTTTCTGTCACCCAACACTGAATCACTCAGACATGAAGTACTTTATAGTTAAAGTAAATAAAAAATGTCATGTTGCTCAGACACTAAGAACAGTTGGCAAGCTGTTCTTTAATGGCACCTACCAAAATCCCCTTTTTATGGATAAGTTCAGAACATTTAGGCGGTCTTATTTCTATGAGCTCTAATGATCATACCAGTGGCTGTAAACTCTAGTTATAAAATAAGCTTGTGTTAAAACAGCTTTTCATTCTGGGAATTCTCTAACACATCCAAATTACACCTTTACAAACTGAGAAACAAGCTGAAAGGTAGTGCTTACTGCAAGTGAGACAAGTGTGATAATGTTTTTGTGTTTGCTATTATCTCCAATGACACAGACGAGCCAGGAGCAAGCAACAGCCACATATAGAGTGGGAGCCTTCAGACCTCAATTTAAATGTCCCACTTAAATAGTCAGGCCAACCAGATGGCTGTTTCCCTGAGGCAAGGACAAGCAGGGGCACTCGGGACAAATTAAGTCACTTTCTTTACCCTTTCTAAACAATAACCTTCAAACAGTTCTCAGGAGGGATATTTATGGATGCATAATCATTTTGGATAATCATGCATTTTAATTTACAGGGGCATTGATAAAATTTGCCCATTATTACTGGCAAGCGTTGATTGCTTTTGTCTTGAAAAATAATTATGTAAGAGGTATAGCTGCAGAATTTCCTATAAACTGCTTCCTTTGGATAAAAGTACATTAAAGATATTGAGCTAATCATTGTAGATAAATACTGTATATATTAAAACATATGCTGACTTTTAAAGTACAGTAGATAAGATTCTAACAAAATTACCCTGGAAAGACTTCATATCACGCTATTGGTCATAACTATGCACCCGTCTGAGGGTGCTTGAAAGCCCCCAAACTCATCTTAAATTAAAACTATTTTAATGCTACAGAACAATACACCCATTTTAGACAAAAGTCTCTTCAAATATGTTTCAAAAGCTTTACAAAGTCTTTTTTTTTCCTCACAACATGACAATGCCCTTAGATAAAGTCAAGGTCAAGAAAAAAATATTGCATTATGGTGCATTTTATCTCTCTTTGACTTTATTGTACATCAATGAGAAGCCACAGTATTGAGCACTTTGAGCAAATATTTAGCTGTCAGAAAAAAAGAAAACCAAACAAAACATCCTCCAAGAGGACAACATTTTACTGAATATGCATCTGTTTTTCCCTTCAATATCGCTCTGTCTCCTGTTCTTAAAAAAACATCACAAACTATGTGGATTGTGGAATAATTAATTTTCACAACATTTTTGGATATTTTATTAGGATTTAGTTTAGTCAATTAGCTTTCTAAACCCCCCCCCCCCCCCACACACACACACAATTATCTAAATTTTTAACAGGTAAAGTAAAAGATTAAATGCTATGCATATAATGAGTCATCTTTTCTTTTAAATTCACGTAGAACACATGCAGCAATAGTTTAAATTTTCTTACATAGTAAGAATTATGTGACAAAATTGGGCCAAAACAAAACACCCTTTTACAATGTAATACAAATGTAGGTTAGGTAATTTATTTATTTACTTTTATTCAAACAGGTGATCTCTGGATCACAAAAAGGCTCAAAGAAAATCCCACTAAATTTCTCTGAGCAGAAATAGATCTGAACTTTTTTACCTTTTGCCACAATGATTATATAATATTTAAAATCATAAATTTTATCAGCAGATACTATTGCAGTCGAATTAGCGTGTGGCCACAGCTACAACAGAGCCCCTGGGTTTTCTTGAAGAGGCCAAATTTATTTGCTTATTTACCCTACCTGCACTTCAATGCCACATGGGAAGCCAAGCCTTAAGTGAAAAATACTCAGAGCAACCATCTGACATCCCAATGCAGCACTGTCCACTTTACAACACAAACTATAATGCATCCTTCAAAACAATAAACATTAGCAGAAGTGTTTATGTTTTCATAAGTTAAAAAACATTTCTCAGAGCAAACAAACCACCCTTACGTGAGTACAGCTGGCACAATCAAAATATGGTGATCGTATCAAACTAAGAATAGAAGTGTTTCTGAAAATAAAAAATAAAACCCAGATTGGTTGTGTTTTTGTGGCCTGAGTTTGGGAAAGAATAATGTTAAACCTTCAAACTGAAGCCAGTTGGGACTTCAAAGTCTAGGCTGACTGTTTCAAATAGGAAAATAAAAACTCTGCCAACTGTGTTCGGAGTATTCAAACTATTGGCACACAAGCAAAAGTTAAAAACTGCTTATCTTAAAGCCACTTGAAAATACTTCCAATTAGTCGGAGTGATATTTAAATCCCTGGCCCACAGGCAAGATGGACACATTCAATCATGCTTTGTGCTCCTCTCTTAACAAATCTGTCACAAACTAAAGAGTGATGTGGGATTTCCATCTATTCAAAGGAAAAAAAAAAAGTGACAAATTAAGTGATGAAAGCAGCAGCTCCCTTATTGTTCCCCTCAAAAACCTGCCAAGTTATTTTGTATTCAGATTATTGTCTTGGCGGCAGAGTGACAAATTGCATAGTTTGCTGGTCGAAGCGTTAGCATTTCTTCACTGACATAGTCCTCATCATGTTGTCACATGTGCTGGTGTGTCAGCGCACCAGATGGCAGTTGTCACAAATCCCCTACCCCCCACACACACCCTCCTCCACTTGATATGACACAATGACTGCCCAGGTGATGGACCACACTTCTGCAAACGTTGTCCTCCATGGTGTATTGTTAACCGCTGGTGTGCATCATAATGTTAACTTTAGTTCTATGTGGCTGTAGAACTTCAGTGTTGGACGACCGCTGCGTCCCTTACTTCATCATCTGTTTCTAAACATGTATCTGCAGCATCTCTATTTTTATTTCTTCTGCACATTTGTTTAAATGTCCCTGTGCTCCTTGGCTCCAAGGATGGATCCTCCAAGGAGGATTTAATGTTGGATTGAAATGGAAGAACTCTGTCAATTTTAAGGGATTTCCACAAGCTGTTATCCAGAGAAAATTGTTCTTGCAGAAAATGAGTATGTGAAGGAGTTTTAACAGAAAAGTCAGCAAGCTACTGTACATCAGCAGTGCATGTTTTCAGTGTGACAACATGTAAAATGTACAATTTCTGCAGTAAACTCATTAGGCTAAAAATATTCAAAAGCTCTTTAACATTAGGATGTAATTCTCTTTTCTGAGAAGATGCGGAACAAAGGAACTATTAATGCTGAAATTATATTACAATGAAGTGTTCACTGCTTTTGCTGTTTGTTGTCTTTGGCTCATCTTTGAATTTATTTTATAACTCAATGAAGCATCAATTCACCTGTTTTTATTTATTTATTTATTTTACCTGATATTGGTTTAAAAATAATAAAATAATATTACTTAAATTGTATCAGGAATTTGCAAAGTTGTAACCATTTCTAGGTTTTGGGACCCACCTGCTTTGGACCATGATACTGTCTTGATAAAGGTGGTCAAACATGCATATTTTCAGGTCAATGTTGGGCTGAACCACCCATACAGGGATGCTGACCGCCACACCCCTCACCAGAACAGGTATCTGTTTGAATCAGTAAAAGCAGCAGACTAAACAACTCTAATACCAGTAGTATTAAACAGTAGTTAAAAACATGATTTTTTTTTTTTCAACAGAAAAAGACCAACTTTGAACAATATTACTAAAATATCTTACTGGTTTGACATCCTTGTCAGAGAATTTGATGAAAAAGTCCAGTTTGGTCTCTCCTGGAATGGTGGGGGTGAAAACAACATCCAGTTTGATGCTTTGAAATGGTCCAATCTCTCCATCTCTTACCTGAGCAGAAATACATTAAACATGACAGGAACACATTTGATCCTAAAATAAATGTCTGCACGTCTAAAAGATAAGATCAAATTTGCCATTAAAAATCAGTAAATACTTTTTTGAAGTAAAAACATGTTTTTAATTCAGCTGCTTTTTTGGGCACAGGGGAAGTTTTAGATTTTCAAACTTAGACTGGCTTCATATGTGTTGCACGTGAGTTGCATTTGTTGACTGCTCTGGTTTGATTTCAGCTCCTGTCTTACCAGATTACAGCAGACAAGAACATGTCACATGCATCTCATCTGCCCTTTGAGCCAGAAGCTATATCATGTTTCATCATACTGCTTATTTTTCATGTGCAAAGGAACTATAAAATAAGTTGTTCTCAGCTAAATGCACACCTAAAACATTCATCAATTATCCTTTTAGTTTATATTTGTACCAATATCACTTACACTGTAGATCAAATAAAAATCACAGATACTCTAGATAAAATGAAGTCACTGCAGTGGAGGATGCAACATTATACTGCCTGCAAAAGAACAGTGTGAGCGCCTTCCAAACCATCAAGTTGAAAGGAATATTAAAAAAACAAACAAAAACAACAATAATAAGCCATAGTTTCTAGATGATGCAGCAACACAGTATTGTGCGACCCTCCCTAGTTTGATAAATAATCTGCCTTTTAGGACACCACTTTTCAACAACTCAGTGTGCACTTATCAGTCAAAATTATAATATCAGAGCCAAGGGCATAAAGATGAATGCAACACACTGAGAACAAGCACAGAGGAAATGGAGATGCACCATTAGACCCCTGCTAGAAAGATGTAATGAACCTTGACCAACTTCACCAACTCACATGAGGCACAAACAGCATCATTGCTAAAAACAAAACAGAGTCAAAGCCTTCTACAGACAGTAGACAAAAAATAAAATGCCATGAATACACCTAGAGCTGATTATAAACTATTGGACAGATCACTCTGGGCTCTTTATAATTTTATTCTTAAAAAAAAAAAAAAAAAAAAAAAGAACAACAATTCTTGAAGGAAGGTTAAATCTTTCCGTTTCTTCATTGCCTCCTCTCTTAACAGCACCACCGAATGTGCAACAGAACATTCTAACAGTGATGTAACAGAAATTAAATTTCATTTGATTAGCTCAAAGCAGTTGCACTAATATTGCCACTTTCTGCACAGATCTGTCAGGAACCAGGTTTAAGGATTCAGAATCAGCCAGACAAGAGTAAAAATGAGAACAGCTTAATTTATTTTGCAGTTGCAGGTAAGAGTCAGGGTCCAGCTGTGGTGACAGGTCCTCACAGGAAGGAGAGAGTGAGAGCCATCTTTGTAGACAGGAGGGGTGGGGAGCCACCTGAAGGAGTAGGACAGGATGACATCACCTCACTCGGCGAAGCGCAGCTGCAAGGCAGAGCCGAAGAGAGTGATATCGGAGGGGAGATCCGAAGAACCAGGTCCAGAAAACACATGGGGGTTCTACACGGGGAGGCAGAGTCCGAGAACAAATCCAGAGGGGAAATTCAAAATCCAAAAATCCAGAGAGCAAAGAAGTGTGGTCATTACCAGGGTCGGATGAGCAGAGAAGAATTAGACAAGCGGCAGGCCGAGCGATAAATGAAAGAAGCAGGCGTGAGGTCGAAATCCTAATAACAAGGTGTGATCGTCGGGCATGAACTTGAATACAAGATGGCTGGATATCAGGGACCATGAGAGGTCTAATAATCTGGCAGGGACTGAGTGGGAGCTTGGGGTTCAAAAAGGGCAGGAAATAGGTGAATAGCATGATAGCTGATTAAGGTGAATGAGCAGAGTGGGCATGGTAATGGCATGAGCAGGGAAACAGAACATGATGACTAGAAACATGACAGGAGGGGCTAAGAGCGAGGCATGGGACAGAGGGTGTGATCATAACAAGATCATCACATCAGTAGCATACCAATGATTAGAACTAGCAACACTGGCATCCATTCTTACAGTACAGGAATGCATAGCTGGATAAAACCTGTGTAAAATTATACTTTGGACTTCAGAAAACAACCAGTGCATAAATTGTGAGGCAGAGTATAATACAGGTAGTCCTCGGTTCCCGACTGCCTCGGTTCCCGTTTTTTCGCGTTTACAACCGCCCCCACAGTGACGTCATCACACCTTACGTTGTATTTTTTATGCAGCATTTTATATTTTTTCGGGGTTTTTTTAGGATATTTTGTTAGCTAACTGCTTGGAAATACAGCAAAACGGTGTTTTAAGTACGCTGTTGTTGTGTTACATTGAAAAAAAATGTGTTTAAAAAGCCGTGTAAGTAGCCATGTGCTTTCAGTTTCGGTTTACATTCAAAATCCGCACTTACAACCGCCACGTGGGATGAGCTCCGGTTTACGTTCAAATCAGTATATGACCGGGCCGTTGGAACGGATCTCGGTCGTAAACCGAGGACTACCTGTAATTGTACAGTATAGGTACAAAAGTCATTTTTAAATGAAAGATCAAGCAAACAGTTACACATTTACATTGAGATTTTTAGCTACCAGCTGCAGAATCACACAAGGCTTACTTTTACAATTATTAAAAAAAAAAAAAAAAAAAGTGAAATACCATGAAATGTTATGGAAACAGTGATTAAAGAAATCCTGTACTTACTTGTCCCAGTCTTATGTCACTAGAATCCGAGGGAGTTTGGATTCTACTGTCCACATCTGAGGGCAAACAAGTCTCAACGCCAGCTTCTGGACCTTTCTCTGTACAAAACAATTAATCAAGACAAGAGACTTAATTAAACCCATACAGCATAAAACCTCAACCGTGATCAACTTCCATACAGGGGTGGCCACCTCCAAAAATGAAACAATATGAGTCTGAGGTACATTCAATAAATTAATCAAATTTGGCAGTTTGGAGTTGCCATGAGAGAAAGTACTAGCAAGACTGTAAAGGCAGACACAGAAATCTACGAGTTCAGCCTGACCCAAAAACAATGTACGTAAAGTAATTTTGTTGTACTTCACTGTGCAAGGAAAATAAAAGTACAGTACAGTATTCTGAATCTGATTCATTCTGATTCCGAAGTAGTGTATAACATAAAAACAAACTTTGGTCTTGTGGTAGTCAGTTGTGCTCTTTTCAACTGATTTGTAGGACTTTGTTTTATTTTGTGTAAATAGTTTAGCCCTACAAAAGGCATACAAATCTCATTTTATATATCAGACCTACTGCATTCAAAACATGAAGTGCTGTCAGCTTGAGTTAAAAAAAAACTTTAACACCAATAGCCTAATAAATGTTCAACATAAAACAAAAATGTCCTACAACTGTGAATTGAAACAAGAAAGAAGCAGGGATAGAGCAAAACAAAATTTCTAAAGCCAGCAGAGCAGAGGCAAACGTCTGAAGAGCTAATCAAAGCATCAGTGGTGGAAAATGCTGAGCGCAGCGATGAAGATTTCAGATGTGGAAGAACATCAGAGGACGTGCGTGCTTTTCACCAGCTGTGAGAGCAAGGTGAACTTTGTGTTTTCTGTGTGCCCTTGTATATATTGTTTTTACAAGGACCTAATGTCCTATATAGCAGAACTGTATAGATTACATACTTTTATCCATTTCTTCTTGTTTTTTTAAACACACTGTTTTAGGCTTTACACAATTATATCTAATTATAACTAATTTTCACCTCAGTTCAATAAATATGTAAACCAGTATTTAGTATGCTAAACAAAGAGGTTACCTCTCTTTGTTTAGCATACTAAATTTAAAGCTAACAAGACAAAAATAAAACTATTTGGCACCATACTGAAACCAGGTGACACTATAACAATTGTTAAAAAGACAACACCAATGTATTAATTAATGTTAATATTAATCTGAATACTTCATTAAAATCTACCCATGACAAACTCGTGGAAATGTTAAAAGAAACATTCTGAATTTTCCATTTTTCAAGGAGACACACTTAAGATAATGAATATCTAAATGATGTCTAAGTTAATATTTATTCATGCTATTTGCTTTGGAGAAAGGGAACAGATCAGTAAAATGCTGAGAAAGGTTTTTGATTTATTACTGACACAGGATTAAGTCTGAGATCTTTCAGAATTTAAGCTCCGTCTAAAATAAGCAGCTTTATCTAAACAGTCCAGAACAGTTTTACCAGGTTGCTGTGATTCTCCGCAGAACTCTGAACTCTGCTGTTTTGGCTGAATTTTTTCAGCATCCATGGAAACAGAGCTTTGCTGGTTGCTGGATGTTGTGTTTTCACTGCACACCTTCAATAAGCCAAAAAAAAAAAAAAAAAAACTCATTAATATGATTTTACACATTGTAGATATGAATAGCTTACTGAAATTTATAATTACAACTATGCTAAAGCTTTCTATGCTTAATTTTAATCTTGTTTTTTTTACATTTTTACCTGTCAATTGCATTCATTACAAGAGTAGCTTAGGAAATGGGCCACTTATTGTAATTCAACAGAAATGTTACTGTGGCATGAAAAACATTTCACTGATGTAATCAAATTTCTCTCAGAGGACATGACAAATAAAGCAACTCTTGGGGCTCATAGCAATTTCTGACCAAGCGTGAGTTGGCAGCAGCCTGGGACGACATCTGGACATGGCTAGTTTCTGGACTGAGTTGTGTGGAGGTGTCCAGGCTGAAGCGGGTGGCCAGGGCTCCCTTGTTGGTCAAGTTGATAATCCGTGAAATGCTCTGGCCAACGACGTGCGAACCAAAGTCAATGAATTGGCTGTCAACTTCTGGCTAGAGAATGAAATATTTGCAAAATAAATAAAAATAAAATCACATGCACTCGTTAGCAATGAGTGAAGTCTTTGTCCAAGGTTTTACATAAACTGATTTATAAAGAGAAAGAGCTTGACAAGACCACTGGTTATTATAAAGTACAGTATAGGATAAGAAGATGCAGTGTGAGTGATTAAAATTTAATTTGATTATTTTGCTCCTAAAATTATGTTACACTGTTGGGAGGCCTAAGAACTACATATATTGGCACATAATGAGAAAAGCTTTGCTGTTTTTGTAGCAACAAAACAATATCGTGTATACAGTAGTCCCTTGCTACTTCGAAGTTCGTTTTTCGTGGACTCGCTCTATTGCGGTTTTTCAAAATAAGATTGGACATGACACACAATTGGCTGATTGATGGATGAGCCACATAATCGGCATGGGATTTTTATTTAAAATGAATTATGTAAAATTATTTAGCACCTGCTGCACAGTATGCAGCCCACACTGCAGGAGAAAATTCCTCCTGCAGCTCCTCCTCCCTCCTCGGTGATCCCGAGTGCAGCCGTGGCAGAGAGCTGAGTTCATGACATGCTGTGCTCTTATAGAGCATTTAGAGTATACAGTATATAAATACTAAAATAAACTATTACTACTTACTTTGTATACTATTATTCCTACTTTGTGGTTTTTCACTTATCACAGGACTTCAGGTACAGATCCCCCGCAATAAACGAGGGACTACTGTACTGTACTTGCATGATACAGTCATAAAAAAGTAAAAATGGACAAATATAAATCTAGCAGTTTAAAGCAATGTGCACAAAGCTTTCTGTTTGTTGTAAAGCACTACTTACAACGCATTTCTTTGTGGTGCATCTGACAGGCACAGAAAAAGGGCCCACTGTTGATGTAAACTGTATCTCACCTTCCAAGTCCTTGTTGATCTGCAAAGATTGCATAACGTTACAGAGTGTTGCTGGGAATCCAAAGTCAAGGTCCAACACTTGATCAAACTACTATGACCTCAAAATAAAAATGGGCAAGTGACAGAGAATTTTTTTTCTTTTGGCTGTTCCCATTGTCAGAGGTCGACACAGAGAACTAACTCACAAAGTCTTGGCAATTGTTTTAATGCTTATGACCTTCCTGATGCAACAAGTTACCACAGCTCTCTGTGTGGAGCAGAGAGCTGCCATCTAGGGTGTGCCACCACTTCCTATACTGTGGCTTAGAGAAGTAATGTTGATCATTTCTTTAAACATTTTATATCAGTGGAGGTGTGCTAACTGGCGTTTTAAGTCAATTTATCCAAAGAAATCTGAACAATTTTTATTTTTTAATAAAACCTGCATGTGACAATCAAGCTAAAGATAAATACAGTAATTATTTAATTTACTTTTATGTATTCACTGAATGCATCAAGAACTGTCTAATATTTGTATGGGAATTTGATTTTGCTTTATAAAACCTTTAGCTTCAAAATTTTAATGTTTTAGACTCAACATAAAAACTTTTGAGCTGATCTATATTATAAAGACCTGATGTCGTATCAGTTCTGACATGTTGAGGATGTCTCAGAGCTTAATATTATAGCTGACCTGTAGATTTCTGCAAGAAAAAAGTACTGACTATTGGTTGGAAAACAGCCTGCACATCACAGGACATCCCAGTAGATAAGGGACCTGGAGGCTCGAAGCTGAAACACAAATCACAATGAATAATAAACTTTATTTTTTTCTTTTCATTGGAAGCAACATCACTAAATTAAATATGAACTGAATGCTGCTCATAAGTATGAGGAAAAAGATGTACATTATGGTGTAATTTCTGATTGACAATACAATATAACAACATTGAAAGCATGGTTATATGTTACAGTACGTACTTGTTTTTAAGTATGAAAACCTCATAAAACAAGACAAAATGAAAGTGCAGAATATATTTGGTGTCAGAGCAATGGTTACATCCCCCAATACTTCCTATACGATTTTAATGAGATCAGCAGCTTTAGATAAAATACTAAGTTATAAGGGTTTTGCTGAGAATTAATCAGCTAGAGTTGCAGTTAACTGCCAGCATGTGTGCAAACAACAAGCATTGATAAGAAGATAAACAGCACTCCTACATGAAGCCCAGTCTCAAAAAACTAAATGGTAGGAACTTATTGAATACATGTTACTCAAACTTAATATAAACCATTCGTAAAAGCACAAATCTAATTCCAGACTGTGAATCCCCTCAGGAAGGAGGCATCCCCTCAGGAAGGAGGCTGAGGAGCATAAAGTGTAGAACCACTAGACTGAGGAACAGTTTTTACCCTGAAGCTGTT
>JARVLU010000103.1:27924259-27934487 GCA_031762415.1 Simpsonichthys santanae | reverse complement strand
AGCCCTCTGGAGTGAGGGTGAAACGTTTCTACTAAAAAGAAACTGTCCAGATGACCTGATTGAGAATTATCAGACAATTAATGATTGTTTTTGCTTTCAGCATCTCTGTTTACTTCACCACACAATACTGACTATATGTTAAATCACCTCATATATCCAGTGTAAGGGCAACAGAACATATAATGCACCATGATGGGTTTAGGAAAGCGCTGAATGATGTGGAATAGCACCAAATGATTCCCTGATGTTCACGGCGAACAGCCTTTCTGCTCTGCTTTGCTCAACCTCCATCCCCCTGGAGATTTTGCGCTCCTGCTTCTGATCATTGGGACACACTCCATGCTAATCATACAATGGACTGTAAAGTGAAAACACTTGACTTCGTTTGTGTGTCTGTGTAAATATGGATGTTGTCTATACTTTGTGCCAATCCATGAGATCATTGTGCTGTTTAGAAACGCCTGCAGTGTGATGTGTCGCTTAGCACGGTTAAACTGGATAATGCTTAATTTTTGTGCACTGTTGGGAGTGTTTGAGATGAAGGTAGTGGGTGGGATGGTAATGAAGTGATGTAAGGGGTTGATGCATTCATGAGCAGAGAAGGTGTGTGTGTGTGTTTGAGCTGAGGGGGGGCAGGCTTGTCGTGTTTTCTCACTTTATCCTCTGCAGGTCCCCCAGTGAATGTGGCCATGGCTATTGAAGTGGCCAGCATAGACCACATTTCTGAAGCTAACATGGTAAATTACATCTTTTCTTTTCTTTTACACTCACATTGTGTTTCATCACTTAATCCGACTGAGCTCAGAGGTTTTTTTGTTTGCATAAATCTGATTTAATCTGCTTGAGGGTTTAAAAGTGCTCATGGACTTTGATTGATTTGCCAAATATTTGACACCTTTACAGGTGTTACATTGTATGAACACATTTAGTGGAAACATCTATATTGTGTGCATTGATCCAAACTTTTCATTTCCTTTAATAATGTCGATTAAGTTTAAAATATGACCACTAGAGCTTAAGAGGCCTTTATCATGGTGGACAGCTGATTATAAATGTGTTTCACAAGAGAAGCTCCTTTGTTGCAGGTTTCTTAATTTCTATTACTTGTTTATGAATTATTTTGTGTTTTACCTCCCTCTTGATTTTGTTCTTTTGTCTCACAAGGAGAAAAATACCGCTGCAATTAGAAATAATAATTCAGCAATCAAAATTCAATTCAATTCAATCTGTATTTATACAGGTTAGTCTCACCGAGTCTTGAGGACTCATTTAGAAGATGGACCTGAGTTTAACAAAGAGTGATGACAACAGTAGACAATCAAAAAGAAAAAAAACACATAAAATGAAAAGTAAATGAAAGAAATGATGTAAACAAATTAAACAAAATTAGTTACATTATAAAGCAGCGTAAAATACTAAAAACAGAAACATGTCTGCGTTGGTTTTTGCCATGAGCTTAGCAGTTGTTTAAAATCCCTTAGAGAGGTCAAGGTCGAGAGCTTCAGATCTTTTTGCAAGGAAACAGGAGTGGAGTAGAAGTTCAGTCTGCACTGAAGGAATACTGTAGTCAAGTCAAGGTTGTCATTCACATCACATGTGGCACATGAGGTGGAACAAAATTGTGTACACATGGTCCTATATACACCCAACAATATCAAAAATATAAAGTGTAAAAAGAAACAGTAAATAAGGATCTTGTCTCTATTAGTGACTAACGTAGCTCTTAGATCTTTTAGTGAATCGTTTGGCGTTCGTTTAACATATATATTAGTTTATATCTTAGATCCTTATTTACTGTTTCTTTTTTACACTTTGTGTTTTTGCTATTGTTGTGTGTAACGGGGATCCTGTGTACACAATTTTGTTCCACCTCATGTGACACATGTGATGCAAATGACAATAAAGATCCTTGAACCTTGAACCTGAAAGTGAGTCGACCAAGATCCTCAAGTATTTGTAAGAATCAAACTCTATAGGACGCCATTCAAAGATAAAATAGAAGGAAGGACTGCTGGAACTGACTTCCTGTTTGAAAACAATAACCCTGTGGTTTTATTTAAAATGCTCTTCATCCTCCAGTTAATGATGAAGGGTAAAAATAGAGATAAACAACATGAATACAACAACATTCCTCCAGATAAATATTGTTTTGTGTCCCGTTCAGTTCTATAATTGATTTGTTTAAAATTCATTGATGTAATATGTTAAATGTCAAATTTATGGAGAACAATTGCAATTATTAATTAAATTGACCAATTACATGAAATGAAGCAATATAAACTTTGACATAAAATACAATAAATAAGAACAGAGAAATAGAGTCAGACATGTTCTTTAATCAAACCACAAAATTCATGTTTTGTTCTCATTAAATCGTTCTAATTAATCCTGAGCGCAGGTTGTCGAGGGTAAAACAGCTAAATCTCTCATGTGTTTGCTTTATGTGGCAACCCCCAATGAGCCAAAAGAAAAACAACAATATGAACTCCTTTTAACACAAAGCTGATTCAGGAACAGGTAACCCTTCACGCTGCGTTGTTCCTTGCAGGAATACACCATGACCGTGTTCTTGCGGCAGAGCTGGCACGATGACCGCCTGTCCTACAATCACACCAACAAGACTCTGGGGCTGGACAGTCGCTTCGTGGACAAGCTGTGGCTGCCTGACACCTTCATCGTCAACGCCAAATCTGCTTGGTTTCACGATGTGACCGTGGAGAACAAGCTGATCCGCCTGCAGCCCAACGGAGTCATTCTCTATAGCAGCCGGTACAAACTATTCTTTACTTTCTTTGTCTTTCAAATCTTTGATTCATCACACATTTACAGTTCAAAGGACATTTACTTGTGTCTAGAATCACTTCCACCGTGGCCTGTGACATGGACCTCACCAAGTATCCCATGGATGAACAGGAGTGTATGCTGGATTTGGAGAGCTGTAAGTCAAGAGTCTGTTTCCATAAATTAATGCACCTTTGCATGCTCCCAAATATCTGGTAAGCAATTTTTTTTTTTTACTCTCGTGTTTAAGATGGTTACTCCTCAGAGGACATCGTCTACCACTGGTCGGACAGTCAGAGAACCATTCATGGACTGGACAAACTGGAGCTCTCGCAGTTCACCATCACAGATTACCGCTTTGTCACTGAAATGATGAACTTCAAGTCGGGTGAGCAGTTCAGTCTCAAAAAAAGAAGTTTGGCAGGGCCGGCCCAAGGCATAAGCAAACTAAGCAGCTGTTTAGGGCCCCGGGGCCACTAGGGGGCCCCTAAGTGGATTTTTTTTTTTTTTTATTATTTTTATAATGATTTCTATATGATTCTATTTACTATTTCAAGTTCAATGTTTGCAAATTGTTGCATACATTTACATAGTTTTAAGAACTAATCATTCAACTTTAAATTTCTTTTTTTAAAGCCATTTAATGTGGTGACAAGTAATTGCTCACTTTCATTATTTAAGTATTTCCTTGATGTATATTTTTTAATTTTATTTTGTCTGTTTTTGCACAATTTAATTTATTTTTATGCATCTAAGTTATTTTTTTCTGTTGTTTGTTGTTGATCCTGCATTATAAATTATTTTGAACTTAACTGTTGCAGTTCTTTGGAACTAAAAATAATAAACCAGACGACACTTTTGTTGTAAAATACAATGCACACTGGTGCTGTTTTTCTTCTTTGTTACTTTTAGTACCACTGGATCACATGTGTCAAACTCAAGGCCCGTGGGCCAAATCTGGCCCACCATAACCATTTCTGTGGCTCTCTACGACCTAGAGGGCCACAAAAACAGAACTTCAAGATAACAGTGTGCTTCAATATTATTTTATCATTCAAATCAAATCAGTTTTTAGGTTTTCTGATGCCAAATTACGCAAACATAAAATATTAATTTTTAGAAGTAGTCATCAAATGCAGAGAAAGTTATATTAGCAGTTTGTTATAGGTCATTTTATCAATACATTCTGCCATGTTCGGCCTTTTGAGGTCATTCATGAGCTTGATGTGGCCCAAAATGAACATGAGTTTATTTGTATTTTTACATGAGGGTTAATGTTTACAGGGCTGTCAGAGTCACATTGTGTTAGGTGGGTGAATGATCTGATCATCTAACTGTTGGTTGCAGTAATACACATTATTAGCAGAAATAGAAGACCCCAAAACAAATTTCGCTTAGGGCCCCATGGAGGCTTTGGTCAACACTGCCTGCAAGTGTAGCCCATTAAGTCTGAAAACTTTACTCATTCATTCTGAAGACTGAATCTGAAAATAAATGACTGGTTTGTTGATGATATTCTATGGATAGAAGGAATGGATGAAGACAGATTTGCTTGAGCCAGGCAGGAGATTCAGATGAAATGAGCAGTTGCTGCTGGGAAGAGGCTGTCTGTAACATTTTATGTCTTACAACGTGTTTTTTTTTTTCTTTTTAAACAACAGAACAGAGGAGATTTTTAACGCCGGAGCACTGGTTCTGTAATTGAAATGGCTGACTTGTGTTTTCTTTATTTACCCTAGCGGGACGATTTCCAAGGCTCAGTCTTCGCTTCCAGCTCAGACGTAACAGAGGTGTCTACATCATCCAGTCGTACATGCCTTCAATCCTCCTGGTTGCCATGTCTTGGGTGTCCTTTTGGATCAGCCAATCGGCAGTTCCCGCTCGTGTAACATTAGGTTAGTATTAGTCCTGTTTAGATTCGTCCATTTTCCCAAATCAGGTCCATCAGAATGTTTTTACCAACTTTGTGTGCTTTGTTTCTGATTTATGGGCTTCAAGAAGATTCTGAAAAAAAAAAAAAAAGCTCATCCGTTCATGTTCAGCTCGAAATCAATAATAAATAGGTAATATTTCAGTCAGTTATGTAACGTTTCTGTCTGTTGACAGCCTCTGCAGCTTTGCACCAGGTCTAAGAGAACTGCCCGCACCAACTCGGTTATTTTTAGACGTGATAGGCTCCGTTTGGATAATGGCGTCGAATAAATTCAATTTGTGCACATTCAGAAGATGTGCGATAAGAATCAAGCCATAGACGAGTCTTTACACCATAGTCACACATTGCATGGTGCTGCAGACAGCTCTGCAAACACATTCACGTCTTACTGATGTCTCTGGAATAACCTTTTCTGACGTAGCATTTGTTCTGTGGTCCAGGAGCAGATTAAACAAACATAAACTGAAATACCAGCACATTTAAATATGGTCTGGGTTGGATAGGTCTTTTCTTTCAACAAATATGTTCTGAGCATAACTAGCACGCCCTCTGCTGGTTAAAATTAGCAATGCATGACTGGCTGAAACAAAACCCCTTTAAAATGTGGCTTTTGTATTGAACTTCAGAGGGTCAAAGCTGAATTGATCTGGATTTGTTCATGTTTCATTGTTTTGCTCTGAGGTGCAGACAGAGGAATAAAAAAATTGAAATTCAGCTTAATTCTGGTCTTTTGAACAGTTTTTGCACAGTAGGTAAAAGAGATCAGAACAAAAGTGACACCACGATAATGTTCATTAATTAAGTCATGTTTTTTTTTAAATACTAACCATTCTAGTTTATCTAAGAAAAGGTAGGATTTATCAATAAATGCAAAATAACTTGATAAAGATCTTGGGGGAGTGGTGGTGCAGAGGTTAGAGAAGGTGAGCTTGTGATCGGAAGGTCACCGGTTCAACTCCCCGGACCAACAACATCAAAACGTGGGTGGGAATTATGAAACACCTACCTCCACCCTCATTTGCTCCACTCTGACCCCTTGAGCAAGGCCTTTAACCCCCACCATCTGCTCCCCAGGTGCCCAAGATGGCAACTCTCTGCTCCACACAGAGGGCTGTGGTAGCTCAGTGGTCTCTGGTTTTGTCAGGAAGGGCATCCAGAGCAGAAACATTTTCCAAGTCTTTATGTGAGTTAGTTCGCTGTGACTGAAGAAAGGAGCAGCCAAAAGAAGAAGAAACTTGATAAAGATACTATTCATCTCTGAAAACATTTAGATTTTTCAAATCAAAGTAGCAAAGTTTTGAGCGGTGACGGTACAAAATTGCCACTTTATGGCAGATCTTCATTCTGAAGAAACTGGGCGTCTTTAAAAACAAAAAGGTGACATCTAAAGTTCAACAGAGAGCTTAGTGAACATCGGGTTTATGACTTTGTATAGGTATGTTTTTAAGAAATGCACATTTTTTTTAAACACTTGTATCTAATATCTCACTGAAGTTCAGTTTGTAATTTGTGCCTGGGCTTGTCTTACAGGGATCACAACAGTTCTCACCATGACTACCCTGATGGTGAGCGCCCGCTCCTCCTTGCCTCGAGCATCTGCCATCAAAGCCTTGGACGTCTACTTCTGGATCTGCTATGTGTTTGTGTTTGCGGCTCTAATCGAATACGCCTTTGCTCACTACAACGCTGACTACCGGCTCAAAGAGAAGGCCAAGGTGAAGGCAAACAAGCTCAGCTCCGAGGTGAGAGAATCAACCTCGTCACGTTGCTCAGTCTGAGCGAAACAACTGTGCACGGATTCAGGAGGTTTTGTTAGTAATGAGCACGCCTTTCAAAAAAAAAAAAAAAAAAAAAACCTGGACTGGATATGCAGCGTGAGTGCTGACAAGCATCCATCACACTGATCTTCAACAAGACAGTGAATTTCTAGAGGAAAATGAGAAAATAGATGATCTCCCTGCAGGGAACTGTCGTGATTCGCATCTTACTGTCAGTTGCTTTTGATTTAGATGGTACAAAACCAGCAACTGCAATTTGTGTGAAATCCTCATGATGGCAAACAGGATTTCCTGACAGATTGTATGATGAGGTGAATGACGATGAGACAAAATGAGCTCAGGTTGTCGTAACAATGTAATACTGTATTTCTGAATGCTAAAATGCTACAACTGTGTAAGAATGTCCTTTTTTCTTTATCTATATATTTTTTTTCCAAAAATGAACCAGACTTTCTTTATTTTTTTTTTAAAGTGGGCTCCTATTGAACAACACTTTTAACTTTAACAGTTTTTATTAGTAGTACTATTATCATGACTGTGTTTTCTTTGCTTGTTAAGCCACCTAACTCAAACCTGTGAATCCTTCAGGCATCAAAACGCTCCTATTTTGAAGCACTTTGTCACTTTCTGTCTGTGGAGCAACAAAAAAAAAAAAAAATAAAAAAAAAAAACATCTGGAAAAAGCCTTGTACAGTTAATTAAAGTACAGTAGTCCCTTGCTACTTTGCAGTTCGTATTTCGCAGACTCGCTCTTTCGCGGTTATCCAAAGTAAAACTGGACACGACACACAAATGGTTGATAGACGGACGAGCCGCACAAGTGGCACGGATTATTTTAAATGATTTCATACGTGCTGGATTATTCGGTGCAGGGAGAAGCTCCGTCCATCAGCCTGTCATGATCCCTGCTCTCTGCCACCTGCGGCTCTCTGCCACGCCCACATTTCTCCTCCACGCTGCAGCCGCTTCGTGAAGGATTAACCCTTTACTGCCCACATGCACCGATCGGCTTTTGTCTCATAACTAGAAATCCAAAGCAAATCGTAAAATTGTCACAATCAGAAAATATAAAAGTGTTAAGTTATTTTTAATTACTTTTAGAACTTCTGTGTTCCGTTATTACAGTGTAAATGACCAAGACGTACATTTCTGCTCCGTGCTGCGGCTGCATGAAGGGTTAACCTTTGACGTCTTGCTGCGCGTCTCTTATCTACAAATTAAATTCAAAGACTGTCATAAAATATTACAGTCTTTACATTTTAAGTGTTTATTCTCACAGAAGGAGGGAGACTGGGAGGTGATGAGTGTGATTGCAGTGGAGAAGTGGGCTGGCAGAGAGCCGCAGGCGGCAGAGAGCAAAGATCATGACAGGCTGTGCTCTTTTAGAGCATTTACAGTTTAGAAACACTAAAATATTGCAAGAGTGTGGGCAGGGTTTATAAAGCCTTAATGCATATAAAATACTAAAATAAACTACTACTCACTACTACTGCTATTTGTTGTACCTCTACTTAGCAGTTTTTCACACAAACCCTCACAATAAGTGGACTACTGTATACAGACCACTTTAAAGTTTCTTTTAAAAAGTGCTTTCTGCTCACTGCTCACGTGATTTTCTCCTTTTCTCTGCAGTCTATTGTAAAGAACGGCAAACAGGCCATGGTTCTGTTTTCCCTCTCCGTCACCGGCATGAACCAGGGCGTCGCCGTTTCTAATCGCCAAGGCCGGTCGCAGCGTGCCAGCAGTGAAATCCCCGGGGAGGGAGGCTCGGAGGAGCCCGAGCTGAGCAGGAGAAGGTCCAGGCCGGCGGAGGAGAGCAAGGAGGACAAAAAGTGTTGCTCCAAGTGCGTCTGCAAGCCCATCGACGCCGACACCATCGACATCTACGCCCGGGCTGTGTTCCCGTTCACGTTCGCTGTGGTGAATGTGATCTACTGGGTGGCGTACACAATGTGAAGAGGAGAGAAAGGCTGCCGTTCAGAGCTGTGACGTCATAAACTGCTGGAGTTGGCAGACCGGAGCAACCGACTAAATACTGCAGGCTTCAGCTAAAGGAAGACTTCAGAAGACTTGAAGTGAAAACAGACATTTGGTCATTACTGAAAGCGGTTGTGAGTTGAAAACTCTGTTTGGAGAACTTGAATATAGTTGTACAAAGGCAAAGTAATAAACTGCCTGTTGGGATTTCACATGAAAACACTCATTGTAACCAGATTTTTCATCTAGCTTTATGGACAACGCAGAAGAAATAACTCTTAAAACCAAACGGTCACAGTTAACCTGACGTTTCTCCGTGCGCTGCTCGTCATCTGAAAACGCAACACTCGTCTGAGGAGAGAGGATGATTAGATGAGGTGTTCTGCTGTCCTGCATGGCTGATAACGTATTCACCCTCTTCCTCCACCATCACTTACCCCCACTTCTCTTCTATCTTCTATGGTCCTCCACCCATTTTTTTTTGTGTGTTCATTTTCACGTTTCGGGCGTCTGGAGAGTCTTATCTCCTCCTGCCAGTTCTGCCTGTTTCCTTGTTATTAAAGGACCTCCTCCACCACCTGAATGTGCATCTGCGAGTCTCTTTTTGCTGCAGTTTGTTGCTTTAACCTTAAAGATTTGCTTGTTGGGTTTGATTTGGAGGAAAAGGAAAAAGTTTAAACTCCTTCAGGTGGCATGTAGTTTTGCTTATCCAAACCCAAAATAGGCTTTTAAATATGACTTTTCAATTATAGGTTGAAAACTGAGGTCTAATAATAATTAACTGGCTGTCTTTGAACTGGCAAATAGATTTAAAAAAATGCATGAAGAGAAAGCTGTGCTTCTTTCCAGGCATTGACTTTAATCACAGCAGGTCAAACTATATTCACTGCCTTCTCTGTTTTTTCCTCCAATATATTAAGTGACTTTTATGAAGTACTTCAAGAGCTTGAATGAGGAAACATAAATAATCTTTCAGGATCAATGTGTTTTCAGTGTTTTTGGGTTTATTTCTTCTCGCATTAGTGTTTTTCTTTATTCGTTTATGCCATCAGTCTTTCCCCACTCGTTCACTTCTGCTCCTCTTCCTCAGCTCCACCCAGTCTCACCTGCTCCCAGTCTGTAATTAGCTCGGCTGTTTCCACTTCCCCATCAGCCTCTGTCTGTATATTCTGTTGGTTGGTGCTCACTCACCAGCATTGAGCATTCCTGTGATTATTTCCTTGAGTTTTGTACAAAGTTTGTTTTGCTGCCATGACAGCTTTTTGTTTTTGTTTTATAAAAATAAATAATAATAAAAATAAGTTTGTTTTTGAGCTCCTTGTGTCCTGTCTGCATTCTGGGTCCAAAACCTCCTGAAATTGTAATATCAACCAAAAGACACAAGAATTAAATAGAATCTTTGAAGATGGCCAGAGGTGCAAGATTAGTTTTCTTTATATTTATTTTGTTCTGAGATTTTACTTTTTTCTTAGTATGACAAAAAGAGTTGGATGTTTTCCATGTAACTTGCCGTAACTCTCATTTCAATATTTAGTGAAATAAAATAAATCAATAGTGACACAAAGCAGGGAAGTTCAGTTGCAGAATAAGCAGCAAAACTAATGTTTGACACCAAATCCTAAACAAGTTTGAAATCAGAAAGCTGCAGCTAATGTCTATTCCTTTTTATATTTTTATTATTTCACCAGTGTGTGTGTGTGTGTGTGTGTGTGTGTGTGTGTGTGTGTGTGTGTGTGTGTGTGTGTGTGTGTGTGTGTGT
>JARVLU010000103.1:27865584-27877550 GCA_031762415.1 Simpsonichthys santanae | reverse complement strand
TAAAGCAAAGATGTCAAAAGTTGCTAAAACAGACAGACCACGAGTCAGATGCAGAAAATCAGGAACAGGAACATGTCCGCATTGGTCCCTGCAAATGCAAATGAGTTACTTTGTTTGATCTATAAAAGGAGGAAAAAAACACCACAAGATCATTAATTCAGTACCTCTACAAAATGGTCTTCAGGGCTTTACATATGGTATCTGACCCATTTAACCCAAATTAGTTCAATGGGTTAAGTGGTACTGAAGTTTAACGTTTTTAGAGACATTTTGGCGTCCGGTCCAGTAGAGGTCAAAGTAAAGTGTTGAAAAAGTGAAACAGTGGAGAAGAAAATGTAAGTGAATGCAGATTAATCAAAATGGGAGTGGTGGTGCAGAGGCTAGAGAAGGTGAGCCTGCGATCGGAAGGCCGTCGGTTCGACTCCCCATACTGACAACATCAAAATGGGTGGGAAAGGTGAAGCACCCACACATGCCTCCTCCCTCATTTGCCCCATTCTGGGTCCTTGAGCAAGACCCTTAACCTCACACCCTCTGCTCCCCGGGTGTCCTAAATATCAGTTCTCTGCTCCACACAGAGGGCTGTGGTAGCTCGGTGGTCTGTGGTTGTGTCAGGAAAGACATCCGATGTAAAAACAATTGCCAACTCTTAATATGTTAGTTCGCTGCGGCGACCCCTAAAGAAGAGAGCAGCCGAAAGAAAAAAAAAAAAAAAATAGTGAATGCAGATTGATTTTTAAAGCGCTTCACTTTACGATCTGATAGCTACACATTTCGGTTGTGTCTGGTCATTTTCTTTTATAAAAATGTGTCACACAAAATGCTAATGTGAATGCAGTGAGTCGGTTTTAAAAATGCTCACATTATTTACAGTCTGGCGTGATTTTAAAATGCAAGAGCTTCATCAGCGGGTGATGCAGACAGCAAGTTAAGCTAAATAAACTTGCTTCTTTAGCTGTGTTTCCAAGTGCTATCCAAGTTTGTTTTGTTCATTGTATTATTATTAAGTTCTATTGTTGATATTTGGCATCATTACTGGAGAATTTGCAGAGTGTACAGGTTATTCTGCCTGTTGCAGAATATAATAAGCTTTGCATAAACTTTATAAGGCAATAAAAACAATGACGTCAGAGAAACTGGGGGTCACTTCTTTAAATTAAAGTGACGAGCTGTTGATGTTGATTTCCAAAGACTTTTCTCCTCCATTCTGAATGTGGTCTGAACAAACACCTGATATGACAGCAGTTTGCTGTGTTTTCAGACCAGGCTGCACAAAAAAATAGCTTTTCTCTTTTGTTTTGATTTGAATTTTGAGGCAACAAGGAAAACAAAGTCTTCATACTCTAATGAATGCAACATTCCAGTTGTCGTTTTAACTGTTTATTTACTACACGGCCCTAATTATAAAATAAATCAGGACAAGCTAGACAATGCAAATGTAGGATTAAAAAAATTAATAGTGGCCATATTTTATCAGTCGTTTCTGTTTCAAATTCTGCGTCACTCTCTGTTGCCTTGATTTTTTTGGGGGCACTTGGGTAAAAACAGTCATCTTTAATTTTATCAGTGGCGGATATGCATGTTTCCTGATTGCTGCCTTCCATATCAACTAACTTGTTGAAACATAAAAATTAGACGTGCATGTTGTTTTCTGTCCGCTTCATGAAAATCCTGTCGACCTGCTGAACACTAAAACTTGCTTGTGAAAAATAAAAGGCAGCTGAATTGCCTGCATGGTGTCAAAAAACAAGTGGGAATCCCAAGAATCACAGTTTGTTACATTACTGGAAACAAAAAAAAAGAAAGAAAGCTTTATTTATACTAAAAAAATAAACTTGTAACTTTTAAAATAAATAAAAAACTACACTTAATTAAAAAAAAATTCTCTATTTATACTCATCTCAGCCAGTGGTGTTTCTGGAACCACTTGACAAAATGACGGACAGGAACATGCACGCTAGATTACCATTTTTTCCACCGTACACGTCGCACTGCAGTATAAGCCGCATCAGTTTAAAAATGTCTAATAAAGTGGAAAAAAAAAACATAAATATGTTGTTATGCCATATAAGTCACATCTATTATGCGTCACGACTGACACATCGTGTTTGTTAAACGTCACTGCTGACAACATGGAAATGTGGGCCGGTGTTGTGCCAAAAGTCGATTGGCTGCCAAATGACGGCTGCAGAGAGCATGCACGGGAGGACTTCAACAAGAACTTAACAAGATTAACACTTAAAAACAATTATTTGTTTGAAATTATAGCAAAAGTGTGTCTCCGTCTAACTTTTTCTTAATAAATGCACTTTAACGGTAAAATCAGCTGTATCAAAAGCTGACTCGCGGCTGGGGGAGCACACAAAGGGAGGACTCGCTGTGCATTTCTTCAAAATTTAACAACATTACCACTTAAAACGATTATTAGTTTGCTTGAAATTTTAGCAAAGGTATGTCTCCATCTAACTTTTTCTTAATAAATGCACTTTAAAGATAAAATCAGCTACTTTTCGCCTTTGCGGCACATCAAAATTGCTCCAGGAGTTCTGGAGCAAGATGAAGGTGGCCAATATGGCAGTAAAGTGTCTCTTTAATAGCCACTTTTACCTATTAATGAAATGCTTGGCTTGCCATATTGCTCAAGCATATGCAAAAGTTGGGTTATAAATATGGGGGGTGGGGGGGGGGCATAAATAAGTTGCTTCACTGTATAAGTTGCTGGGGCAGAAGCACCAGAGCTTAAAAAAGATCAACAAGCTCATAAAGATGGCTGGCTAAGTTCTGGGGACTCCTCTAGAACCTTTGGAGATGATTGTACAAAAAAGGATTCTTCATAAAATGAAGAAGATTATAGACAACCCTGAGCATCCTCTTCATCAGACTGTCATATAACAAGAGTGTCTTCAGTCAGAGGCTTCTTCAGATCCATTGTAGGACAGACCGCTACAAGAGATCCTTCCTGCCCACAGCCACCAGCATCTAGAACAACTCTTTCATGAAACCAGTATGAGTTACAACAACATTTAATTTCCCTCTGGGATTAATAAAGTAGTTTTGAATTGAATTGAATTGAAGTTGCAGGGCATGCTAATTTATGCAAAAAGGTGCAACTTGTATAGCGAAAAGTATTATTCCCAAACCAGATAGTTTTCTCACGCTCAAACTGTTTTAAACTGTCTAATAAACATGGGTTTAACCATATAAACCTGATGAAGTGACTTTGGTTTAAATACGTTTCAAAGCTAAAAATAAAACCGACAACAAAACCTGCAGTGGCGGGACTTATCGAGGAGTAAAACAGACACTCGAGGGCAAAAAGTTTCCTCAATAGATGAAACTTGGTTCTCCCAGTTAAATCAGAACGTTTTAAGGTACACACTTTCTTCTTTGTCTTGGTGTGTAATTTTGTGTTCCTTACAGTGATGACACATGATCATGATGGTAGGTAGGTAGGCTGGTTTGTGGCTGGGTGCGTGGGAAGGTAGGTAGGTGTTTTTTTTTTTTTTTTTCTTGAGTAATTCTCTTTTTAAAAAATGACATTTAAAAGCTGGAAACCCAATGAATGTATTTAGAGGAAAAAAATCTCAACCCGTGGACAATTAAACATGGTATTGATTCATGGTCCAGCACAGTGGTGCACTTGGTAGAACTGTTGCCTCTCATCAACAAGGTAACAGGCTCAAATCCCACGGGTGGAGTTTGAATGTTCTTTCCATGCATGTGTAGGTTTCCTCCCACAGACAAAACAAACAAAACATGCATGTTAGTTTCATTTGTAACTTAAATGTCACTTGGTGTGGGTGAGAGTGTGTGTGGTTGTTTGTCTCATTTGTCTGTCTGTGAACTGTCCAGGACGTCCCCTGCCTCTCAGTGACTGCTGGACATCTGCTCCAGTGACCCTCTCAACCCAGAAATAAATAAATGGACGGACGGACGGATGGATGGATGGATGGATGGATAGATGGATGGAATCTTATCATTTGTCTTGTATTGTATTTTGTATTGTGTTATTTTATCATAATTTTATTAATATTTTAAGAATCACAAATGTTTTAGAAGTACAAAGTAAGTAAATTGTACAAGAAATTGCAACAAATGTTTAAAAAAATGAACAATTCATTAAACAGCAGTTGCATGACATCTAACAAACACAAGGTCTTTTATCAGTAAAATTAAAAACTCTTCACAAAAATCATGAGTTTAGCTGTTCCAAAATGTTTAAGCTCCATTATAGTTGAATGCTCTCACCGCTCTTGTTATCTCCACCTCTGTGGAATGTTCTACGCCACCATGTGCTTGTCTGTGCGGGGTGTTTTTTTCATTATCAAGGTCTTTCTTAGCCAAAAAGAAAGAGTTTTATAGATTTTTTTTTTTTTGCCTCCAATGTCCCACGTGTTCAGTTGCACTTTTTTTTTTTTTTTTTTTTTGTCTCTCCAAACATGTCTCATTTGTAAATGAGTCTCCGAGGCTCAATGTGATTTATCTGTATAAATAAAAGTTGAATGGATGAAAGAAAATGTAGTTCCTGTAGCACATTTTTGTCACGTTCATCACTTTTATTTTGAAGTACTGTGGAGTATTATGGTGCTTAAACTTTGTTCTTGGTTATTCTAATATGTTTTCATTTCATAACCACATCCAAATCTGAAATTATTTCATTAAAAAGATAGCATACACAGCTGAGCAAAATCCACAGCCTGTCTTGAAGCTCTACATGTATGTTACTCCTCATCAAAATATTATAACTTATGTTTGGTAAGACATGATGTCATATTTAATGTCATTGTTTCCAGCCCACAGATTCATAAAGCTGAATCGTAGAGGGAACCAGCTCAGGCTGGTGTGACGTGCATCTGCTCTCTGGCACCACCAGAGAAGTCCAGGACATCTTGAATTTAGGGAAGGCTGATGTTAAATCATCCTGAAGCCTTTGCTGCGGGGCTCGCTGTTGTTCAGCCCACTGCAGTGAGAGAAAACATAATCCCCTCACTGCTGAATGACTCAGTACACACTTCCAAATGTGTTTGCATCACAAAAAATAATTGATGCGTTGCACAGTCTTCCGGGGCGTTCAGTTTCTTCGCTCCAGGGGCAATAAATGCCAAGTACTTCAAGCACCATTTTTTTTGTTTGTTTGTTTGTTTGTTTCTCAGAGTAGTACTTCCATCATCTCTTCACATCTGTTTATCTGTTTTTACATCAAGGGAGGTTGATCACTGGGGTGGAGAGTTTGAAAAGACATAAGTCTTAGAAACTCTGTTTCCAGTCACCGTGAAACTACAGTCAAATTAACAATGTGTGTGTCTTTAAATGGAATTGTGCACAATTTATACAGTAAGTTTTGAAGATGTGCGCAGGGGTAAACAAAATCAGTTCTTGACTGTTTACAGCTTTGTTTGCAGGTCCCAGTGAGCACCTTGCATATATGAATGAAGCAGTATAAACTTTTAGTAGCGCAACGGGGAACGGCTCAAAATCTGATAAACTGCCTCAAGTGACGTCAAGGCCAGCAGGTGCTCAGCCAACCAAATGTGTGGCATGCGCACAGTATAAAAGTTAAGAAAAATAAATTAAAAGGCAACATCTGGTAATGAAAAAAGAGCACATAGAAGTGCAGAATCATTTCTAACTCCTGACTAGGTGGGAGTTTGGCAGTGTACCTCTAAAGCAAAATGAAACTTTAAGTATTGGAGCTGAATATTTCTGGAGAAATTGAATGTTGTTTAAGTTGTTACAAACTCTGATATCTCAGTTTATAATTTAAAATTACACACGTGAATTCCTTTCTTTTTATTACTTTGCTTTCTAATGATCAGGTCTCACTTGTAAATGAGTCATAAAGCAAATATGTGCACAAAAGAAAATCAGTATTTGTCCAAGTTCGAAGCCTTGTGGAATTCCATAAGTGGAGTTTTTCCTTTTTTTTAATTTTCCATTAAGCAAGTAAATGTCTTAATTAATCAGATTAGTATAACTTTAACCAGCCAAGAATGGTTCTTTAAGGCCAGTAACTCACTAGGCTGAAAATAAAGAAGACTACTCTTAATTTTGTCTTTTCACTTGAATTTTGAACATGTTCAAAAGACTCATGCAATAATTCTTCTTTCTGGATAGTTACAATGTTATTGCAGGCATCACAAACCGTTCTAGAGCTCTTCTCAATTTAGTTTAAGTAATTCAAGAAAGTTATAGTTGTATTTTTACATGAGCATGGGGACTGTCTTTTTGACAAAAAGCATCCAAGCCTACAACCCTGAATGTCCAGATCGTAATAACTGTTTAGAAAAAAAAACAAAAACTGGTACAAACATTCTTGTCACCATAAGAAGTATGCGTAGAATGAATAATAATCTGGCTGCCAAAATGGGTACAAAACAGGCTGAGGAGGGTACAATGTGGGCAATGACATAATGTGCATGGCCTAGAAAAAAGTTTTGCAGGCTGTGATTTTTCAAGCATGAATTCTCAGTTAATTGGTTTCTCTAAATTGTCCCTAGGTGTGAGTAACCAAACATGATTAAATTTTACAGGCTGTGATTTTCAAAAAACGTTCACATGAAAACATGGCTGCATAGCATGCTGGTCGCAAAAAACACAAAATTCATTGGAACTGCAACAGAAAAGTTGCAGATTTTCTCAGGATTTTGAGTCGTCAGTCTCCAGTAGTCACAGTCACGTGAAATACTACTTGAGATGTTTGACACTTTGTAACAAATACCATTGATTATATTAATAGCTAGATAAATGCAAATATGAAATTTTACACAAATTAATTTTGATATACATAAATGGCAGTTGTTACAAATGCTGTTCTTTTGCTTTGACGTAATATAAATCTTAACAGAAACTCCTCAAACTGCATGCATGAGCAAAAGTTCATGTGATTAATCAGCAACTTTATTAAATACAATTTTTGACGATAGAGTCTGTTCTCTGCCTATAATATGTAGCTATGAGGATTTATTTACAGCAGTTTAGAAACCCAGCAGAATTGGCAATTAACCGTTTATCCATAAACTTTACCCACTTCTTCCTTTTCGGGTCACGGGGGTCGCCGGTACCCATGTCCAGCAATCACTGTGCGAGGGGCTACATGTCGCAAGTCCATCACAGGGACAAACAATGTCAGTCATGCCTAGGGACAATTTAAAGAAACCATTTAATCTAACATGATTGATTTTGGTCCTGGGAGGAAATTGTTGTCCCCAGAGATTTTTGCATGTGCACGGAGAGAACATGCAAACTCCACCCGTTAAAGCCCCAGAGTGGGAAGCAAGCCTGTGACCTTCTCAATGAGAAGGGACAACTCCTATCACCTCTAGAAATGTTCATGAGATCTAAATTAGAGTTTCTAATTAGGAGAAAATTATTTTTGAATAGGAATTCAATATGAAAGACACATTTCTAGTTTATGGATAAAACCACTGAGAACTCGACAGGACAGAAACGTCTAAACATGCATCAGGTTTTACTGCTGTATCCACAGCTGCTCTATTTTATGACATTCAATGGCAGTAGTGGGACATGATAGACTAAGCATCCCTGAATGTACCTGTGCAGCTATTGATGCCACTGGAAGTGCCACTTATTCCACAATGTGTGCACCAGATGTCTGCAGCTTGTTTAAATATTTTATTTATTTTAACCCTCTGGCTATGTTGTACAAATCTCCACACACCAAATGCAAGTCTGCAAAGCCACAATCTGTATATTACAGCTAATGAATACCTTTGTGAGAACAGCAGACACCTGGTTTCAACAACAAACAGGATGATGAGGGTTTTTTGTTTTATTTATTCATTTTTGAAGTTTTACAAACCACCCATATTACAAAAGTCCAGTGTTGATGGATCAAAGACATGCAACTGATGGAAGCACAGCAAATCTTTTCTGACATTTTGTCAGCACGGGTCACTTGTATTTTTTGTTCTCTTCCTCTTAAAACAAACCTTACTGTTGATTGTTTTTAATATTTTTGTTCTTTAATTTGAACAAGATCCAAGGAGCTAAAGTCCATCTTTACCAGCTTCTTCCTTTTCAGGTCACGGGAGTCCCTTGTGCCCATATCCAGCAGTCACTGTGCGAGAGGGACACCCTGGACAGGTTTCCAGTCAATCACATGGACACATAGAGACAAAGGAGACAAACAACCATTCACTCTCTCACTCATACCTAGAGACAATTTACCAATCAGCCTTTGCATGTTCTTAGTTTGTGGGAGGAAACCGTAGTATCTGGCGAAAACGTATGCATGCACGGAGAGAACAAAACTCCACCCAGAAAGGCCCCTGGCTGGGATTTGATCCAGCAACCTTCTCGCTGAGAGGCGACAGCAGTACTAACTGAGCCACTGTGCCGCCCCAGGGCGAAAGTCTAAGCACAAAACCAAAACTGAACAAAAATTCAACAAAACATTAAATCACGTTTTCCTTTTGTCTTCCTTCTTCCCTTTTCCTGTAAAAACATTTGGACAATTCAACAACAAATAACATAAATAAAAAAAATCAAAGTAAAACCAAAATTTCAACATTATTTATGTTGTAAATACAACCAAATAAATTACATAAATGTTAAAACATGCAACCCTCTAAATCAGTTTGGATCTCACATTCTGAGTCTAATCTTTTGATGTGTTTTAAACATAAGCAGTTTGACAACATCCAATACGTTATATGTAATTTTATTAGATTCTTGTATTTAATAAAATATAATCCACAATCTACCATCTAAACATTGATCATTTGAGTGACTACTAACATTTTATGCAATCACTTGTCTTTGGACATGGCTCCAGGCTGGTTTAAGAACATGCTAATGAGTTAAATAAACAAAGAAGTAATGCACGGCAGAGGAGATAAATAACATGTAATCTATTCATGTTTCACTAATAAGAACTCTTGTCATAAATTATTAATGACAGAATTAGAGTTCTTAAAGCTCATTACGATTCAAAGTAATCAACGGTGAATTTCACTGTGATTAATTGTCCGCAATGGAGTCACCTCTTGCACTGACGGTTGCAACGTAAACACATCCAAGATCAGCCGCTGGAAGACACACACCCACACACACACACACATGTCACTTAGTGCACGCTGAACAGGCAGAAACAATGATTTTGTAAAATGCTCAGAAACAAAACAATTACTTTAAGAAACCTACACATGCTAAACCCGCGCTTAATGGCTTTTTGCATCACTGTTGCTAGGCAACTGCAAACTAGCTGGTGGCTTGTTGTCCGTCTCCCATCCAGCTGTTGTTTTTTTGTGTGTAAGGTTGGTGTGATTTGGCTACAAAAATAATGCTTGAAACGGTTATTGTTCGGTTCAGACGCACTCTTCGATGCAGCTGATGAACAGAAACGAGAAGCGACACGAGACAAAATATGAGTTTGATTTGCTTCAACTCGGGGAGCTTAGGGCTCTCTTCCCAAAATACAAGACGCCTAAAGCGCAGAAATGCAAGATTCAGCACATCCAGGAGCAAACACAATGTTTACGAGGCCCTGGGCAAGCGTATATTTGTGAAGCCATCCTTCCCTTTTATTGTCCCCCTTCACTTCACTGCCACTTCACAATGACTCTGACTTGTTGTAACTTCGTCTGAGTTCTTTTGTGCTGTTAAACTTTGACACTAGCTCGTATTTCATCTTTTAACAAACATCTTCAGTCAACAACAAGGGTGGATATTAAAACATCAGAGGCTGCAGCTGATCCGTGTCTCGTCCATGTTGCCTGCGTTCCTGCCTCCGAATGCTAACAGGACAAGAATGGTTGCATTTTGTCACTATCCTGATTATCTCAGCTTGAAATAAAGTTGCCTTCATTGTAATTATCATTAATGTTCGTGATGCTGCGTCATCAGCAAACCTTGTGCCAGAAGCAGATTGCAGGGCTTCTGAAGCAAAGAAAGATTTTACCTTTAGGATTTTACCTGTTTGCTTCTAAAGTAACTTTTTGTTTTTCATTTGGCCAACTGAAAACTCAATTTGTAGGTTTGCCAAAAGCATTGCCTTTTTGTAATTCATCGTTCAACCGAAGACAATTAGCAACTTGCTGCTGGACTGATGTTTTTTTTTTTTTTTTTTTTCCAGGAGCTGGGGAAGAAAAATGTATGCACTGGAGCTGTGCAAAAGGAGTGGAGGTGTCTGTAACAGACATCATATGGCCAGAAGCATGGCAGATAAGCTATTTTTTTTTTACTCTGTGGTGATGTGCCAATGTTGTGTTTGCAGCTTGTTCCACCTGCTATAAAAACACATTAATATTCTTTCAGTACAGCGCTCAGAAAGATTTGTATGTTTTGATATTTTTCATAACAAGACTGTTATGTTCATGCTTAATGCTACTTTTAAATTTCTCACAGGTGTCATTGAATCGCACAGACATTTCTGGAGAATAATTACCGTCATGAAAAAGTTTTTCAATCGGGTTTCAAACAGTTCTGAAGTGCTGAAACGGCTCTGTTAAGAAGTTCAGATACTTTTTTATTTAACTGGTAATTGGGTGAACTTGGCTGTTTTGATTTTTTGTAGGTCTGAGTGCTGCTTTCCACATTTTGGAGCGTTCGCATATATCAGCTTGAACGGGCTGCAAAAATACTCATAAGTCTACAGTTTTTCTACAAACAGGGGTTTTGTTTCAGTCGATGTGGGTGAATGTCTGTCAGCCCGATCACTGCTTTAGTGAAGTCCCTCAGGGTTCACCTCTAGGCCCTATCCTGTTTTATTCCTCAATATCTTATGAGCTGATTTCTTAATAACTAATGTTCTTCCTACAGCGTTTCTAATAATATTTGGATCTTTCTTCCCATTAAATCAAAACTAATGATTACTTGTAGCAACACGAAGGAGAGAGATGGAGGAAGAAGGGGTGACACTTTCTCCATCCCCTTCACTATATTAGTTTTATTTCTTTAGCTCTCGTTAAAGTGGGGCAGCCCTTTTAAGCTGTTTAAAAGTCACCAAGGCATAGATTAATTGAAATTTTCTTAATTTCAGTAAAAAGAAACACTGAAGTCATCTTGTTTGATAATTAGATTGTCCAAATACTAAAGAACCTTCTCTTGATGTAATCTTTTTTCTTGTTAAATGATTGTTGATTTTTAATAGCTCAAATATTTCTTGCTGGTTTGTTTGTTCTTGCGTTCAATCAATAGAGTTGTCAAAACAAGTTGTTTTTTTTTGTATTACAACCTTTAGTCAAATACTGTAATTATATCTTTAGCTAAAACTGAAAAACATTCAGGGTTTTTTTTTTTAATGCTAGAATAAATTATTGCAATTTCTTGAATGTGGTCATAGATCAGTCGTTGCTCCATTGTCTGCAGCTGGTACAAAACACTGTCATTCTTTTTTTTTTTTTTTTTTTTTTACAGGAACAAACAAATATATAACACCAGTTCTGGCCTCTTTCCACTGACTTCCTGTCCATCACATAATGGTTTTAGGATTTTATTGTTTCGCTTTCAAAGTTCTTGCCTGTTTTATCTGCAGGATCTCTTACATCATCTGACTTCTTTTACAGCATAGAATTGAAACAATCTGAGCAAAACACAAAAGTAGAGATATGTGCACTTTAGCTGCTGCTGCTTTTATTTTATTTTATTTTATTTTATTTAAATGTGTGATACAGATACCAAAAAAAAAACATATCAGAATCTGCTAAGAAAGATCAACCTCTACTCATGCATGTTTTTCTTCAACAGAACTTGATAACTTATTTTGTATTGTGTTTTAGTTTGTAAGTTGTTGGGATTGAGTGTGTTTGGTTTTTGCATGTGTATGATTATTTTATTGTTCTTAGTTTGACTATTTTTACTATAACAAACATTGTGGTGCACCTTCTGCTTGTTTGGAAAATGCTATATAAAAAGAACATACAATGACATGGAAAGCTGGTAAAATTCTCACAAATGAGAGCTTCAATTAAGATTTGAATTTAAATTTGATTCCTCTAATCAAGAAT
>JARVLU010000103.1:27823084-27839601 GCA_031762415.1 Simpsonichthys santanae | reverse complement strand
TAAAACCATTTAGAGAAGTCAAGGTCGAGAGCTTCAGATCTTTTTGTAAGATATTCCAGGAAGCAGGAGCGGAGTAGTTATCACTGTTATCACAAGATATTTGAGATGATGGCGCAACAAGGCAACACCTGGATCTTTAAGCAATTCCGGGATAAGCTAAAACATTGAAATTAGATTACAGTTACAATGTCCATCTCCTGTGTATTGACAATCTCTCCCACAGAAAGGGGAAAGAAGTCACATTGGCAATTCACCTACACCTGAGAAGAACTGATAAGATGAGAACTGACATGAGTTGCACTTTCAATGGGCAAAGCGGCTATAGACATATGAGACAAATAACCGTTCACACACGCACTCACACTTAGGTACAATCTAAAGTTATCAATTAACCTAAAATGGATGTTTTTGGGCTGTGGAAGAAAAAAAAACTTGAATTCCATGAGAAAATCTATGCATGCATGGCAGAAAAATACATCCACCTGGAAAGGCAGCTAGGTGTTCCTATTATCTTCTCGCAGTGAGGTTACACCTCTAACCACTGTTCCACTGTGCTACCCCTATCTTCAACATATATTTTTAATTGTTTATACCCTTTCCACAGAACTTCTTTATATAAAAAAATCTAACTATTCCTTTAATGTGCAGCTACAAGTCATGTTTCTGAAAATGACACATAGCTGGTTTTAACAAAAAGTTCATGTACTTGCACCCACCATTTTAAAAAACTGAATTAAATGGAGTCTTTTGAGACAAGTATTTATCTCCCACTGGCCATACAAGCAGATCAGCTTAAAAAAATACAACACTGTATTTTATTCACGTTGGACTGCATTTTGTAATGGTTTCAAATTGCTACATTTATACTGTTAAGCATCCACTTTCTTCTCGTTTGGTAATGGAAAACAGCATCGCTGCAGCATCAGTGAAAAAAGAAAGTAAATGTAAAAACGCCACAGGAAAAAGTAATCTTATGGGTTCATTTCCTCCAGGGGTTTAGATAGCTACGGAAAATAAAGTTTACGGTTTCTGCGGACAACATACAAACAAAGCAAAGATCAATAAATCATCAGAGCTCATTCACCGTGAGTGAATCAGCTCTGGGTTGTAACATTTTATACTGTTGGGTCTTTGTATGGAGCCTATAGCTGTAGGCAGGAATTTACGTTTCATTGCGGTTCTTTTTCATTTTGCCACAGTTACCAGCAACATCTAGTTAAAAGTCTGTCTAGAAAAGAAATAAAGACAAACAATCACTTAATAAAAGGACAAATGTATTGACAAAGAGGGCATCTTCTTCTCCAGAGAAGCTTTTTAATAAGTAAACTCATAAATACAAGATAAGTCACTTTAGGCGGGGAGAAATCAATAAAAGAAGTGGGTTTTTTGTATCAATTTGAACTTTCCTGCATTTTAAGGCTTTGATTGGTAGGAATTAGAGAAACCTTTTCAGCTATCGGTGATATTATTTATTCACCTTATTTAATTCCCACCAACCTACACACACTATGAAAAGGATAAGACCCACACATTCCAAGCACAATTGGTACATATAAACATTTTTCCCTAATGAACAATTACCTAAAAAGCATAAATGTGTCTCCCTCTGATACAAATCACTCTGTTAAATGTAAATTATTTTGGATTATAAGCATTTACAATCACAGTAAACTCATGTACGTGCATCACATTTAGTAGTTTTTCACAAGCTGTTTTTCTTCTTTATTTGTCTCATCTGCTGAGCCTTGTTCCTTTCATTAATTTATTTATTTCAGCACGAGACTTCATGGAACCTTCAAAGTAGCAGCACAGGAATTGTTTCTTCCAACCTTCAAGGGATCATAGTCCTTAGCCTCCCTGGAAAAGTTGACTCGCGTGGTGAATGGAAGTTTTGTACAGATTGTCAAACCTCAGAGCAGCAATGTGGCTTTCTTCTGGGTCGTCAAAACACATCTTCATATGTGTAGAGTTGCTTTGGTTGTTCTTGGTAGTTTGACAATCCAGTCTACATGCGTTTTGTGGATTTGAAGAAGCCTTACGACGTTTCCCAAAGCATTCTGTGGGAGTATATGTGCTACCAGAGTCACTTTTAGGTGCCATTTGGTTCCTAAATAACCAATGAAGGTCTGTGTCCATATTTTCGGCACCAAGTTCATGATCTAAAGATCTCTTTTGTGGTGTTCATCGACAGAAGGGCCATGACGTATGGATAATGGCATAAAGAAAGGGATTCCATAAATTTGTAGGGTGGTCAGGTTCAACCCTAGGGGTATAAGTCTGAATGCAACCTGGCCCTCATAGGTCCCTCTGGATAATGGTGGAGCTTAAAATAGAGCCGCTGCTTATCAGCATCTAAAGTGAGATGTTTTGAGGTTTGATAAGGATACCTATTGGGTACCTTCATCTCCAGGTACTTGAGCAATGGAAGGAGGCTTGGTTGAAGGGTTTATGTATCCTCCTAGGCCGGAGCATACTTTGGGATCAACCAAGAAGGGCTGGAGAGTGTCGGTGAGAGAGAAAAGTTAGAGTTTTTCTCCTGAACCTGTTGTCTCTGTGACCAGATCATGGAAAAAGTTATGACAATGAAAGGATGTGTGGCATGAGGACACATTTTTTTAGGCTATGCCGTCATTAGGAAAAGCAGATACATTTTGTGTTATACTAAACATGTATCAAAAAAGTGATACAACTTGTATTTTGATTTTAGTTCACGGATTGATTTATTTAACAGTTTGACATTTATTAGGAGTTTATTCTTTGCCTGATCAGTCATTAAAAGAAGAAGTAAAACAGAAACAAGGTTTTAAGAGTATGCACACATATGAACCAGAACTTCACTGGTTCCACCCACATAGGTTTTCCACAATAAACATTTGTTTCATCTATATTTACAGTGTTGTTTTGTTCCGTCATAGCATTTTCATTCAGCTGTTAACATAATTTGGTGCAGAATAATTTAGCACATGTACATAGTTTCAAAAAATAGAAGAGAAACATTTCTACTGAACACCCAAGTCCATGCTCAATAATCCACATATAAAATCCAACAATGTTCAGTCAGGTCATCTGGACGGTTTCTTTTCTTTTTTTTTAATGCTGAAACGTTTCACCCTCCATCTGGAAGCTTCATCATTCATTCATTCATTCATTCATTCATTCATTCATTCATAATTTCTACTGAATACAAAACTGACATGTAAGCCACACAGATAACATAAAATTATTGTTAGCGGAGCTGGTTAGCTGATTAATGTGTTATGTTTTGCAAGTTGGGCAAACCTTTGGAAATGTTCCTTCTTGACGAGCATCGTCAGGCTGACTTTAACACGAATACTGAAAACCTGGTGTGAAATTTTTCGTACTTGATCAGATTTTTAAAATTATTTCCAAAAAATACATTATTTTCTTCCAAGCAATGTTGAACCGTAGACTTCAGAGTAGACTGAATCGCTTGACAGTTTGAATGACTTTAAAGCTAAAATGAAAAATTGTCTCTGGTGAAAACTTGATGGTTTCAGAAGCTGCACAAAATCATGAATGAATGGCAACTCCCAGTTTCATAATGTCAAAGTGTCCATCTTGTGAAGGGGATGGCACAGCCGTTCTTGATCTTAACGTTGTAATGGTCACAATGTGAAATGGATTGTGAAATACGGATCACAGAGGTACTGTTAAAAATCCTGCACCACAATTCAGCTGGGAAACTTTCACCTCTATGTAACCTGCACCTAAGTGACAGACATTGATTTGTCATAAAAAGGATAATAACCACTCTGATCCTTTTTTCTTGCACTAAGACTCCAACATGTAAGAGTCATTTCTCAGGATCACTGGACTCATTCACAGAAATTTACTAATGTCAGCATGCTCCTTTATTTCTCTAAGGACTCGGTGGCTTGTATGGTTTTTGTGCTTCTTTTGGCAGAATCTTTGAACATGAATGACCATCTCTTTATTTCTTCAGTGTAAAAGACGTATAAAAAAGGGATTTATGATAAATATGATGTGTCAGCTCCCTGCTACAGTCCTTAGTTGCTCATTAACGGCAGTTGAAAGTTAGTAACACCAGAACTTTGTTTTACAAGGTTTTGCACTGTTTAATAAAATTTACCAATGCAGAATCCTAAATTAATGACCACCTCTAAATTATCAGCAGGTCAAAACATAAAACTATGCTGTGAATATTAGTTTCTGCCATGTAACCAAGAGAACTGCTGCCTTAAGTGTTCAGATCAGCTATAAGTTATTTATAACATTTGTTTTTATCTGTGTTGCTCAAAGGATAAAATGTTTTTTGTGACTTTTCTTCTATGGTTGCCATTTGTGGTGTTTCTCAACTGCTTTTTTATTGGCTTGAATGAATTTCAATACAGACATCCATGCTCCTATTAAGAGTATTTTATTGGCTTGAGTCACCCTTTAAAGCGTAAAGCACCGTAATTAAAGCAGTCCTGTGATTTGTTCATGAATAGAGCATTCCCATTAGATTCAGTAGTAGTTATGAAGCAAATGTTGGCAAGATGGCTGGAAAAAAGTGATTTTTCAAAACATTTTTTAGATTAAATTATTCAGACACCATAAACATAGTGTCTTAGTCAATAAATGCCTAGCATCCCTTAAATATATGCATATCATCTACTTTCCATGCCAGATGCTGGTGCAGATTCTCAGTCATCATCCAGGACATGATAAAAAAAAAAAGGTTCAATACAGAAACAGCTGGACTTTATTTGTAGCAAGAAAACGTTTCGGTCTCCATCCAAAGAGCTTTCTCAATTCACAGAGCAGAGTTTGGGAGTGAGGTTTTAAACCTGACCTGATGAATTAACAGTAATTACAAGTCCGAACTCCTCCCCCACACACACATTTTTGATTAAGCTTTGACTGCTTATAGTTATTAACGATTGGACACACGCAGCTGAATAAAAGGGGGCAAAGGATCGGAGCTGAGGGGGGGTTGTCCTTTCATGGCCTTCAGGGCATATTAAATCCCTGCTTCTGCCTGCATTCTGCATTATTCAAACATGGACCCTGCTCTGACTGGAAAAGGGTAGAGTGTCCTCTCCATGTCAGGGAGGAAGTCCTGCCCAAAGTGGAGGAGTTTAAGTATCTTGGGGTTTTGTTCATGAATGAGGGAAAAATGGGGTGAGAGATTGATAGGTGCAGTGTCAATAGTGAAGCGGGCGTTGTACCAGTCTGTCGTGGTGAAGAGAGAGTTAAGTCAAAAGGTGAAGCTCTCAATTTACCGGTTGATCTACGTTCCTACACTCATCTATGGTCATGAGCTTTGGGTTGTGACAGAAAGAATGAGATCTTGGATACAAGCGGCTGAAATTAGTTTTCTCTGCAGGGTGTCTGGGCTCTCCCTTAGAGAAAGGGTGAGAAGCTCAGTCATCTGGGAGGGACTCAGAGTAGAGCTGCTGCTTCTCCACATCGAGAGGAGCCAGTTGAGGTGGTTCGGGTATCTGCTTAGGATGCCCCCGGGACACCTCCCTGGTGAGGTGTTCTGGACACATCCCACCAGGAGAAGAACCAGAGGAAGACCCAGGACACAGTGGAGGGACTATGTTTCTCGGCTGGCCTGGGAACACCTCAGGATTCTCCCGGAGGAGCTGGCCCAAGTGGCTGCGGAGAGGGAAGTCTGGGCCTCCTTACTTAAGCTGCTACCCCTGCGACCTGACCCTGGATAAGCAGAAGAAAATGGATGGATGGATCCTGCTCTGACACGTCTGCGAGGATATTTTGAGATCTAAACTGTTTGGATCATCGGCTGCGCGCGTCCGCTGAGCACAGCGGCTGAACGTCCATTTGGGCGTTGATGGCTCACTGCCTGGCAGTAGTCCATCTGAAGCTTAACTTTTTTTAAAAACTTTCTTTCAAGACCAGTCAGCGCGCGGTGAAATGGCTGTGTGCAACTGGTGATAGTATGGCAAGCCATGTTGCCATATAATTGGATCATCAGCCACGTGTGTCCGCTGATGCACCAACACCGACCTGCCCCGCCCATCCAGCACATTATTATGGCTTGACCCAACCTGAATTCGGGCTGGGCCGGGCTTCGGGACTGGGTTAGAAATGACAGCTCTATATCCAAAACCATAATAACAAAAAAAAAAAAAAAAAAAAAACAATGAGAAAAAAATCTACTTCTAAATTGTGAGAATTGGATCCTCTCAGTTTTCACTTTTACTGCAACTTTAAGGTCCAGACTCATTTTAACTCTCATTGGTGGAAGAAATTAATTTCCAGCGCTGTTTGTCTTTGTTTAACAGCCTAAATTAAAAAAAAAGGGAAAATTTGACGAATTCCCCCTGAAAAGAACATTTTCAGTTCAGTGTTTAATAAATGTTTGTGTTGAATGGATCACAGCAAATGACTAGTGACAGCAGAATTATTAGCTGACATTTCTAAGCAAGTTAGAGACGAGGGAGTTGAGCAGGGCACCATCAAAAACAGTTTCTGTAATTCAGAAGCATTCAGTGTCAGGTGTGCAGTTAAATCCAAGCATTTACATGTGTATTTAATAATGCACTTTAACTGTAGCCCTCTCCTGTGCCTGCTAACAAAGCCCTCCAATGTGAATAAAATGATTTGTTTCTATTCTTTATTAGCATTGGGAGGGACTGTAGACTGCCAGAGACTATAGGCTCATGCTAAATGAAATGAGCTGAACGTGTTTCCTTATGGAACTGACAGATTCAAGCAGACAATTCAATAGCACTAACCACGAGAGACCAGATTTGGTGGAAATCTAGCTATCATTAACGGAGAAGGTTGACATCCTTGAAGCACTTATAAAGAAACACAATTGTAATGGTCATATTTGGGCATCATAAGGTGATAAAGAGATATGGAATATGCTGGTAGGATGGAAAATGTTTTCAAGGTTACATGGAACATTAAGCAAAAGCCCAAGGAGAGAATAGAGAGAGGACATAACTATGCACGCTTGCAAGGATTCAAAGATTTTAAAGGTGAATTCTTATGCAGGAAGCAGAATACAGTATAATTGGTTGCCATTAAAACACAATTTATTTTTTCAAATAATGAGGAAACGTTGAAGATAAGCAGACCCAGTTTGTGAGGTCTTGTTTCATGGAATCTGTGACACTGAAAAAAAAAAAAAAAAATCTGTGATGTTCTTGAGGAATTAATTACCACGTGTGAAGAGGAGGCCATGTTAGAAACGGAGATAACAGGCATGGAAAACACCCGAAAGTTGCACCTTTTTGTTGTCGGATATTCATGGGATTTTCATAAAATCATGCTTTTAACACCTGCTCACCTTAACAAGCATTTGTCACTTCATTAGCAGCAGTTCGGCATGTTAAAACGACACGTTAGCTCAGGCTTTCAGCCACAGGAGCAAAGTTTTAAACTGGAAACAAACTTTTGTGACGGCAGACAATAACAAAATTTGCATGGATTTAATGAAACTATCAAAGTGATCATTAGATGAACAGTACATCTACAACTTAAAACATTTTGATTGATGTGTGTCCGTAGATGTGAGTGAGAGCATGAATGATTGTCTGTTTGATTTGTCTCTATGTAGCACTGTGATGGATTTGCGACCTGCCCAGCATTCTGTTCACAGAGTGACTGCTGGAGAGGGGCATCAGCTCCCTTGTAACCCTGAAAAGAAAAGCTGGTAAAGAAACTGAATGGACAGGTGACTCTTCAAGCTAAAGGGTTAGGTGAAAGGGTGAACACCATTTGGGACCTTAATGCAGTTGCTTTGATTCAAAACTTGAAATTTTTAGTGTTTAGGGATGTTTACACCTCAAGAGAGAAAAAGCCAAGCCCCAGGTTACTACTTCGAGAGAGACACAACAAGTGCTTCAGAGTTTGTGATGTCTAAAAGCTTTCTAAAGCTCCACTTCACAAGTAGTTGAACAGGGCCCGGTTGTATTGAATATTGTGTGCTCCGCAATTAATTTAAATGGGGAAACAGGCTGCAAAGCAGCTGAAAAACAAGAACACTGCCGTACGGAGGGCACATTCTTCCACGGTTTGCTTTTTCATGGCTCGGGGCTCAGGCAAACATCTGTGGAATGTATTAGGATCTAAAACTGAGCCAATTACCAGAAAAACACAGCCCTTGGTCAGTCGTCCTCAGCCCATTTTTGGTTAGCCGTGGATGACTGTGACTTGCTTCCATCTTCCTCTCTGCTGCGGGCGTGATTGGCTGAGCCTAGTCCAAGGACGAGGTTGAGGAGTTACAGAGGCAATAAAAAAACCAAACTGACTGACTCACGTTGTTTATAAAAGATTCTATGCAGGAGTGGGTGTGAGGAGGTGGACCTCTTTGTTTATGTGTGTGTGTGCTTAGTGTTTAATCTCTGGCAGCTATTTAACATCAATCTATTCATATTCATATATGTGCTTCCAACCGCTGGGGTGTTTTAAGGCTCTTTTCTCTATATAGGTGGTTTGATCTGGAAGGAGGAGGCAATTATATCTGATTGGACACAGATGAAAGGCTTTGATAAATGGATACGTGCCAGGTCAGTTCTGCACTGTAGATTGTTGTTCAGCACCATCAACACTGGATTAAATTGACAGCAGTGCTTTAGAAAGTAGACCCATTTTATATATGGCAAATATGTAAATATAGCAAACATGGTTCAACCGAGTGAAATAATTCATGGCTCGATGCGGCTTTTCTTGAAGGTTTTTATACCTCTCAGTCAACAGTATAAAGACTGCCCCCCACCCCCATCAGTACCACAAAACAATTGTTACCCTACTGAACATACACAGTAAGACTTTGGTCATGTTTGATAGAAAAAACAACAACAGATCTTTTAGATTATACATCTCGTTCTGACAGTGGCACAGTGGCTCAGTTGATAGAGCTGTTGCCTCTCAGCGAGAAGGTCACTGGTTCAAATCTCTGTCTGTGGCCTTTTCTGGGTGGAGTTTGCATGTTCTCTCTGTGCATGTGTGGGTTTTCTCCAGGTACTCCAGTTTCCTCCACAAGACAAAAAACATGCATGTTAGGCTAATTGGTAAATTTAAATTGTCCCTAGGTGTGAGTGATAGAGTGAATGGTCGTTTGTCTTGTTTGTCTCTGCATGGTCCTGTGATGTACTCAAAAATGAAAAAACAGATAAAGATAATGGATGGATAGATAGATGGATCTTGTTTTGATGCATTTTGCTAATGCGTGATCAAATTATGATTCAGAAGGTATGGAGGACAAATAGTTTTGGCTTCTTTATGTTCATCAAAATATATGATTCTTTGTAAAGTTTGCTTTTACACATTCCATCACTGAGTTAACCTTTTTTTTTTAAATGAGTAATGTGGTTGCTGTAGTTATTCAATAAAATGAATTCATGGGCATTAGAATGAATGAGGTCTCAGATCACAGCTTTGAGAATGCAGCCTCAACTGTACATTATTTTATTTTAAACCTCATTTATCCAACTATGCCCATATTAGTCCACAGTTACATTTGAGCTACATACTTTTAAAGAAGTTTTATAGATAATTGATGCCATCTGGATGGGTCAGGTTAGGGTTTATTGAAGTGTACATGTTCATTGCTCAGGACAAAAAGAGTTGAGTGCAGTCAAGTTTCTAAAGAAAGATACTGAGATTTTGAAAAAGCTAAATAACACAAAGCTTTAGGCAGTGATGATAAATTTCCATAGCTGCTTGTTGCACAGTGATGTTCATCTTTCTCATTTTTTAAAATTTATATAAAGTCCAAGACTTTTTACAAAAGGGCCCCATCTACCCAACTTTACACTTTAGGAAACAAGTAGCAAAACTGATGCAACTAAATCAAACTTCTTTTGTTCCATTTGCATCATCCTAGTTAAAACCCGATAGCTAAATAAATCCTGAAGCAAATTGAAAGGTAATAGTTGGGCAAAAGAATATTTAGATTTATTATTTTATATATTTTCCATGATAGTCAAAATAAAGTCTCATTATCATTTTAATTAGTGGAGATCACACAGAGCAAACTACTTACTAACATAGCTAAACAAGCATGAACAGTAAAGAATTAAGTATAAGGTCTCAGATAAGAGATGCTTGCCAGGACACCCTAAGTCATAGATTTATGATTGACTTTGTGTCATCTGATTTGCGACCATTTGTTTTGGACATTGGTGAAGAGAGCAACTGAGCTGTCAACTGATGACCACCTGGTAGTGAGTTGGATCAAATAGTGGGGAAAAATACTGGACAGACCCTGTAGACCAAAATGTGTTGAGAGGGTTTGCTAGGAACACCTGACAGAAGAAAATGTCAGAAATATCTTCAACTCACACCTCTAGGAGAGATAATTGCATCTCAGCTGAGGCAGGGGGCATAGAGTCCAAATGGGCCATGTTGTGTGCCTCCATTGTTGAGGTGTCTGCCTTGAGCTGTGGCCGCAAGGTTGTTGGTGCTTCTCGCAGTGGCCATCTTCGAACTTGGTAGTGTACACTCCAGGTAAGGGAGGCTGTCAAGCTGAAGAAGGAATCCTATTGGGTCTTGTTGACCAGTGGGACCCCAGAGGCAACTGAGGAGTACCAGAGGGCCAAGCTGGCCACAGTCTTAGGTGTTGCTGAGGCAAAAGCTAGGATGTGGGAGGAGTTTGGTGAGGCCTTGGATAGAGACTCTTGATTGGCTCTAAGAAGGTTCATGCAAACCATCAGGTGACTGAGGCGAAAACAATACTTTTCTAACGGTGTGCTCAATGAAGGTGGGGGACTGTTCACCTCAACCAGTGATATTGTCAGGACGTGGAAGGGATAATTCTCAGACCTTCTCAATCTCACTGGCATGTCTTCCATGGAAGAAACTGAGTTGGAGGACTTCAGTGTTAGTCGGTCCATAATTCTGGCTAAGGTTGTTGAGGTCTCTCGGGGTGGACAAGATCAATCCTGATTTCCTTAAGGCTCTGTATGTTTTAGGACCGTCTTAGCTGACATGCCATTGCAACATTGTGTGGACATTGGGGGCATTGCCACTGGATTGTCAGGCTGGGGTAGTGGTTCCCCTCTTCAAAAAGGGAGACCGTAGTGTACGCTCCAATTATAGGGGCAACTATAGCCCACTTAGCCTCCCTGGTAAGGTCTATTCAGGGATACTGGAAAAGCTAGTCCAATCACTGGTCAAACCTCAGATTCAGGAGGAACAATGCAGGTTCTGTCCTGGCTGTGGAACACTGGAACAGTTCTTTACCCTCACTAGGGTCTTCAAGGGATCGTGGGCATTTGCCCATCCAGTCTACATGTGTTTTGTGGACTTGGAAAGGGCATTTGACAGTGTTCTTCTGGGTACACTGTGGAGGGTGCACAACAAGAATGGTGCTGGCGGCCTGTTGCTATGGACTGTTCAGTCTCTATATATGCAGTCTGAGAATTTGGCTTGCATTGCTGAAGTAAGTTGAACTATTTCAGGGTAGGATTTGGACTCTTCCAGGTCTGTCTGTTGTCACTGATTTTGTTCATAACGTTCATGAACTTATCAGTGCAGCCAGGGGCAGAGGGAGTCCAGTTTGGTGGCCTAAGGATTCCTTCTCTGATATTTGTGGCAGATGTGGTACGGCTGGTGTCATCATGCCGTGACCTTCAGCTCTCACTGGAGCATTTTGCAGCTTAGTGTGAAGCGGTTGGGATGAGAATCAGCACTTCCAAATTTGAGGCCATGGTCCTCAGTCAGAAAAAAAGTTGATTGCTCTCTTCAAGTCGAGGGTGAGATTCTGCCTCAAGTAGAGGAGTTCAAGTATCTGTGGGTTTTGTTCATGAGTGACGGAAGAAAGGAGTGTGAGACTGATAGACTGACTGATGCAGCATCTGCAGTATTGCATACTCCATGCTGCTCTGTTGTGGCAAAGATGGAGCTGAGCTGTAAGGCAAAGCTCTATGTATACTTCCTGGTCAATGTACCTTCCCTCACCTATGGTCACAAACTCTGGGTAGTGACCGAAATAATGCGATTGCAGATACAGGCGGTTGAAATGAGTTTCCGTCACAGAGTAGCTGGGCTCTCCTTTAAAGATAGGGTCAGAAGTGCAGTTGTCTGGGAGAGACTCTTAGCAGAATCTCTGCTCCTCCACATTGAGAGGAGTCAGTTGAGGTTGTTTGGGCTCAGGATGCTCCCTGGGCGCCTAGGGAAGAGTTTTGGCATGTCTGACTGGGAGGAGACCCTGAGGAAAACCCAGGACACACTGGAGAGAGTATGTCTCTCGTTTGGCCTGGGAATGCTTTGGAGTCCTCTCAGAAGAGCTGGAAAGAGATGCCTGGGCCTCCCTACTCAAGCTGCTGCCCCCATGACCCAACTTGGGAACAAAAACGGATGGATGTCATCACATGAACAATTGAGTAACTTGCCTCCTTGGGAGAGAATCATTCAAACTCGTTTCCTCGGTTGAGATTCATTGACTTTTCTTTGTTTGTGTCGGCCATCAAACCAAAGTGCACCCAACTTTCATTTGGGTGTCTGTCAGCTATATCAAACTCTGTCATTCCCTGCAAGTCAGATACTAATGCTTCCACTGAAAAGTAATTTCACACCAATTAAAAGCTGCAACAACAGAATATGCAATCTAGTTTTGCAGAGCTCGTCTATCCTGCCCGCAGCTCTGACTATGTGATACAAGTTTAATCAGCTAAGCATGACAATCATGAAGGCTATGTCCATGTTTTTAAAGGATAAGTTTATACAGTGTGAAAGAAAAACAAAGAAAATCTACTCTGGAAAAAAAAAAAGTGGGCTGAGAAAAAGCATCATTGACAGTGACAAAGCCTTTATCATTAAGATAATTAAAATTTGCACAATACCTGCTTCATCCCACTGTGTTTTAAATTGCATTCAATATAGACCGGATTATCACTGTGATTTTAATTAAAAAGGGAAGATGGTTATGGTTTACCAAATTAAATCACTGCAGCTAAAATATTGATAAAACAACACTTTGTAAAACAATCTGTCATCTTAATACGACCATACGCACAGTTTTATGTACCAAAACTTAAGAATCATCTAATAAAATTTGATAGTGTCATTAAACAAACAAAAAAATTGCAAAAATAATGATTTAATAAAATAACTAAATAGTAAACATGTTTTAAGCTAATAAAAAGGAACACGATTTAAATTTCAATAATGTGCTATGACTAATATAAAACGTTATTTTACAAACACTGAAGCAAAACTATAAAAGCAGTGCATAAAAAATGAAGTTCACCCTCCAAACGTTTGTTTTAATTGAGCTAATTAGATGCCAGGTGTTGTTAACTGGATTAAACTATTAACTAATTATTAGCAAATGTGAACATCTCTATAAACAGTAATTCTGCTGGTCTGAGACATTCATGTGTGCAGTCATGATGCCAAAATAGGAACACATTAGCAGGAGCTCCATCTCGGACTTTACAAACCTCAGATGGTATGTTGAGTGTTAAAGTTCATGACAGTACATTTAGAAAAAAACTGGACAAGCATAGCTTTTTGGAAAGGGTTATGAAAAAAATATTTCTGTTTTAAGAAAAATAAAATAGCAGCATGGCTTAAGATTAGCAAACTTGCTACTGAGCAAAAGCCAAGTCTTTTAAAGAAATGTTCTTTGGACAGACAAGAACAAAGTGAGTGTTTGGTCATAATAAACAGCACTGAAGAAAACTGAATATACTTTATACAACCTGTTAGAATGGGAGTGGACTGGAATAAATTTAGCAAACCACCTTCATTGTATACTCTTAGGACTTAACCAAATAGTTTTTATCCTTCCTTTTATCCTGGATCCTCAAGACACCCCACTAATCTCAAACCATGAGCAAAATGGTCCCACAAGAATACTACCAAATGTGTCCAAGATCATATTGTGCCTTAGCCTGACTTGTTCAGGTTTTTAACAGAATGCAACTATGGGTGCATTCACTCCAGACCTGTTTAATCTGCTTTAATCAAACTCTAGTCCATCTACCTAGAAAGTCCGGATCGCTTGGGGAGGTGTGAATGCGGATTCAAATTCTGATGCAGACCAAAAAAGCAAACTCTGGTCCGCCTAAAAACCTAGGTCTCGGTTTGGTTGAAGTGAACTCTGGTGCGGTTCGAATGCAGTGTGAATGCAAGCAGACCGGAGACTGCTCCAAAAGCAGGACGTGGACTACAGCACAGGAAAAACAAATGAGCATTTCTCTTACCTCATATAAAGTTGTCAGCCTCCTTGTGTGAAAAACAACATTCTCCATGGTCTTCTGCCTCATCTTCCTCTCATGCTGAGCCCATTGTTGAAAAAGAACAAAACAGAATTCCTAAAACCGCTAAAATTTGACACCACTTCATTTTTGTTTTATTTCCAGAAGAAGAAGACGAAGAAGAAGTTCTTCTTCAGAGGTTTTTGTGTCATTTCCTTCAGTAGTTCTTGTTGCAGCGCCACCACAGGCGAGGGGGGGAACAGGTTGGCTCGACTGACTCAGTGCAGTGTGGATGCAAACCGCACCGGCTGAAATGAAAACAAATGTTATGAATATTGGTCCCCAATCAAACTGAGTCTACCAGACTATCAAGTATGAAAACAACCCATGAGTTCAAATAGAAGATTTCACCATGACTACATGCATCACATCTGCTCTGTTGGTTTTGTGGCAGTCTGCTTGTGATGGCCACTGATCAGTCTCTCATAACAGTTCCAAAAAGGAGGAACTATGTTGAGAAACCAACAACCAACAATGCCACACTGGAGGTTACACCTAGAAAATATACTTATAGATTTTGTATTATTTTTTATGTTTTAAATCAATGTACTCATTAACACCTACACCCAAAAAAAAAAAAAAAAAAAAGAAACAGGCTTGTTATACCACAAAAGACTAGAGACCCTTTCAATCTGTTCAAAGGATTTATTATAAAAAGTGTAATCAAGTGTCAACATGCTTGTAAAAATGGTGCGGACATCCAAGGTGTAGCTGAGACTTGCCAGTGGAGAGTCATTTTAAAACTAACAAATGGACCCCATGCAACACACCAAGACACACAAGGATGAACCCACACTCCTGGAAGCTCTCAGCTGCAGAAAAGCAAATATATATATTGAAAAAATTACACCAGTTTGTTCTTCTGTAGGATACCCCAACACATCCACATCAACAGTTCTATGTCAGAGTTATTGTAGACTAGAACGACACAAGCAGGCTCAAATCCGTCCAGGTCAATAACACAAGGCCTGTACAGCCGGGCTCACTTAACTGTTGACACAAACTTATGGAGTCAGTCACAATGAACAAGGTGAAGCAATTTTATTTCTGCCTTTAAGTAGAAGTAACTTCTCCTGGTGCAGCCAATTAACAGCAGATGGGCTGTGTTTCCTATGGATTTTAAATAAAGCATTGTATTTAGCAGAAAGCAGGTAGTTTATTTAATACAGAGTGTGAGATATTAAGAATACAGAGTGTGAGACATCAATAAAGTTTTCTATATTATATAGTTTTTTACATTAAATAAGCAAGAGGCCACAAATATGCTGCACAAACAAACAGAGAACACATCACCTGCAGGACATCACTGCAGACAGGTAACAATGGGTGTGCACCCTACATCAGAGCATTTTAGCAACACTAGCCACTGTTTACTTTACTTAAGGTGCACTGAGTGATGATTGACTGGCATACCACTCATGGAAAATCTTGCAGAGAGCAGGCAAATGCTTATCCCACCACATTTTCATGACCATGTCACAATCTTCAGAATTTTCCTTTAAGACACATAAAAGTTTCATAACCATTTAACCGAACTTGCTGAATAAAGACGCCTCTTTTACTAATTTGATTCCATCCGAGTGTCACTCTTCTGCGTCAGCAACAAGAAACTTCTCCTGGAACTTTTCCATCCTCATCTGCATGTTTCTAACACAAACAAGAGTAATATTCATGACAAAACTGAGGTAACTTCCTAAACAGCTAACAGAATGGCATGTACAATCCCTCTGATGTAGTCTGCAAAATGTGCATGCGTCAGACTGCTGGTATTGTGAAATGAATGTTGCTTGTGTAAAGAAGTAAAGCAATGCCACAAAACACTTAGAATCTGCATTTTACATTTTATTTCAGGCAGTTCAGAAATCATTCAAGGCTGAATCTCTGATGCCCACGTTTTACTGCGGATTGATTCAGTCTTGTTGTGGATGAGGAAACATCATTCAGTAACATAAATGAATGCAGGTGAAAGTGATTTCAATGTAGAACTTTAATCACATCCCCCCTTCTTCATCTTCCATTCAACAGATCTGAAGCATGACAACAACTACTCTTTTTTTTGCATCCATAAGACGAATTAAGGAAACTAAGCATGATATATTGGCATAGGGAGAGCATGGTTTAATTGCTTTAGACATGTGGGGACACTTTTGTGAAAAGTACTTTTCTGACCTGATTTTCTCAGGCACGTTCCATTGGTGTGGTCATTTTAATTTGGACATTTTGGAAGCGAGTGGATCGACACAGACTGAAGGTAGATGTCATTAAAGTTCTGCCTGTCCCCAAAACAATCGTGTTTATCTGACATTCGGCTCC
>JARVLU010000103.1:27787124-27798895 GCA_031762415.1 Simpsonichthys santanae | reverse complement strand
GCTATTTTTATTCTTACAGAATTTATATGTTGTTTCCATGACAGTTTGTCATCAATGATAACACCCAAAAACTTCACTTCACTCACTCTACAAATCTCAACACCCTCAATTTTAAATGGAACATCAATGTATGTATGTCATCATGTATGTCTAACCCTTGCGGCGCTATATTTGCTTTGTAGCTTCTAGTTTCACAATCTTTTTGTTCTTTTTACATTTATTGACTCCATTCTCAAACCAAAACTGGCAGGGCAAATAGTGAGTTACACCTGCTGTTTATTAGAAAACAGGATAATATTGACGCTTGTCCGTTTTTATGACTGACTGTCTCAAACAGAAACAGAATCATTCGCAGCAGCTGACATGTTTATTGTTGCTTTGTTTTAGGGTGATTCCAGGGGTTCACAATTCATTCATAAAGCATGTGTCTGGGTCTTGTCACAGGCCTCTAAATTTAGGCTGCAGCTGCGTAATTTAAACAAATGGTGCAAGGCGCCATCCACTGAGCATCACGGGGGCTTGAAAAGTCATGTTTTTAACTCCAATAATTCATTTTTCCGCTCCGATCAGTCAATCCTCCCAATGTGGGAGAAACAGTGAGTGAAGAAATTGAAGGTAAAGGCTGTAAGATGTAAGAATCCCCACAACACTTCCTGATTTATTTTATTTGCTCTCCTTCAACTCTTTACTCGCGCACCCGCCCTCTCCTTTCCTGCTCACTCATTCGCCCTCTCTCGATGTCTTTCTCGTTCTCCCTTCACAATTATCTCTTATAGCCTGTGAGGTGATTAATGGGTTTCATTTGACGTCCTCTCTTACCCTTCGCAGAGCACCAACAAATAAAACCAGGGCCCAATGCACAAATTGTCCCTCAGAAGAGCAGTAAAACGGGGGAAAATACGGGGGCTGTGAAGACAATGAAACACAAAGATTTGGCCTTTGGAAAGAACAACATTTGTGGAGGAACGGCCTGGAACGATCTCCTCTGTAGCCTCTCTCCCAAGAGAAATCCCCCTGCTGCTAATCTACAGTTATTGCTATTGCCAACAGCGATCTCCAAATTAAAGAAGGGAGAGGGATAAAAACACTTAGACCTTATCATCTCTTTACTACTTGTTGTTACAAACACTCCACATTGTGTTTTGGGGCAACCTTGCCTAAAGCCTTATGTCCTAATTAGTGGTTAAATTTAAGTTTTTCAAATAAAATATATAAATGTCATTCTTAAAATTCTCCTTGGTCATAAAAATAACATCTTGGAAGCCATTCCATGTAAACTTACAGGCATTCAAGTCAAGATCGTCTCCATCAACTTAATATTGTTTAGCTTATTGTGCGAATGCTTATGAAGTTTTTTTCAGCCTTTTCTGCCTTTTCAGCAATTTTTTAGCTGTTTTATGCTAATTCAAATCTTTTTCAGCTAAGTCACATTTTTTGCACTCATTTAAACTTTTTTCAGCCTAATTCAGCAAAAAAATGTGCTCTCTCTCCACTTCCTTCTGGTAATTTAAGCTTCTGCCTTTTTTTAGCTACTTTCCAGCTTAGTTCTGCTAAGTTCAGCTTTTTTTCCAATAAGTTCCACTTTTTTGTCCTCATTTCTGCTTCTTTCAGCCTAGTTGGGCAAACGTGCTTTTTCAGATTTCTTCTGCTAATTTAAGCTTGTTCTACCTTTTCAGCTACTTTTTTGTTGCATTTTTAGCTAATTGCAGCTGTTTTCAGATAAATTCATTTTTTTAATGGCAATTTCTGCTACTTTCAGCCTAATTAACGTCTTTCTGCTAGTTTCAGCTTGTTATGCTCATTTCAGCTTATTTCTGTCAGTTTAAGCTTTTTCTGCTATTTCAACTGTTCAGCTGTTATTTGCCAATTTTAGCTTTTTCAACTGATTCCACTTTTTTTTAAGCTCATTTAAGCTCTTTTCACTTCTTCTGGTAGGTTAAGCTTCTTTCTGCCTTTTCAGCCACTTAAAAAAATGGTTGCTAATTTTAGCTTTGTTTACTATTTTCCCAAACTGTGCCAATTTCAGTTTATTTAAACCTAATTCAGAAAATATGTGTTCTGCCTTTTTCTGCTAATATAAGCTTGTTCTTCTGTTTCAGCTAGATCTCACTTTTTTTAGCTTATTTCAGCTGTTTCAGCAAGCTCTTCTGCAATAAGCATTCACATAGCATTTTCACAGGAAATGCAATTTATAGTTTTCTTAGGAATTCAAATTCAGCTTTGAATTTCAGAAAGTTTTCCAAACAATGGTCCTAAAAGCTCCTTACAACTGAACCTGTTGCGTTGTCATTGCTTCAGCATTTTGTGCAGAATAATCGCTAAATCTTTGACTTGTACATAAATTTGTCTATTATTTTGCAAATATTACTACTTTTAATTCAGTGGTAATGAAGATTTGTTTCTGAGGCTGTGTTGGTGCCTGGTTTGGCAGCAGCCTGCCTGGAACAGAGAGCCCCAAACTGAAAGAGGAATGCAGACAGAGCAGTGAAAGCTTCTTTTAGACAGAGACAGGAAGTGTGCACGATAAGCCTTCTTCTGTTATTCAGCAGTTCGTCTGTCATTACTGTCTTTACCCCCAACCTCTGTCTTGCTCTAGTGTTTAAAGCACCAGAAAATGTAACATAAGTCTTAGTTTTCTGATATCTAATTTGAATTGTGCAGATTTATGTTCACTTTCTAGTTTTCTGTGTTTAATAAAACAAAAAACAAAACACTTTCACATTTATTTTACGCTGTGTTGCCCATTGTAGCTTATTTCTGATGGGGTGCGCCATATTGTTTTTGCTTATTATTATTATTATTATTATTATTATTATTACTATTATTATTATCATTATCAATCCACTGTAGACAACACAAAGAAAGAATATTATTTGCAATTAAATCACTTTAATTTTCTTCATCTTTTTAATGTTAATCCATATTTCTGATTGATAGATTCTAGCAATTCTCCTGTTTGAAAATTTATTGCAAAGCTGTTTCTTTTTACAAAGATAGAAAACTACAATACTACAACAGGTCTCAGTGCTGCTATTTTTATTATGTGTCAACATTTTGTATCTCTGGGTTGCTTTCATGCAAAATGCTTCTTGAAAATATTTTTACAAATTTAAAACATAATATATGATTAATCCTATATTGTATAGGTTTATAAGTATTTTCTATAGACTCAAGAAAAACTATTGTTTTATCTCCCATTTTTCAGGAGCTGAATTCAGATATCTAAGACATTTTCTATGTACACATTAGGCCTTTTTGTTTCAAAAAGTATTCACAAATTTGTGTAAATGTGTGTTAGTGAGCACTTCTTTGTTGAGGTAATCCAGCCATCTCACAGGTGTGACATATCAAGATGCTGACAGCACGATTATTGCACAGGTGGACCACAACAGCCACTCTGTGCAGTTTTACTGTGTTGGAAGTTTCTGGGTGTTGTTAGAAAACCAGCCAGTGTCTGGTGTGATCACCATTTTCCTCCCACAGTGCAACATATCTCGTCTCCTCCTCTTCAATAGTTGTACAAAGTTGCTGGATTTTGAAAGGAACTGGAACATGTTGTCATATACATGTCGATCCAGAGCACCAAAAACATGCTCAATGGGTGACATGTCTGGTGAGTATGCTGGCCATGCAAGAACTGGGATGGTTTTAAAATTCTAGGAATTGTGTACTGATGCTTGCAACATGGGGCCGTGCACTATCATGCTGCAACATGAGGTGATGGTTGTGGATGAATGGCACAACAACGAGTCTCAGGATCTCATCACAGTACCTCTGTGCATATAAATGCCATCAATAAAATACATCTGTGTTCTTTGTCCGTAATAACACACACATCTGCCAAAACCATAACCCCACCACCACCGTGGGCCATGCGATTCACAATGCTGACATCAGAAAAGCACTCATCCACACAACGCCGTACACGCGGTCTGCCAACTGCACAGTGCAGTGCTGTGAAACTGGGATTCATGCGTGAAGAGAACACCTCTCCAACGTGCCATACACCTTCCATTGTGAAAATGTGCTCACTCAGGTCGGTTACAACGGCGAACAGCTGTCAGGTGGAAACCCCGATGAGAACGACAAGCATGCACACGAGCTTCCCCGGGACGGTTTCTGACAGGTTGTGCAGAAAGTCTTTGGTTATGCAAACTGATTGTTGCAGCAGCTGTCCGGGTGGCTGGTCTCAGATGATCTTGAAGGTAAGTGCTGGATGTGGAAGTCCTGGGCTGGTGTGGTTACACGTGGTCTGCAGTTGTGAGGTCAGATGGATGTACTGCCGAATTCTCTGAAACGCTTGTGAAGACGCCCTATGGTAGAGAAATGATCATTTATTTAATGAGCAACAGCTCTGGTGGACATTCCTGCAGTTAGCATGCACATTTCATGCTCTCTCAAAACCTATGCCATTGTGCTGCATGACAAAACTGCACTTTAGAGTGGCCTTTTATTGTGGTCAGCCTAAGGCACACCTGTGCAAAAATAATGCTGTCTAATCAGCATGCTGAGACGCCACACCTGTGAGGTGGATGGATTGTCTCGGCAAAGGAGAAGTGCTCACTAACACAGCTTAATTAAAAAAATAACTAAATAAAATTGAGAGATAAAGGTCTAATGTTTATGTAAAAAGTCATATCTTTGAGTTCAGCCTATGAAAAATGTGAACAAAAACAAAAGGATTGTGTTTATATTTTTGTTATAAATCAATAATATAATTGATATAAATGTGATTTTTTTTGTAAGTACCTAAGTATACAGTCTTTTTTTAAAAATTGCATTTGTTTTTGTATGCACTGTGTATGTGTGTATTACATTTTCACATTTAAACAAAATCAGGTTATAAATAATTGGAGTTAGCATCAAAATACCAGTTGTAATTCCATTGCCATCTTCTTCATTGATGGTTTTAATTACATTTACTTCAGTATACCTACTTCAGGCCTTTTGGGCACGTTCTTGCTACTTTGCTGTTTATCTTAAATTTATTATTATGGCACTGAACTGACAAAAACAATCTGTTCATTCAAAAATGTTTTATGCATCATTGTCAAATGTAATTAATTCACATTTCAAGTATGAGTTCACAGCCTCGGGCATTATCTTCCTGCACATGTCGAGGTGTGGTGGGCTTTTCCCTCTCTGCACCAGACCATTGCAGCAGTCTTATCCACAAGCATGGTGGGAAATGCCAGCCAGTGACATTCAGCTCTTGTAAAGGGTACATCATTCCATCTGCCTTGCTGTTCACAGCTATCTGACCACTTACTAAACCCTGTCTTTGCATCATTATTATACACTTGCCATATTTAGCATCAGGGACTCAGTGTGAGACAAACATAAAGAGAGCCCTGAGGTTACCCAGGAGTGATGGGACAAAGAGGAAAAGGACAAAACCAATGCATCTGCCACACTTACTACCACTGGACTACTCATCCTGACACAGCTTAGCATTATTATTTGCTATATTTTCACACATCATTTTCCCATTGCCATATATAGTGTTGTTTATTTAATAAATTGATGATCAAGCGCCATTACCATTAAACAAGGCAAACTCTTAGTTCATTAAACTTTCTGGACATATTCCAGAGTGAGAAAGAAATGTCCTCGTCAGATTTAATAACCTCTCAGCAGACTTTCCTCTTTCAATCCTCAATCCCTCAAAGTCGAATCATGAAGAGTCGTGAAAAGAGCAGGTCATCTGTATGAAGATCACATCTTCCTGAATGTCTGCATTTGCTTTTAGTTTAAACACTGACACGCATGGCGGATCAATAGAATATACACAGTTGTTCAACGCACAACTTTTAAATGCATAAAATGTTTATGTCACTGATCAGGGCTTTACTGCTTTATTGCAGAATTGTTTTTACTTTTTTTTTAAATGAAAAATCCTGTTTTCTAAAAACAACATGCCAAGCAGCAGCTTGGGCGTTCCTCAGAACAAACATCTAATAACTTTATCTGCCTCCTTTCCTCCTTCCAAATTCAGATCTTATTGATTGTAGTATAATTAATACAAATGATGCACCAGAACTGCGAAACCACAGACAAGCTTGGAGGAAATTGTTAAAGTTAATGCTAGGGGATTGAGAAGTTGTGGTTTTATTTTCTTTAGATTATGAAGAAAAAAAAATACATGCCACACTTACAAATTACGTATATGTTTGTGAATGTATTAGGTTTTGCTTAAAGATGTGAGGGTAACATCTCCTTACACTTATTCAGTTAGATGATGATGTAACCTAGTAACTCTTCCTGTAAATATTGTGTTCAGCACATGTGGCTTTTCAGTCAGCAAATGGCCTCGACACTGTTTTATATCGAAAATAAAATTAAAGCAATGTTTCAAAAGGGAGGGGTCTAAATCATTCAAATCACGTCTTTATGCCTCAAGTGTAAAACAGATACTGTGACATTGTGATTGGTGCTTTTCAAGTTTCTCAATACAAAATTTTAAGGAAGTCGTCAGGAGTGGCCTGCAATATTCAGTACCATGTAGAAAGACTGTAATCCTGTTGTTCTTACAGCTGCTCCCTTCTTTGGGATTTGCCACGGTGATTAAAGTTGCACAAAACATTGGGAATAATTTTCCTGATACAACCTGATCTTGAATCTGAATCCTTAGCAGACGTCGGCACATGGCCACCGAGTTACCACAGCAGTGTAGATAGACAGTAATGGACTGAAACAATGTTAAAGGATGATTAAACAGCGTCACTGTGAACGGCCATGCGTGTAAAAGAAAAAGGCATCAGGCTACAGTGGAAGTTAGCCCTGATTTGTTGAGGAAGCGGGTTCTTTTTCACATGCTGACTTCAGCTTTTACATTAAAACATCTGTAAAGCATGTTGTGGAAAGTGTTGTACATGAAAAATTTGGTGTCAGCAAAATCACGACTTTACCTGCAGAACAAATTACCGCAAAGCTGAATTCTGTCGCTTTTTGACACAATATTCTGGGTGTTAAATGCAGCCTGAAAGCACAGCCTGCTCTTTGTTTTTCTTTGTACTCTGAGCATATCCAGACTGAAGCCACTCACGTTTAAATGCAAGTTGTTATAAAGTACTTTCATTGTACTGTCTCAATGCAGTTTTCTGTATTGAGGGCGCTGGCCCTGGATTATCATTACGTGGTTTAAATCTTTGATGAATCTTAATGGATTTGTGACGCTTACTTTTTGAACAACTGAGACTGAGCGAGGCACGAAAGCCCCTAAAAAGAAAACAGCTGATGAAATGAGGAGCACAATAACATAGACTTAAAGCATCTCAAACTCCAATTTGACTGAAATACAAGCTGAATCTGCATTTCCCTGTGAGATGGAACAGGGCGCAAGAGTAAATAAAGGAAAAAAAGTTTTTTTTTATGCATCAAATCCTTTGAATTGCAGATAAAAGCCAGTAAGCCCTGATAACTGCCATGTAATACGTTGATGGCACACAAGCTCTTTCAAAACGTGCAATTATTGAGCCCCCAGCAGCCAGAGGACCTGGTGTACTGCGGTCGGCTACATTACATGGACAATTGCTGCCTTTTGCTTCAAGGGTCCTGTTATTTTGGAATGTCATATTTGTTTAGATAGAGAAAATAAAGAAAAATTCATTCTCACTTAGTCTTTAATACACTGGCTGACATTTTTTTGTTGCTCAGCGGTGAAATGATTTATATTATCCCAGTGGAGTCGCCTGAGGAATAATGCTGTCGTTTTGCCATAATGTAGTTTCTGTGATAAACCTTTCACGCTGGCTAAACCTATTCTTTTTTATCACATCACTGCACTGTTGTAAAAGTTTTCAGAACAAAATTCACAGTCTCAGACAACTTCATAGTCAAGACATCTCTAACATCATTGTGATTTAAATGCAAAGTTAATTATGTTTGGCAATTGTCTAAATTACTCTAAAAGCTTTTGTCTTTTGTCTCAAAGCTTGCTTCAAAATTCTGCCTCATTGTGAGATCTGTTCAATTTAACATTAAGAAAATAAATACTTATACTGCAATTCAGCAAAAAGTTTTTTTTTTTTTTTTTTACTGATGATGTTTATCTGGTTTGACAGATCTCATGAAAAGTTGGGTTCTGAGGTTGTTTGTTCACTTTTATAAAAATATGGTTTATAAAAAGGTATTTGGAGTCAATCTCCATGTTAAGTTTAGGGCAGGTCTATTCAAATAAACAGCTCGGGGCCCACAGCTAAAGCCAAAAGCTCAGGGGCCAAACATCTAACAGTTATTGTCATTAATCAAGTTTGTTTTATGGTTTAAAGTCTAGTTTTATTTTAAAATGAACCCATTGGTGGGCCGAACTGAACTCCTCCTTGGGCCTGATTTGGCCCCTGTGTTCTCCTCACATACAGTAAATTATTATGTTCAGGATAAATAAGAACCTACATCTGTAACAGCTCCAACAGCTTCAGGTGTTCCAATTCCATCGGTCATAGTAAAATAAAATAAATAAATAAATAAATAAATAAATAAATAAATAAATAAATAAATAAATAAAATACGAGAGTGATTTGATCAAACCACTTATTGTGGAGAAAATAGCAAGAAACAAAGGAGTTCCTTTAAGTACAAAGTATTACATGACTTTGATTTGTTCATTTATTTTATTTTCACAGTAAACATGACTCAATGAACAAATTTATTTGGAGTGTAAAACATATTATCTTGGGCTTCACTGTTCACAAATAGGCCTGTGTTTAAAAAAAAAAAATAATGACTTAAATCCTCATCTTTATAAGATGTTATATTTAAAAAAAAATTGAAAGTTGTGAACCAGACAGAGCTAGACGGCACCAGAAATAAAATCATCATCAAAAACAGACTCAGGATTAATGTCCAATGTTAGAAACAATACATGACTATAATGGGTCATCTTAGAGATGGAAATAAAGTTAAATTAAAAATCTAAAAGTAAAAATATCCCACCCAACCCGCACAATAAAGCAAAAGACGAGTGGTAGTATGTGGTGGGTTGCCAGTTGAGCTTGTAATGGGCTTGTTTTCATGGTGCTGGTTGCTTGTTTCTATTGCCAGATCTGGCAACACTGGGTGCCAATACTTCGGGGTGTGGTAGCACAGAGATTAAACATGGGCCTGTGATCGGAAAGTCGCAGGTTCAACTCCTGGCACCGTCAACATCCAAGTGTGGGTGGAAAAGGTGAAACACCCACACCTGCCTCCATCCTCATTTACCCCACTCTAGACCCCTGAGCAAGGCTCTCAACTCCCAGCATTTTCTCCCAAAAAACAGGTCTCTCTTGAAAATGAGTTCTCGTGACTCAATGAGACTACCTGTATAATTAAAGGGTAAATGAAAAAAAAAAAAAACAGTTGTGACTGCATGGAGAGGCAGTATTGGCCCAGAGCTGGTGATTGTTGTACCTTACGTGTGTAAAATAAACCTGAAGATGGATGGTGATTGCTTCTCCCCAGCTTGCTTCAGAAACGAACATACTTAACACCTTGTATTTATGGAACAAATACTGTAGTTCTGAAAGAGTTCAAAGTCTCAGGAAGAAGCTAAGAAATATACAGCATTTACAGGAGGTCCTACAAACACATTCTGTAAACATTTTCCAACAAGAACATAGAAAAAGTTAATGTTATATCTCTGTACAGTTAGGGGCATTCGTCCTTGAGTTGACCAGCTGACACTCTGTGGTCTGTCCATGTCGGTTCCCTCAGTCTCTGTCCGTGCACATCCCATCATTCATGCTAAAGTCAACCCTGTGTCATGCTGGCTGTGATGGTCTTCCACCCTGACCACTGAGGCTGTGTTATACAAAGTACTTCACCAGCCAATGGTTACCCTGGTTGAAACTATCCAGACAAGAGGATACGATTGTTGTACATGATAGGGCCAGAGATGAAATAAATCAAATGACCTTCATGGCTACACTCATCATCATGCTCTATTTCCCAAATAGAAGTGAGAAGCTTATATCTCTGACCTGTTTTATGCTCAACTAAGCTCTGCAAAAAGCAGAAAAAAAAAAAACAGTACGTGCGCAAAGATACCACCATACTTACTGAATATTTATGTTTATTAGCATTTTATTTACGTGTATTTTCTCTCTAAGTTGCAATAATACATGCCCAGTGGAGCTGATGTTTCACACCAGTGTTCATATCTTTCAAGCTAATATAAAAAAAATAAATAAAAAGGTTCAATACAGAAGCTAATAAAGCCGTTTCAAGCTAATATAACTGGATCAGTCCATTAAGAGACCCATCTGCTGGGGCTGAGTCTGCTGTGAGCATTTAGATTGTAGCTTAAAGCTACTGTGCATCCCACCACTGCTTTTATGTTTCTCACCCGTACACTGTTAGCATTTGTTCCAACAACAATTTTCCATTTACCCATAGGAAAAATATGCTCCAAATGCATGACCTGGGAAAATGGAACAAGGTATTTTTCCTTGCTCCTGTCGGCGCTGCTGACCGATCAATTACAGCATTCTTTTCTCTGTGGTACGATTTCTGCTTGAAGTTATGCCCCGCGCATGCCTCTTTCCTGGCAGTGTTATGCTTGTTTCCATAGCGATGACTCCAGTGTTCCCACACACTCTTCTTCCAGGTAGGCACTGATAGGGTGACGGCGGTTCACCGAGAAATTTCTCATCATTACAGCTCCTCTGCTAGACTAAAAAGAGAGATTCTAGCAGTAAGTCAATTGTCCTTGAGTGTGCTCCAATAAATTTCCATTGATATTAGGTCCCTGGCTTTAACATTCAGAATAATAGAGAGGATTTATACTTTAAACTATGTGTGTTAAACTGATTTAAAAGGCTCAAAACTAAGTTGCTTTTCCCGCTCACTCTGGAATATCAAGAAGAAATGAAGAAGACAGAGCACAGCATTATGCATCAGCTTAATTAAATTCTTTGTTATGTTTATGCAATATGCTCACCCTCCGGGTATTTTGGCTTCCTCAGCTTAACCAGAACTTAGCCGCCTATCTTTTTTTTTTTTTTTAAAGAAAATGAACAATTGTCCAAGGTCAGCTCCTCACATTTCACATGACAGCACACCCATCAACCACGTACTGCTGATGTGGCTCAAACTCTGATTTATCTGGCTCTTTTGAATGATTCGACAAAATGACAACAGTACGGTGGCAGCACAGAGCAGAAGTAAAGGCATTGAAATACACAACAGCCAGGCGTTCTTTACAAAAGATAAACTCTTCATATCATCTGTGTTGTAGAGGATGCTGTTTCTTGCACCTCATTTATTTTTGGGACAGTCATTTTCATTTGCCTGGGTACAGTTTTCAACCAAAAAAAGCACAGGGATAGGGGTCGTATGGCCAGTCAATTAACAAATCGAACTTGATTTAACGTTCCCTTTGCCGTCTAATCATGCTGAGCGCTGTGGTGATTTATCATGCGCCAATCTTTTCCACTTTTAGACACGACTGCAGAGGACGGGCAAGTGATAGTTACTTGTTTCATTTCGTCTCTTCTTTCAAACCGTGGTCATCACTGCATTCCAAAAGAAAATGGTCGTTGCTCAAAAACAAGACTCATTCGTAAAACTTTATTTCTTTCTTTTTTGTTGATTTATTTGTGTGTGTGTTTTCCACTGGATTAAATGAGTTTATATCTGGAGTCTTGGTGCAAAGTGGTGCGGAGTGGTGGCGCAAGTGGTTAGACAGTGGCTTTGTGATCGGAAGATCGCTGGTTCAAACCCCGGTACCAACAACACCTCATTCGCTCCACTCTGGGCCCCTGAGCAAGGCCCTTAACCCCCACCATTTGCTC